>PTEX01000156.1:1225296-1652183 GCA_003342815.1 Eudromia elegans
AAAGAAAGAAAGAAAGAAAGAAAGAAAGAAAGAAAGAAAGAAAGAAAGAAAGAAAGAAAGAAAGAAAGAAAGAAAGAAAGAAAGAAAGAAAGAAAAGAAAGAAGAGAAAGAAAGAAAGAAAGAAAGAAAGAAAGAAAGAAAGAAAGAAAGAAAAGAAAGAAAGAAAGAAAGATTATTAAGATATGCATTAAGATGTGTCTTGGAAAGAAATATGTTGTTTCTTTTCTGGACAACCTTTTATTTTTTTTTCTGCAACTGCCCATTTTGAATGAAATGGCTGAACTCTCTCAGCTTGAAAACACTGAAAACACATTTTTGATCTTCAAGATTGTTTTCTGCTTCTTTTTCACTCATAAACACTATTTAGGGAATACAGAGAATCCTCTGTTCCGAACAGTAAATTCGTCCTCAAAGACAAGTCCTTGTGGAACTGTTGCCTATGTATAAACTTACTCTGTACACGCTTTTATGTAATGTCAGCCTCCCACTGGACCATGCTGATTGATTCTCCCCGGTTCATATAGTTCCCATGTCAGGGGCTCACCAGAAGTCTTTCTGTTCGGGAAGTCTTTGGAGTTCTTTGATGAACGTGTAAAGTTACTTTTACGGCACTGAGGAGCGTGCTGGAGTTTTCTTCCTCTTCACTTTCTAGATTAGATGCAATCTAGGTAACGTGTTGCTGAGCAGCACGTTACGTTCTCGGCACCCTTCAAACAAGTCTTCCTTGCCCGAGAAGGCAAATTCCATTTTTCTCCTCTTCTACCTAATTATTTTTACCTTATGTAAAATACTGCTTTTATTTTCACCCTCACAAATATGTATGCAAAGTCAAAGACAGATCTACATTTTGGGGTATCTAACCAAGAGGGGACAATCTTCTCACCTGAAGTTAACCTGTTAACAGTAAAATCAACCACACACAAAGTGTGCATTAATCATCCTTGAAATCTAATTATATCCAGAAAATCTCGGTTTATGTCAAGGGCAAGGACAGTTGTGAAGGACTGTCATAAAGCTGGCATACAGAGTTTAATATATTTCATTCTGATGAAGAAATAGATCATACACTATAAAATCATCTGTATGCTTCACTGGCAACTTCACTGGCAGAATAGGTAACAAACATGAGTTATGAGATTAAATAGAGACTGGCACCATCGTCTACTTTCCTTTACTGTACAGCCAAGTTAAATTTTTTGCTGTTGACCCTTGCAGCCAAAATAAATGTACAGCTGGGCCCAAGTTGGCCGGTGACTCCAGTTTGCTTAGCTTTGCCGAGGTTAAGGATGCTTGGAGTGCTGCAGAGGCGTTTCCTTCAAGTCTCCAGGGCAAATAACTTTTGCAGAGGCATGCTTGAGTGATACAGTACACTCAGCATCAAAGTAAACATCAGAAAGGAACTAGAAAAGACGTATATGAAAGAAGGAGAGCAGATCTAGATCTGAGGCGAGCCACCCGTTTCTCTTGTGCCCTTCCAGTGTCTGTGGTGTTCCCTTCCCGTAACAAGCCAAAGCTGGATGCAGAAAGTCAAAAGACAGGGAAGGAGAACAGTAGAAAATAGAGTATTCTCCTTGAAGGACATCTTTCCCTCAAGGGGAAGAAACTACCTAGCAGAATCTGATACTCACATATAGTTTCCAGGTTTCCCATCTGCAACAGAGCTCATGCACGCACAGCACTGAGTCTCACTTTGTGGGCAGTCATACCCCTCGGTCCATGCAGCCTTCAGAAATAAAACTGCACTGCTTTCAAGTGCTTCTTCTCTGAAGGCAGATGGCCATGAGCCCCAAACCAAACTCAATTTTCAAGCAAGCCATTTAAATTCACGAGAAGCAGCTTGCTTAATTGCCTCATGCATATTACAACAAATTCAGGAGAGCTTCAAAACGCTCGAGCTACCTATATTTTAGGCAGACAAATAATAAAGCCTCTGTAGTACTTTCCAATTACAATGGGAGTGGCAAAAAGAGAATCAGACCAAGACCAAGGATATCACATTGTGCTGTTGTCCCTCTGTAGCCTATTTTAATTCTTCGTTTTGACTCTAGTCCACCACCCTACACTGTCTTAGTGTAGGCAGTCTAGCTTAGGTTCTACATTCTGGTATTTCTCCTGTAACCACAGTTAGACATAGCACTCTTCCTTTTTATCTCCAGCTATTTTAGGTCAGCAGCTCACTTTGGCTGTGGGCAGGGTGAGTATATGACAAATTCTTCGGCTGCTGCAGCTTCTTTAGGGCGGTTGACTAGAAATAAAGTGATATTATTGGGATGTCCTGAGAATCACCGCCCTTGCTTCTTTGAACAGCGAGCACTTTTTTGGATTGCAATTAGAAGGTAGTCAAAACATATAATGGACAACAATATTGCATGCAGCTGTAACTCATTTAGAGAACACTCTTCCTTTCCCTGCAGCTAGTGTGGTGGAGAAAATGTTCCATCCCTCTTTTCGGATTGGTTTACTGTAATGCCCTTTTCTATTTTGATCGAGTTTATTGCCACAGAGGAAAATCATTGTCTGAGTTATTTCACATGTCTATTTTACACAGCACATGTTGAACCATGTCTTTGTTTAGTGCTCCAGGATGCAGATGATTAGCTACAGCCCTGAGTATTGCATTAGTTGTCCCTACCAACTCATTTGCACAAAAGAGCTTACGCCTTGTCTGATGTATGCTTGCCTTGAATAGCAATGCTCTTCTAATTAGATAACAGGGGTAATGCATGCTGTTCCTACTCTCTCTTTTGTATGCTTGGTGTTCAATTTTGAAGGTATACAATTATTCCTATATGGTTCTGGGTAGCGACTAAAATGGGTCACTCATTCCACTTGGCTCTCTTGATGACAAAAATCAAACCCCTTATCCACACGTTCAGCAGGGAAGCAGAACTCAGTACCTGTTTCTGTGAGAAAGTAGTGGTTACAGCAGGACGGATGTGGCTCTGGACAGTCAGTAACAACACAGGCAGTCTAGTGACTGTATCCTTTTGGTCTTCCTTACCTGCAAGGTCTAGCTGTCTCCCATGTTCTGGTGGTATAAGAAGAACGCCATTCCCTGAGCACATTATGCTCAGCCTCAGGACCATCAGCAGCAAAGCCCTGGGCAGATTTTCTGTCTGTTCTGAATGCTGGACATCCAGCACCAGCACAGGAAACAAAGGATGAAAAGCCCAGTAACAAAAGGAACATCGCAATCTTATTCATAAGGTCTAGATACCACGGACTTGATGTGATAGATATTTACAGCAGTTTATGCTGCTTATATATGGAAGCCAGTGACCATGGGTGTAGGGTCTAGAGCTCCTGGAGCCCCTCACAGTGAAGTGCTGCACATGGCCCATTCACAGCCAGCAAAACTCCCCTGAATCCTTATATTTGTATTGTTTGTTGCACCTACTGCTGACTTACTAAAGTCCCTGATTTTCATAGTGATCTGCGGGAAAAGACAAACAGTAAGGCAAGGAGCTCCATACTAAGAACCTTACAGGAAGCCTTTGAAGGTTGTTGTTGGACGAGGCAGAGCCATCACCTCCAAGGAGTCTGGCTTAAGGTCCTGTCAAACTGGTTTCAAAGAGCAGGGCAAAAATCCAAGAAGGCACAAAGCCGAGCAACTCCCACTGCATGGAAAGGTGGCTCTCCCTTCTGGAGCCTGAAAGAGACTCAGGCAAGCGCAGACTGACACGAGCTCCCGCTGGAGCAAGGAAAGAAGATATGGCCCACCTAAAATTACTGTTAGAGAAAGGCAGGTGATTAGGTAGTAGCACTGCGAAATGCACTTCTCCAGAAACTTCACCGCTCCTGTAATGAGTAAGCAGAGATTTATTTTCAAGCAGTGACTCCCAGTGATTTCCTGTTGGCCAAACCCCTGGCTGGGGCCACACATGGTCAGATCTTCCGGAAAAGCACAAGGACCTGTATAGCCCAGAGGTTGGCCAGAGCGACACCACTTCATTTGGATTGCTGCCTCAAGCAAACAGGCAAACGTGGCCACACACTGGGGCTGAAAGAGAAGCAGAGGGGACCATAACAGGGGCCACCAGGTAGGCTGAGAAGAGGGTAAGCGCATGACTGAACCAGTCCGTGTGACACTCAGTTCTGTCATTGATGATCATTGTCGCAAGGGGGAGGGAAAACCACTGCAGGAAAATAAATGTAGACAACAGATAAAGACAAACTTGAAAGCAGGACGGAAGCAAAATAAGGGGGATGAAAAAAAGAAAAAAAAGAAGGGAGGTCCAGAGGGAGGACCTCCTTTCCCCTTAGTGTGCAGATGATGAAAAGTGTGCCTGAGAGAAAGATTATTTAATAAGGTAGGATTCTGGCTTAGAGGACTTGGACTCAATTCATCGATCATTTACTCAGTTCCTGTGGACTAATCTGACATTGTGTCCCCCTTGAAAAATAAGGAAAGCAGTGTTTCCCTGCCTCACTGGATGTTTGTGAGGATGCGCTCAGCACAACACTGCATAAAGCCACATGGACAGGCTGCCAGTATGTGGTGAAGAGTCCCTGTCAGACCAGTGAATCTGAGTATTGTACAGCACCACCAAGCTGCAGGTTCAATATTCTGTTTGTTCTTCCACCGACTTTTTTTTTTTTTTTTTTTTTTTTATGAATAAAGGTGCCTATTAAACCAATGATACAAATATTCACTTTCTTGTAGGTCAGATGTACTGATCCATTAGGGTCTAAAATAAAATCAAAGCAGCAGATCTTTAAAACTAGAACATAAAACTCCATCAGCTGTCATTTACCAAAAATAAATAAAATTCAAGATAGATTTTTAATTACCCAGAAAAATTAACCAATTCACTGTCACTTACAGTACAGTGTATGGTAAATGAAAGTCTGCTCGTCTGAGGGCAACAGATGTCTGTTTCCACTTTCCATTGCTGTTTGGCATATTAGTTGCACAGTAATCCTGGGAGCAGCCAGATGCACGGAAATCACAAATGGCCAATGTGAAGACATACCAGATTTAAGAGAGTTCCCACAGTTGTGCCTCGCTGTTCATTTACGCATGCGCTCGCTGAGTTCAGTAGCAAAACTGTCACCAAATTCAATGCCAGCAGGACTGAAGTCCCAGAGCAGCCCTGATAGCGAAAACTCATCAACAAGCCCAAGAATGACACCATAAAAATAACAAGATTGGGCACCAAATGAGCTGTTTCGTTCTGGGCAGGTCCATGAGGGCCACAGCTACACTAAGCGAGTTCCCCATGGAGTCCTTTCTCTTCATTCCTACCACGGCATGGTGAGAGCGTAAATAAGCACGCAACCTTATTACACTCTTCGAAGTCACTGGTGGAGGCCGAGAGTCAAGTGCTTGTCGTGCTTTACCAAGCAGAAGCCAGAGTGTGTGTTTGTCTAGGCAACGTTCTTCATGCAAACGAACCTATATGCACATCAGTCAGATCTGAAATTAAAAAGCTACCTAGGAATCCAGTCTGTCATTATATTGGTTTGTTACTTGGGAGAATATATTCACATTCATAGAAAAAGTCTTTAACTCTTCAGCATGCATAAATATTATGTCATACTCTCAAGAGGAAAATCCTGTCTTCACAGGAGCAGGCCGAGGAGCTTAAGGATGCAGAAAAGTAATAACCTTCCAAAAATCTTTTCACAATAGTTTATCTATTAACCTGCAGTAAAGCAGGGTATTTGGAGCAACTTATTCTTGTGTCACAGAAAGAATTAACTCATTCTAAAGCTCCTTTAAAACTGCACAAGGGTTAACCCCCCAACTGCTGTAGCAAGTTGCTTCATGCGCTGAAGAAGAGAGCTGGCGTTCAACATTACGTGAGCACACCACTTGGCGCAGCCAGGCTCGGCTTCAAGGAAGTCTTGCAAACAAGGGCTGCTCTTTGCCCAAACACCATTTTTCCCTAAGGGTCTTGGTTCAACTCAGTCAAGGCGCTGGCTGGCCTACTTTACCTGCACGTTATCTGGGCCTTTAGATCTACTTTCTCAGTCCTTGGCCACAGGACTAGGATCATATTTTTCAATATACTAAAGAGGAGAATCTCATCTTCAGTGTCTTATAAACACCCGGACTTGATACAATAACATGTAATCTACGGGCTGGTTTATTTGAGGTACCAAAAATAAAGGTACCAAGCTTTATTTTGCTCTCACAGCCCTGTGCCCATCTCCTTCATGCAAAAATTGGGACTTCAGGGGAGGCCAGGGAACCAGCATCAACCCAGAGATGTCAATTCAGAAAATCCTAAATGATTCGAGCTATTCATAAACCTTAAAAGCTCCTTTTAGATACAAAGCTGTGTTTTGGAAACTGGTTAGTCAGCTTTAACTATGAATCAGTTGTATGTTGCTGTATTTCCTCCACAGCATTCACCTTTGGGGCAAGAACGCTGCATGGTTATATCTATCTGCTTCCAAATCCACATTTGATAAGAGACAGCGTTTTCCTTATGATAATACCACGGTGAGCCACCTTTTCACCCCGTCCCCAGGGCAGCTAAGCTCACGCTGAGCGCCCATGCTCATTCTGCAAACACATCGGCATGTTGCAATGAAAGGCAGAACACGGATTTTGCCTTCTCATTTCATAAACATAGAAGTTCTTGTCTGTACACACCAAGCGAAAACAAGATTAATTTTCTTTCAGCCAGCACCACATAAAACTTGTTATTTCTCGACAAAAATTACGGCCCGAGCAACCCCATCACGGCTTATTTCCAGTGCTGCAGGTACAGCACTAGCCAGTCAGCAGAACGTGAGGTCTTATAAAAATTCTGCTGAACTAAAACATGGCAGGGGAAATCTATAAAATATATATGTAGTCAAGCTCTTCCAAATAGCAACGCATTGTTTAAGCAACTTCACTCTAAGCCCTTGGCTGCTACGTCCCATGAAATATTAAACCAACTCTTTATTAAATAAGAAAAAAAATCCATTTGTCTAAAATTGTATTTTTTTTTCTGCAAGATGCTTCAGCTCCTTGTGTTTGACCTTCTCTACCTACTCAACAAATCCTTGTATTTTAACTTTCATAGTCTGACCTTTCTTATTGTTAGCTGCTTGCTTGTTAACACTGTCTCCACCACCCAGAGGCCCCCCAGGAAAAGGGAGCATTAAATTAAAGTTTGAAGGGCTCACAGAGAAGACAGGCTTTGACTTACACTGCATGAATTTTTATTGCACCCTCAAAAGACGTGTCTCATTATTTCCTTCACCTCTCATCAGCTTTTCTGCACCAAAATCCATAGGCAAAAGTCATTTACCCCTGGACACATCCGTCACATTGTTTCTTGAAGTCAAAGCAATTCTTGCATGAAATAGACTTGACGTGTCCTGTCATTAAATAATTTGATATTTATCCTGTGCAGGAGGAGAGGAAAGGTGGGAAAGGCTGCTATTGATCGCTGGGTTTCATGGGCACAACAGCAAGTCCTGCCTGGGTCAGAACGCTTGGGAGTGCTTGTTCAGGACAGCAATTCCTGTATTCTTATTATCCCATCTAAGGATATTTGTAATCCACTACTATACAGTAGAAGCCTTATATTGATATCACAACGCAAAAGGCTCTATGTCTTTGAAGAAGAAAAGTGAGACTGAATGTGAAGGGCTGTAAGACGATATAAATTAAGGAAAATCCATTAGCTCCCCAAGGAAAATTATTTTCACCCCTTGGGAGTTCAAATGCTATCTGTACTATATATTATACAACTCAATGGCCTGGAGGGTAGTTTGGGTTTATGCAGCCTGCTAAAATCTTGCGCTGGGTGTCCCGCCTATATTTAAACTATATAAACACTCTTGAGCAACAGCTGAATCTGCTGCTGGTTCACCTAATGGCTGCTCCCTGTCTGCAGCGAGAAACAAACAGTTGATAGCTTTAGTCTAAATGCACTTAGAAGCTTTTTGAGAGCAGCACATGGAAAAAGGCATTATCTATCACCCAAGCAAATAGAGCTATTTAGGTTTAACGCACACAGAACACATATTGCCATTTACGATGCTGTGGGTGACTTTGGAATATGTAGCATGAAGAGAGGAAATAAACTGGTTTTCAGGAGCAATATTTGCATAATTTTAATTTCTGACACTCTTGTAGATACCCTCACATTTTTAGTTTAACTATATCCACGTCTACACAACTTAACCTTGTTAGAACTTCTTCCTACCATATTATGTTAGCCAACCAAAAAGAGACTGAGAGTGCAGAGATAGGAAGGAAATAATTTTACAGCAAATTAAAGTAGTAAGTAATGTGAAATATTGATCTGAAACCATAAGCCCCTGAGAATCTTATTTAAAAAAGCTTCCTGGATTGGACAGCACATCCTTTCACAGAAAGTAGTATAATCCTCCATATGATACCTGGTCTCATCAACCCCAGTCAGGCTTATTATTAATTACTTCTTACAGACGTAGCAGTAGCTGGGAAAGCTAAATGGAGTGATATATCTGGTAGAATTTTACTTTATATTAATCCCTTTTATGTTTGAATTAAGGCCAGAGGCTATGGAAGTTAATTCTATCCTGGCCATGCTAGAACTGTAATAACCTGTGAAAACTGCAACCTTGACAAAGAGAATTAATCACTGCTTACATGTATGGGCTTGTGAAACCGAGCAAAGGTTTACATCACTAGGAAATGCATTTTTCTTATGCTGATTGAGGGGTATGAGTCTACGTGCTCACTGGTTGTCTTCATGAAATAGGGATTGAAGAAATAAGCCTTTTTACCATCTTTCCAGAAGAAGGTGGACTTGCCAAGCCCTTTGAAATACAAAGTTGAAAGATTTCCTTGTGTAGGACTGCGAGAGATCAGAAAACCAGGCTGCTAGTACGACCGCGCAGGGCAGGTTAGGGGTGGGAGCAAGGCTGCAGTTCGGTGACTTCAAACTCAGAACTGGGTTCCTGCCCCAATTTGAGGCATTAAACTCAGTGCAAAGACTGTCTGGAGTCAGAAGAGATTGCTCAGGGCCACTAGATGGAGATGCAGGGAGCTCACAAAGCGCACAGGGAGCTGGCCCCTGGAAAACCCTAAACGCAGGTGCAGATTCTCATCTCTCTGGCCTTTAGGATCCTCTGCACAATCCTCATCCGCAGCACGCAGTGCATCCGGGTAGGCGAAGGGCTGCAAACAGCCCAGCCGAAGGAGCACAGAGTCGCTCGTGTTTCTTCCAGGATGCTGCAGCTGCAGTACCCGCGGGGAGCCTGCATGCAGCTCCTGCTTCCAGATTCAGAGATTTTCGGTGATTTTCCAAGGACGCGCCTCCATCCGCCGGCTCGCTGAGCAGTGCCGCGTTGGGGGTTCCTGTGGGGTGGAAACCAGGCTGCTGTGCAGCCGGCGGGGACTGCGGGGACACAGGACACCCAGCAGGGAGGCTGGCTCTGTGGCACCGCAGTGAGAGCAGCCAGAGGAGCAAAGTCTCCGGGAACCCGGTCCGCGATCTCACTGCTTGCACTGCTGTGCTTAGTTAACCCTTCCTATTCTAGACAGCCAAACGAATGAAAATAAATAAGCCCGGGCAGCAAGCAGAAAACTGCTTCACAACTCTTGCCTTGGCTATTTTTGCTTTCCTTCCCGGCCTTGGCTGTATTTTGGCCCAAAGGAGCCTTGAGGTAAGGGCACTCTTTCAGGCATCTGTGGGATGCAGAAGGAAATCTCTCTGGACTGAGAAAGGAAATCCCATAGATATCTTTATTCTTAGCTACATGTTCAAACTATTACATAATTATGTAAAAAATAAGAAATATAAATCTGAATTCTTTCTGTGGAAAAACAGCTGCAGCTGCTGTAATTTCTTCTGAATCCTTGGGAATTCATTCCTGACCGCGTACACATTCAGGGACTTTGGTATTAGCCTAGACCCCTGGCTGAGGCTCCTCTGCCCCGCAGTTGTGCTCAAGAAGGACGCGTAGGTTTTTCAGGACAAGGGTGGCCGCTTGGCCTGTATTTGCACTGCATATACCCAGAGACAGCTAAATACCTCGAAGGATCTGGGTCGATGCACTTGGTCAATATCAGAGAGGAGTTTGCTGGTAAAGAATCAAGCAGAGGAATTCCCGGTCTTTAGTCAAGGTCTGATCTCTAAGAACATTTGCTCCCAAGAGTACCAGTCTCACATTGCATACAAGTTCACTTCTTCAATAACTTACATTGGACCAAAGAAATTTAAATTATTAAATTAAGATCCACTTTTAATTCTATGCATATGTATACAAAGTTGCTTATTTTCACTATATCCATTAATTATTTCCACTTGTTTCCTCTTAGAAGCTTCGTAAGTGAAATAGTTTATATTCTCTTGACCTACACTCTTCCATTCCCACTCCAAAGCTGCCAAATATTCTCCCCACTCAAACAACTGTACCTTTTTTAACTCTGAATTGAGAAAACAGGAAGAATATTCAAAGAGGAAGTCTCTAGGAAAGCACTTTGTAGGTCTCATTTCTAGTCACTGCACACAGTGCAAAAGCTGTATGTTGGTTATTCCTAAAGCCAGGGAGCATCAGGTATTTAAAGGTGCAGAAACTGCAAGCAAAACTTCATAGCTCGTATCTGCAGGCTCCCCAGGAACAGGCCAGTAAACTGCCAGGACGTACGCCATGATCCATATGTCGAGAGCAGACTTTATGGAAGAAAGGTGTCTTGACTGAGCACCTGTCAAACGGTAAAATCTCTGCTGCACAAGCTCAGGAGAGCCCCCCCGCCCGGCGGTGCTGCTGGCTCTGCTGCCCTGGGCTTTCCTGCCTTGCTGGCAGCGAGCTTGCTCGCGCAGAAGTCTGCCCGCTCGTTGTGACAGAAGCTGTCATTCACGGCAAACGCAGCACAACAAACATCATGGTCCTGTCTCGGCGGCAAGAGCGGCGTACGGAGGAGGACTTGGATTCTCCTCGGGATAAATCGGCAAACGCCTGCTTGTGGGCTCGTGGTAACTACATCAGCTCAGACACCAGGGACTTTGAGTCAGAGACATTTTCACGAGTTGGGTTTTGTTTTGTTTTTCTTTAATTCTCATTTCAGTTATATCTGTGGCTTCCATAATAAACACACAAGAGGACAGAGTACGCATTGTATCAGCCCCCAAGGAGAAAGTTCAGCTGAGGGGGTTTGCTCCTTTCCCAGCCCTGTTTGGCTCAGGCAGATTTCTCATTTCCACAGCTTCGAGAACAGCTTCATTCCTGGACAAGTGACTGACTCGTGAGTCACAGGCAAGGCCCTGCGAGGCTGTGAGCGGACACCAAGTGCATGAGACAAGTCATTATGCAGATGAGAGAGGAAAAATCAGATGAGGAGGTGTTGGAATGAATGAAACAAACTGAACTGACATGGCAATGAAGTGACAATTCAGTGAAGGAAAAACAATTCAGGATATCTGCCAATCTTTTCAATAAATTAGCATGAACTTCCTTTGCAGCTCATAGAAATCACAGGAGAAATGCCAAGCAGGAGAGGTCCTTCTGCCGCAGTATCTGAAACGATGCGGCCAACACCAAGACACAAGAAATGCCACATTACACGCTCACAGAAGCATCGGCGTCCAAAAGACAATCCCTTGTTAACGTCCAACTGCTGGGAGTTGGCTCATGCCACAATGAATGAATGAGAGCTTATATCCTTTCTAAAAATGGGGAATAAAATGATCTGACTGCTCATGCTCTCGTTTCCCACATAATCACCCGATCCTCCCTTGACTCTGGCTGCTCTTTCAGCTTTGCTTGAGGCCAACAGGTTCTGCTCTTTACCTGCCCTCCACATTGCAGCTCACCTGTAGCATGCTTACCCCTTGCCAGCGAGATTCCTCCAGGATGGCAACATTGAGCTTCTGTAGGCACCAAATAACAACTGCTGCACTGAGGTAGGTGTGATGCTGCATGACCCCGTCCGCCCCTGTCACTGCAGGCTTGACTCTGCTGAGGTGAAAAGCTTCCTTATACACTCTAGGACCTGTTTATACTCTATCTGGAGCTTAAAAAGAAGAATCACACTCAGAATATGCCCCGTCAGCCCCGGGATTAAAATGTAGATAACATCATGAACACTAACCGAGGTACTACTAAGGGCTCTTAATGGTCACACGGTACTTCTCAAGTACCCTGAGTTTCTTTGGAGCGTGTGACGTTTTGGAACTGTGCTTTCTGTGTCTTCCCCAGCACGGAAGCATGGCTTTTCTAGGAGATACACAGTGCTGTGCTAAACAAATAGGAATTCTCCCTGTTGCAGGTTCCAGGCAGTGAGCTTTCTGATCTTTTCCTTTGTGTACCTGTACTGGTGGTTCCCCTCTTGCTTTGTAATTTCTGCATTTAAAAGCCTCTTTTAATACTTGTTTTCCATAGGCTGCTCTAGCAGACAAGGATGGGTCGGTGGTTAGGACGCCCGCCTGCGACTCAACACTCACAGGGTGCCACTTTGCAATAGATTTATTGCAGGATCTTAACCAAAATGCTGAATTTCTCTATTTTCCTCCAACGCGTGAAGATGATAACATATCTAGTTAGTAGGGGTGTTACAAAGGTAAAGTCTTTCAGTCAGTGTGGTATCTGTGGTTCAATAAACCTATAGGATACATTCAGGGGTAAAGCATGAAAGAGAAGCGGCCGTCTGTACCCCACAGAAACCCCTCACCCTCTCCAACTACAGCAGAGCATGTTGCTTATTTTGTTCTCCGAAGAACTTGCAAGGAAAATCCTGATGCAGCCGAAACCCATAACGAAGCTCTGAGCTCGCTGGGAGCAGGATTTGCTTTCTGCAGCCGAATTAGAAGCAGCACCACTCGGAGCGGATTTTGAAATCCAGTCCCGGGGACAGGGCTGTCAACTGGCGGGTGTGGGACAAGCCTCTCATGCCTCAAACCGTCTCACACCATTATGTAACATATAAGAGGTGTTTGCCATTCCATCCCAGAGCATGCACTTAAAAAATAACCCTTCCCCCATTGCCAAGGCAGAGCACAGCCCTGCCTAGGGTTGTTAACATGATTCCGCTACATGTCCAGGCTTCTCCTTTCTGATGTGGATGGGTTTGATTCCCACAAAGGAGACTGCAAGCACATTATCACAGTGCAGAAGCACAAACCCCAGCCTGCTCTGCTCTGGAAACCAGCCCGCTCTGTCCAAAGGCTGGATTCTGCGTGGGCAGAGTGTGGGAACCGGGCAAAGGGGACTCTCCTTGCCCTCTGCAAGTGCGGCGTCGGGTGCAATATTAAAACCCCTGGAGGAAACATGCCAGTAAAAACCATGCAGGCCTGAGCTCGACGAGATCCTTTTTGTTTTTTTGTTTGTTTGTTTTCTATGTATCTCAGTTGTCTTCTAATCCAGAGAGAATGGATTTATTTACTTACCTTTTATTATTAGTATTAGTATTATTATTATTTTAGATAAACAAATACTTGCAGAGCTTGGGAGGAATCTAGCATTTGAGTAATGACCACAGAAATTCAGCTTTTCATGAATGTTAGAGCATAGTGTGGATATATACTTCTAGGACACTATCTAACCAGCGGTCAGGCCTTCTCAGATTTTTTTTTAGTTATTATTTTTTCCTAACCATTAATATATATACCTGGATCACCTTATCACCTTTATCATAGCATTTTCCCTACCCTAAAGGTGCCACCTGCATATCCTCGTGCTATCGCTTCCATCATCTCCTAACCTCAAGGCCTCCCTCGGAGAAGCGACCTATACAACTACCCGAATCAGGAGCTAAGCAGTTCTTGGCTAGGTGCAGCAGCACTTACTGTTCAGCTCTGCAGTGGCAGAGCTAATTCCTTTCCCAGACCCTGCTATTAAAACCTGGAGTGACAAGCGCAGAGTGAACGGGGCAATTTCCTTCCTACAGAAAGGGCATAGCCGGGAAAACACTGGCTGCAGTGATCTGCAAAGGTTAACGTTACAAATGCAGCTTGCTAATTAAAGATACACGGCTCCTGATCACGTGAACTGGAACGACTCCATGGTCTTTGGGAGGAGCTGGCTTCATAGGATGTCTTTCTGTTGAGGCGAAAGCAGGAAGAAAACAAACAGCAGAAATAGCGGCAAGCCCTACCAGGGGGAAGATGGAAGCGGCACGGACCGCGCAGCGCTCCTGCCCGGGCGAGGGAGGCTCCTGGCCCGCTGCGGGGAACGGCGGCAGCAGCTTCCCTTGGAGCACCGCGAGCAGCTCGGCCCTCGCACCGCGGGGTCGATCGGGAGCGCGCCGGCTCCCTCCTAAAGCCTCAGCTCCACAAGTTCAGCTCCTATTTAAAGTAATAGAGGGAAGTCTCGTAGCTAGGGAGAGGGAAAGTAGGAAAAAAAATTATATATATACACACACACACACACGCATATATATATCCTTAGGGTTCAATATCAGCAGGGTGAAAGGATTAATTTCCC
Organism: Eudromia elegans; assembly: GCA_003342815.1. Taxonomy (NCBI): domain Eukaryota; kingdom Metazoa; phylum Chordata; class Aves; order Tinamiformes; family Tinamidae; genus Eudromia; species Eudromia elegans. The sequence goes on from PTEX01000156.1 coordinate 1,239,652, forward strand.
AGGGCAGGCCTGACTCATGAATTTTCAACACACGGAGCAAAAAACTGGTGGCATCACAGTAATGAAATCAAAGCGATGCTCACTGCAGTTAGGAACCGGACCCTGCTGTCAGGGCAGAGGGACATACACCACCGCTGTAGCCGGTTTTACAACTTTAGCCCTCACGATCCTCAGCATTGACGCTTTCCTCCAGCGCTTTCCATCAGTAGCATCATCCTACTTCTCCCGTCTACCTCCTGGAAGCCACTTTGGCAGTACCGAGCGCTCACCTTCCTTCGCTCTTGCCTATAGGGGAAGAGACCTCGCTCCCCAGAGAGCGCCAAATTCCTCGTTCCCTTGATTCTCCACTGATTCCTTGATTCCTGCATTCCCACCAGTGAAAGAGCAGATATTGGCACGGGGCTGTGAAATACTTTGGGCCTCTTCAACATGAAAGACACTATTAAAGAGGAGGCATAATTATTAACCGTGAGCTAGAGCAGACTGTCTGAGAACTTGGAAGCGAACCTAAAACTTTCAAGCAAGATCAAACTAGTCACCTGAGGGAGGGCGGAGGGGGACAACAGAAAGGTATTTCATAGGGCAGAAAGGCAACACCCGTCTTGTTAGTGCATGCTAGTGAATACCCATTTCTCTTATTTTTCCATCTGAAAATTAAGGCTATTATGAGGCACATATTTCCTTTGTCCCGCGTCACCCAAATACCTGGAGCCAGATTCCACTAGCTGGGTGTCTCTGAAGCGTACTTGGTATCTCACAACTTTTGCCCCTAGGTATCCTATTAAAATCTGTCCCTCGTTCATTGATTTACGCTCATTGTGGTGTGAATAGCATGTTCACACATATCTAACAGCTGATAAACAATGTTAACAGCCTGAGCCCTTGCGGATGAGGCTGATTTGTGATTTATCAGGTAAATTCATCTCATACATTTGCTAAGGCTCCCTCGGGGCTCAGCGGGAGCAGCTACGTGCCCCTGGGCTGGGCTGCTGCTTCTCCCACGCGGGACTCCTGGTGTGCCCCACGCGCTGCGGCAGCTCCCAAGGTGCCAGGCAAGCTGCGATCCGGCTGGCGCCTCGCATGAGCTCCGAGATGGTCCCCGGCCTGAGGAAGGCGGCCTGAGCGAGCAGGGTGGCAGGGCGGCCCATGAGGCACCCGCCCAGCAGCGCTGCAGGGCGCGGCTCAACGCGCCTGCAAAGAGAGGCCTTTTTTTAACTAGAAAACCCTTAATCTTTGCCGTCAGAAGGTGACATTTCATTTCCCGTCAGGCTGATGCTGGTCCGTGTGCCCGCCCGGCCACGGAGCCCCGCGGGAGCGGAACGGCGGCGCTCCCCGTGCTCCGGCGTGCTTAGCACCGGGGCTGGAGGCAGCTCCTGCGAAGCAGCCCTGCTCTCCCCACGGGCACAGGCTGGGAAAAGCATCTCAAGAAACAAAACAAAACAACCCCCCCGCACACAGGACAATTTCAGACTTTGAATCGGAATCTGAATGAACATTGGAATTGTGTTCCCGGGGTTTTAACCTGCTCCAGTCCTGTGGCAGCTTTGCTGCATCCTCTAAAATGGTCACACACGTAAGTGAGAAGACAAAAAAAAAGAGTAAAGGAGGTAAAATGCAGATGTGTTGCTCAGATTTTACCTTGAGCTGAACTTTCTATGGGAAGCTCACCTGTTTCCACCCCCCAGCACGTATCCCGGGCTTCTTAAGAAATGGGAACGAATGGGATCCAATCCTCTTGTACCAAGGCTCTGATGTAGGATGAGTTACGTTCTCAGCTCTGTCACTGCCCTCACCGCTGCCCTGGGTGGCAAATTATGCAGTCGCTCTGTGCTTGAGTTCCATTGCCTGCTAAAGGAGGAGAACTGTGGCAGCCTCCCTCGAGAAAGCCCCCAAGACATGGCCGTGGAAGGGCTCATTTGATGCCAAACAGAGCACGGCAAGTGCCCTGCCGAGGGCTGCACGCAGGAACTCAGCACAGCTACAAAACTGCACTGCGCATCTTTGAGGCTGATCCTTTCAGACCTGCCGTTCCCAGAAAAAACGGGCAGGAGAGCTTGGTAAAACGACCGTATCCTCTGAAAACGGGGATGGGCTTCCCCTCTCCTGCCACAGAGATCTGTCTTCTCATCAGCACCAGCGAGCAGGAACATCTCCCATGATTGCACTAACACAGAACAAATTGAATAGTAGCCCTCACTGTTTGCCATAATTAATATTCTTTCCTCACACTGCCTCCGTTTCCTTTGATGACTTAAACACCAGCTGTAATGAGCTGTCCTCTACGCTTAGGTTTCGTTTTCAGTCATATCTTCCTAAAAGACCAAAACCTCTAATTCGTTCGATGACATTCAACCACATTTTCCCCCTTCTACAAAATATAAACAAATCAGTCAGCAACGATGATCTGCTCCTTCAGGACACACACATTGAAACGGTTACAAAATGCTGGAATAGCTGCTTTCACTCACTCCCCACGTCGAGTTACATTTAAATGTGTCACGTAGGGGAGCAGACCACTGAAGGCGACATTTCAGTAGTAGTTTTGGGTACCATCTACTGAAATGGAAGAGTGGCTAACAATGTGCAAATGGGAAAATCTTGGACCTTTTATCCCCACCACAGATGCTTCAAACAGCAGGATATATTTTGGAAAAATGCCACTGTTGTGTCCTTACCATCAATGTATTATTATTAAAAATAAACAAATCAGAAAATCCCACCCACTGGCCAAACTCCCTTTAGGACAGCATCTTTGTCCACCTGGACAGAGGTGCCTCCCAGCTCCGGCGGCACCAGCACACGGAGAGAGGCAGGGGCTCCAGGGCTGCAATTCCCACCCGGGCTCACTTGGGCTGCAGGTCCCAGGGCAGCAGCAGGGTAATAGATAAAAAGAAATCCTCTAAGGGGAAAATCGTCAAGCCTGACACAGTAAGAAATCATTACAGTGAAGTATGCCCTCATTTTGTTACTGTTTTGATAAACAAACAATTAATAGTAAATAATTACTTGTTCAATTTTTCTTTATTTTTTTTTCCCGGCACAGAAACATATCATTCTATTGCTCAAGGCAAGATACTGTTACCGCGAGGTCTGTTTCTTTCCTAATAGTGTCCTACCTTACGTGTCTTTTATTTGTTCTTACAGCTTTTGAAAGTGGTGTTATGTATACTCGTAACTCATAATAGCTCTCAAGTGAAAAAAGAAACCAAGCAGGAAATATTGGGAGAAAAGCGGGTTTTGATAAGTAGGTGGCAACACGTTACAAAACTCGTAGCTTTGTGTTTACTGAAGGGCACATGAGGGTGGGTAGCAGCAAAGTGCTAACCTGAAGCTCAATGAAGGAGGGCGCAAACGCTTTGGCATCGGAGGAAGTTACGCCTCCTAGGAGATTAATGGGAATGCAGAAGGGGAAAAGCACAAATTCAGGCATGTGTTATGTGCCTGAAGAGAAACACATCCAACTACCTTTCTAGTTACACTTTTTTCCTCCCCACCTTCTCCCAATTTCTCTGTTTTCTGTAACTTTTTGCCTGCCGTTCTACTGCCCAGCATCCAGGTTCACACTCCCAAGCCTGATGAATGTCTCTGCAATGGTGCGGTTCCCCAAAAGCCCTCACTGCCATCTGACTAACATGTGGTTAAAGGTGGAGATTCAGGTCATTCTCCTGTGCTATGGCAGATATGCACAGTTCTATTTGCCTTTGTCTAAAAAGGATTTTTTTGAAGGGTGTAAAGAAAGATAAAAAAGTTGTCTTTCTAGATATTTCTTTGCTTCTTTGATAGACAAAAACTCTTAATTAAGAAAGAGATAGCTCCTATCAGGCATTTCACAGATATGGTCCAGCATCCAAGTGCCACAGAAATAAGAAAAACACCATCAGACATCGGTGCAGCTGAATATGAAAGTGACTCCTGAGAAAAGGGCCATAAACAAGATGAGCGAGTTCAGTGGAAGAAAGTACAAGTCTCTTTGTACTTCCCTCCGGCAATCCCCTGTCACACAAGCTCACTCTAACAGAGGATTTTCCCAAAACAAAGTCTAAAATGGTGTGCAAAATTTTTTACAGACCCTTTAATATAGGGTGAAATTCCCTGTCTTGGGCTGGACAAAACAAATGTGCAAAAATACCTTAATTTTAGAACTGCATATCTGCCAAGAGCAAGGGTAAAAAAAAGTTGCTACTGTTAAAGATGGGAGCAATAAACAAAACAAAACAAAACGACTAAGGGTGCCTTCTCACTAGCATTTCAAATGAAAAGAAAATTTGCAGCCCGTGGCCACTTACTGTCCAGCAATCCAACAGACCCCGAGTAGTCAAGCTCATAGAAACAATCCCTGTACTCCTTGGTCCTCACGCACCAAAGACAGATCCTCAGTGACCGTTGACCAGACAAATGCAGACATAAAGAGTCTCCTATATAGTATCATGAACTCCACTCATGCACCCACCAGCACTGAGAAAACTGCTTGAGGATGAACCTCATGAAGTTCAACAAGGGCAAGTGCAGGGTCCTGCACCTGGGCAGGAATAACCCCAGACACCCGTACAGGCTGGGGACCGACCTCCTGGAGAGCAGCCCTGCAGAGAGGGACCTGGGCGTCATGATGGACAACAAGTTGACCATGAGGCAGCAGTGTGCCCTCGTGGCCAAGAAGGCCAATGGGATCCTGGGGTGCATTAAGCAGAGCGTCTCCAGCAGGTCGAGGGAGGTGATTCTGCCCCTCTACTCAGCCCTGGTGAGGCCGCACCTCGAGTACTGTGTGCAGTTCTGGGCTCCCCAGTGCAGGAGGGATGTGGAGCTGCTGGAGAGAGTCCAGCGCAGGGCCACAAAGATGATTAGGGGYCTGGAACATCTGACCTATGAGGAAAGGCTGAGAGAGCTGGGCCTGTTCAGCCTGGAGAAGAGAAGACTGAGAGGGGACCTGATCAATGTATATAAATACCTCAAGAGAGGGAATGAGGAGAATGGGGTTGGCCTCTTCTCAGTGGTGGCCAGTGATAGAACTAGAGGAAACGGCCACAAATTGAAGCCCCAAAAGTTCCACAGGAACTTGCGAAAGAATTTCTTAACAGTGAGGGTGACAGAGCACTGGAACAGGCTGCCCAGAGAGGTGGTGGAGTCTCCTTCTCTGGAGATCTTCCAATCCCGCCTGGACACCACTCTGTGCCACGTGCTCTAGGTGACCCTGCGTGTGCAGGGGGGTTGGACTAGATGACCTCTAGAGGTCCCTTCCAACCTTAAGCGTTCTATGATCACTGACTCAAGGTGCAAGTGGAGGGTGACTGACAAATGGCTTCACATGGAGCGACCTGCAGGTGATGGTCACCACGTCGATCCGTCCTTAGCACCTGCAGCCCAGCAGGAGGTCTTGGGCACCAACAGGGTACCCTGCGCAGAATGGCCATGGTAGAATCTAAATTTAGGCACTAAAACAGCTATCGATCCGTGGAAACATTATCTCTGAAATACCTTTTGGCTGAGTGTCTCTATATAACTTCTCCTGGAGAATTTCAGGACTTGCAACTCTATCCAGGGCTGTTGTCCAGGGATGAGTCTTTCCGAATGTCTTAGGCCGTGCATGGAATGTGCAGTCATGTCACTGCCCAAGGGGACCTCCAGGCTGGATATTTTAGGGGAAACGTCCATGTCACTGGGACCTGATAAGTGGGGCTAGTGCATGGTTTGCTAAAGCTTGTGGAACACACTCTGAAAAAGCCATCTTCAGAGAACGCTTCTATGGCTGCGACTTATTATCCTGCCACAGACCCTCCTGATGACTAAAGTAATACAAAACACAAATTCTTTGAGTTCAAAACTATCTGGAAACGAGCAGCCTGAAACTTCCAGTTTTGGATGCACTGATAATAGCAACATTTCTGGGAAGCTGGGGAACGGAGGAGCAGCTTCCCATCTCAGCTTGTGTTTTGCTTTGGCATTTCCAGAAAATTAGGAGCTCCCTCCTCACTGATAACTGGCAAATGCTGATATCATAGTGCAGCAACCGCCTCATCACACCCGTTCTGGGCCTGTCTCCATTTCTTTTTTTCCAGAATGCAAGAATGCAAGACACATAGTTACAAGTAAATGGAGCTTTCGGAATATTATCTTTTTATCATGTTTGACTTTTGATTTGTAATTTTCATTTTAAGAATCTCCATATAGTCAATGGAAGGGAAAGGAGCTATGTAAACCCTCTGGCTTGCTGTTTTGTTGTCTGATTAGGGATATGGCATTTTTATCTTTAAGAATTGGAAGGAAAGGGTTGTGTCCTCATGTCAAAGAGCATAATGAGGCTCGGGGGAAATGCAGCTCTGCTAACTTTAATTACTATCTACCTCTGAGTCATTCTTAGTTTCCTCCTGATTTTAGCAGGGTTTGAGAAGAAAAACATCACACAAATTGTCGTAAACTATAAGCAAGACTTCCTACATTCTCACATGTAATATATACATTTGTATATTTTAGAATTATAGATGACAGTGAAAATATACATATTTGTATATCTATAAATACATTTTCTAATATCATCTAGTAAATAATTTTGTTGTTTTAAAGAAGGCAAAACCGCAACACTGCAAAAGCTTCTGATATATCAGTGCAAATAGCTTGAGATATTTCTGTAGGTAACACTGGCAGCATGAAGCTAAGATTAAAATAGAAACAGTTTCCTGAAGATTGGATTTTTCCTTCTTAGAAGACTACTGAGCAGGATTGCTGTTCCCGGAAAACTAGCAATAGGCTAGGCACGAATGAACGTGGTACTGAGGCAAGAAGAGCTTGAAATCCAATTTCCATAGAGAGGAACAAACAGAAGCCATGAAAGTCTGTACATAGTGATTGATGAGGACAATCCTGTTCTCACAGAACAAGCTAGAAAAAAAGAAAAAAACATAGAACGAAGCCCTGAAAAAGGACTGACCAGAAGAATGGTGGGTTTGAGGGGGATTACGGACAGCACAGACAGGACCTGAAGATGCAACAGGGATTGCTGATCTTGAATACCCTGTGTCAGGAGCGCCCTTTCTAAGGGAGAACAACCCAGCAATAAAACTCTCCCTGTGGCCAAGGACACATCAGACACACGTGCACGCCGTCCCTGAACCCGCTCTGCCCGATCCTCAGGGCTCTCAGCAGCAGCCTGTGTTAGCAGAACGTGCACTCCGCCAGACACGTATCGTATGTTTGTGCATTTCACGACCTCCGGGGGAAATTCAAGCCAAGCTCAGGCTCCCCACACCCCCAAGAAGGTGACTTGTTGGGGGTGCAGAGCTCTGTCTGTCTCATCCAGTCACCTGAATGTCACCTGGTGACAACAGGCATGGGAAAAAGGTGGCCTAACCAAGGAGGCTGAGTGGCATCAACTACAGGTGGCCTCCTAAACAAGGCATGACTTGGCATATTCGGGGCTGAAAGCCTAAAGACTGACCCATATATCTGTATCTAGGTACCCATCAAGAGGTTTGCAGAGGTTTAGAGTAACACAGGACATTGCTGAGATAGCTTCAAAGGGCCATGCAGCATCAGAGCAACATATCAATTGGCATGACACAGCTGTGACCAAAGGGGTTTTCCTGATGCTGCTGCATCAGCTCTGCTCTTTAGAAAAGGCATATGGAATGCAAAGGATATTTGAAAGGGATCCATATGCTGTCACAAGAAAAACAGTGCACTGACCCTGGAGGGAGGTAAAAATTAACTAAAAGTGTTTAGTCACATTTGTTGGCTTACACAGTGTTCTGCTTAGATGACTGCAGGAAAATGCCATTTATACTGTGAATATATTACCGTGAGCCTAGAGCTGAGATTTCAATATAAATTTATATCATGTCTTGTCTCACAGCAGGAGACAAACCGTCATAGAAATGGTTAAGGGAAAGAGATCGATGCATTTTATGAGGCTTGGGAATTCAATAAACCACAAGATAAATATTGACAAGCAGCAGACAGGAGGAACAGGCTTGTAAAAGAAGATATAAAATTACTGTTCTAAGGCCCAGGAAACCTCGAGGTTTACTAACGGGTTGCATGAGCTACGTTCTTGGCACCCTCTCCTCCTGCTAAGTAAGGTCGACTATGCTTAAGCCATGCAGAACTGAGCTGACTTGAATGCTCTTTTGAAGAAATGCTGCCATCTAGACGTAACCTCCTCACCGTCCCGGCTGCTGCTCAGCATTTGTTATTTAGAAGACACGGTGAACTCCATCGGACTAGGATAAAACAACAGCAAAACATGCCACGTGCCCGAAATATATCTGTAACTAAAGACACTGCTGAGGCCCCGGGCACCTGCTGCTCCAGAGGAAAAACTGATCAACTTCAATTCCTCAGTCTCCGGGATTGGTGCAAGCTTGGCATATCTAGGTACTAGATATCAGGTACTAGATATCAGGCCATATCAGGTACTAGAGTGCACTGTAAAAACCCCTCTGGCAATCACAGAACACCCCTCAACAAACGTGCACGGGGACTGGGAGGTACAGAGAATACTCCTAGCAGCATCCTCTCCTGTGCAGCAGGAAAACGCCCCGGCTCCTCTGTTACGGTTTGGGAACCGAGGGCAAAGCTGTCCAGCACTTGGAAAATACTCGGAGACCAAACTCCTAGAGCACTCAATGAGAACGAGGTACCGACGTTTTGTGTGCGCTTGCCCACAGGGGTCTGCGCAAGAGCAGAGACCTCCTGGCAAACTCAAACACCTGCCAAGGGGCCGTCTTTGAGGCGCAAATGTTATTGGCAAGTGGGGAGTTTGGTGGATGCTGAGGAACAGCAGATTGATTTCAAGGCCGAATTGTAAGATTTGCTATAGCCTTTTTGGTATCTCAGTATGAGCAATGTTCTCCTCCGAAAGAAACCGTTTTCATCCCAGGCACACGTGCTCTCCCTAAGGTTATATTGATTTTTTATAACCCTGACCCTCTATCTAAAGGGCACACACGAGCTAAACAAACCACCCAGAACTTCTGTTACGAAACTCCGATGCCCAATCCCTTAATGCACCTTTGTATTTCTCACTTGTAATACGGAAATACCATTTAATCTCCTAATGCCTGCAGAAGCAGCCCCAATTTGCCTGGCTCAGCAGAGGGAAGAGCGCACAAGCCCGTGCACAGGGCCCTTGGCTGCTGGGGTGCTGAAGGCAGGCGGAAAACGTGCCTCTTCCCACGGAGCGCACATGGTTCACGGGCACAGATACGAGCTGCCGCCGGCGCTTAGGTTGTGTTTGTTCACTCTAACTCGTACAAGCAGAGAGAACCCATGCAGCCATCGAACAGTCCGCCGGACTTGAACAAAACGCTACCAGGTTGAGCACGTGCGGCTTACCCTGCTTTAAGCCACAAACAAGGCACATCGGTCAGCTAAGCCCAGGCTCAGTTTGAGTGGATAGGAAAAGCCTCCTCATCGAGTTTTGACACAGAAATCAACTAAAAAGCGAACTTGAATCATCATGGCACAATTATAAAATCACTTCTAGACCGTGCAATGGCACGATTAATAACCAAGCAGGCACAGAATACAAGATCATTCTCAAAGTCTATCTAAAAGATATATTCTTTTACATGTACAGCAGGGTTCAATGCTGCAGAAAAGGTAGGAAAACTGACAGCAATATTACGCTACTGCTGAAGAGAAAGCACAATAAAATGCTGTGATGGCCAGAGTGTTACAGAAGCTTCCTCTTCGCTGCTCCACAGTGATATGTAGCCGTGCCCTGTTGCAAAATGGGTCTAAAAATATCACAGCCACGATGGGAGGAATTATTCTGGACCGATGGCAGCATATAGAACCTGCAAATAACACTGGGGTCATTGAACAGGGCAGAACTAATACACAGAGAAATCAAATAAATTGCTGGCCCTGTGTTAGTGCCTGAAGGACTGAGTAGCTCTGCAGGCAGGAATGCAATCCCCCGTGCCTAAGCAAGGGCACGGGCAGCTCTGCTCGGACTTCTGTGAAAGCAGCCTTGGTGCTCGGAGGGCAGAGCCCACGGAGGGCTGCGATCCCTGTGGGGCGCCCGCTCCGCCTGCTGCGAGTGCCATGAGGAGCCTCACGGGCACCTTGCCGTCCGTCGCGCGCTCCGTGTGGGCACGCGGGATGCACCCGGGGAGCAGGGAGCGTCCCGCGCGCGCTCACAAGGGAGCGGGGTTCTTTCTTTTCCCCCTCCTCTCAACTCGTATTCCCTTCGTTGCTAATGCAGTAATTGATTTCAGTTCAAGCGGTACGTGGTCAAAATTCAAATAAATCTACAACCCACTGCCCTCCCCTTTTCTGGGAAGTTACGAAGGCAGCAAAGCAGCCGAAACAATCCAAGAAGTCATCCGCAACGTTTCCCAAGACAAACAAATGTCTTGCCCAGGGCTCGCTAGAGAACTTCGCGCACGGCAAAGCAGAGCAGGGGCAGAGGCGGCTTGAAGGCGTGCAGAAGGGCAGTGTGGGCTGCCCCACTGCGAGCGGAGACGTGCGCCCAGCCAGCTCGCTCCTGCTGCCTTCCCCCAGGGGCAGCCGCCCCCCCAGGAGGAGGCCCCGTGGCACAGCCCTCCTGTACGCTGCCCCTCTGCCAGGCAAGGAAAACGCGTCTCTTCCACGGCCCACACTGCGGGGTAAGGGTGGGAACTCCTGAGCGCGGCCCCCGCGGCCCCTCGCTGCGCCCCACGGCGCAACGCCGCGTGCAGCGTCACGAGGGTCGCGCTAGATCAAGCGCTACGAACGGAACGACAGCTCCAGCCACAGGGACACAGGCAGCATTCCTGTCCTCCAGCTGGCTTCTGGGATGTCTCTCTCCAGCTTCCAGGATGACTCCAGGGAAACCGAGGAATTTCTCCTTATTTTGGGTTTGTGATGCCTTCCCGCCTCTGTTGAAAGTGCTTCAAACAGATGTGCTTTCATCTTTTAGCTTTCTTTCCTCGCACAGAAGTATGAAATCATACAGAAAACTGTAAATATGCATCTTTTCAGCAGTTTTTCAAGTGAACAAGTTTCTCAGAAAGAGCAAGGGAGGATCTGCAGAAATCTGGTAACGCTCTTTCTTGTGGTTCCGCTGATTGCGCTCAGTTATTTCAGGAATGCTTCTCCCGGGAAGGCCTGTCTCGCAGGTTTTCCTGTCGCCCCGTCTCGTTAGCGCAGCTGCCACCTTCCACGCACGTAAGCTTGGTGAGCGCTGCCGAGTGCGCCCCAGTGCCCGTGTCACTCGCGGCCCTGCTCCCACGGGCACTGACCAGCTCTGCAGATAAATGAGGAATGTTTTGAGGAGCAAGGTCTCAGAACATGGAGGGAAGTTTGTATTTTTGCTGTCCAGCTGCATCTCTTCTTTGCATAAGCAAAAGGACAAACATCTCAGAGCCCAGCAGCCTCTAGGAAGACCCGTTTCAGTTGCTAAAAAGACATTGCAGGGATGGAAACGTGTTATACCCAATGGTATCAGATACTGCATCAAAAGGGGGTAGGAGGATATTTGTCACCGATTGTTTTGCTAGATAGTTGCTTTACCTTAATACTGAGATAATTCCACTAAGTCGGCAAGTTCCTACTAGTTCCCGACACAAACCTCCCTAGTCTCAGCAAAGGGTGTGCTTCCATTTATGAAAATCAGCTTATTTTCTCAACTGCCTATACCCATGGCAAGATGTTTCCCCAGTTTTTCCTCTCACTTGCATTTTCTGCCTAGTCCTATGGTGAGGTCAAAAATATTGGGACCGGGGACCAGTGGTTGAATTTGTGTGAGCTTGTCCTTTATTAAATATTCAAATATTAGAATAAAATTGGAGTAAAATGAACCATGCTCTTTTCCAAGATCATGAAGAAACCTTTTATTGTCATTCATCTACATACTCCGCACCACCGAAACTACCCACTACTAGCTCTACAACAAGCAGAATTTCCTTGTCTTCCTCTTTTCCGGATGTTTCTTCCTAATGAGACATCCATGTGTTTCATTAGGCTTTTGTTGGGGAATCTGGCATTTCAATTAAATGAGAGGACCTTAAGCACCGCTCTGCTACAGCCATCACGCTCCTTGGGGTGGTCACTGTGAAGCCACTGCAGAGCACTCCGGGTTTGCTCCACAGCTCCATGCATCCCTGGAGGTCCCACATCGCGGAAGGGAGACACGGCTGTTTGCTCAACAGCTCTAGGAGCTGGGGGGATCTGCAGAGGCCTCCGCAGAGCTCAGCAGCTGCAGCTCAGGGCTGGTCCGTGGGGACACGGCAGGATCCCCATGGAGCCGCGCCACCGGTGGGGCAGCCTCTCTCCCAGCTGCTCCCCGAGGGACGCTACATGCGTCCTGCCTCTCGGCCACGTGCGCACTGCACGTCCCCTCCAGGGCCGTGAAGGTCTGCTGCTGCGGGGGACACCGCGGGCAGCTGCAGTCAATAGGAACACACTTTATGTAACAGGCTGTCCTCACCCGTGACATCTGTGCTGTACCTAAACCACCCAATAACAGCTGCTAATGACAAAACCACCTGCAAAATGAAGAAGTCGGCTGATGTGGCAAGAGCACTGCTCCATAAGGGAACCCTCGATAATGAGGCCACGGAGAAAGAGCGCTTGGCTCATCCCATCAGACCACATCATACTCAGCGCATCATTGCACCTGACATTTCATCTAACCTGCTTAATACCTCTACTGAGAGTATGTTCGCCATGATGCTCGGGATCAATTCCTCTCATTATCAGACATTCTCTCCCCTGCTCCTCAATCAGTTTGTCTCACCCTGGCCCTGGGGATGATGAAGGATCCCAGGGCTATTTTAGCAGAAACACTAATTCTGTTGTTCTACCACCACTTTAGTTTAGACATCGGCCCTCTTCCTACCAAACATATTCTTCTGCTTGCAAAATAACACAGTGCTTTTGTCCTAGGTTGTGATGCAGAGTTTATTGTGCAGTGTGATGCAGAGAGGCTGCCTTCTAAACTGAAGGATAGCTGTATAAATATTCCAACGTGGATGGAGCAAAGTGTCTATCATACATTAAAGTTATTGCAGAACAACACTGCTAGATGGGAAACACATGCTGTGATCAGCCTGCCTTAACACAGAAGCTGTCAAAGAATTATGTGATGTGAATTACAAAATTATTCACTTTTTAGCATGAGAATCCTTTAGATTTAAGGAAACTTTCCTTTTCTCATTTTCTAGAGGAATCCATAAACTACAGAGGGGCTCTACTTACTCTTCTTTAATGTGGCACCCATTTCTCTCACTTCCTAGTGAATGTGCTTGGGAAGCAGGCTGAAAGCCCAGGAAATGGGGAAGGGGAAACAATTTTTTTCCCGAAAAGTGACCCCAAACCGCTGTCTTTGAATCCGCTAAAGGAAAAAGAAGGGACACTCACAATTCCTCTTAGATTCCCTACTTAAAACCATATCCTTCTTTGTGGCCTGCAGAGTAGGTACCGGGAGGGAGGGACAAGCACTTGGCATGGAAGCAGTTTCCGTGCGAGATGGGGGATGCTTCACGTGAGAAACGGCTGCTCGACGCTCTCTCACTCCCAGCCTCTCGCCCAGCTCTCCCCTCCCGGTGAGTAAATAACTTGCATGTTTGTGGCTTGAAAAGGCTTGGCCGAGTAATTCATTCGTGGCCAAGTAAAAATGACAGAAGTATTCTGGATTAGTCCTAAACCGAAGAAACCAAAATTTTAGTATCATTTATATTTTAATCACCTAACCAGGGTTTTATAGACTTGTTGTAGAGAGCAAAGAGCTGGCTGCAGTTCAGAGGGCTTCTACGCAAGCCCCCTCAGCAACGCTATGCACCACAGTGAAATTCCATCCTCCATCGTCTTTATGAAGTTTCAGACATCTGATTTGGCAGATTATTTATGATCTAAAGTAAAATCAGTCTCAAAAAAATGAGCCTTGAACAGAGGTCTGTTCATTTAACTCTCGGTCTGATATAGAAGATATCCAATCACACAGACAAAAGCACCAGAAGAAGCGATGTCAGAGAATCCAGAAACCGCTTCCCCCTTCGTTGTGGTGAGGAAAGATCATTTATACTCGGTAACTTGACCACCGAGCGGAGACAGAGAGTGTCAGTCACTCAGATCTACCCACCTGGGTGGTGCCTCGTAGTCATGACCTCCTGGTGATGTCCTGCTTCTCGCATCGGCGGCGGCGGTTCTGATTTTCCAGTGGCCACCTAACATTGCTTTCTGATGCAACTTTCTCACTCACGACATTAATTGTTACCCAGTAACGTAGCCGCAATTGAATCGTTTCCACGATAAATTCCCCCACCCCTGAGATTACACATCACAGCTGGGACTGTAATTTAATAGCCACGAAGCGGCAGAGTCAGCCCGAGTGGTTACGCGCTCGGAGTTGTGGTCTCCGTTCTCACAGCAACGTCCGTATGTGGCCCCAGGCTCTGCGATGCCACAGGAGGGCTCTCGCCAGGCGTCTTGCAGACCCTCCGGAAAGCCGGCCCTGCCAAGGACCGCAGCTGGCTGAGCAGGGCCCATCCACCCCGAGCAGGATCAAGGGATAATCCGTTTCCTCAGGGGTCACAGTTCATTCTCCTGTCGCAGACACGTTCCTGTCACTCTGCGACGTGGGATTATCAACTCTCTGAGTCACGCAGCCGTCAAAACTGAACCGAGGGCAGCTCTGAAACGTTCAGGATAGCCAAAACGCTATGGCTATAGGCTAAACTGGAGCAGTTTATATACCACAGTTTACTTGAACAGACTTTGAGCTACAATACGTGCTACTGCACCGGAAGGAACGGCCGTGTTTCAATCCGCCCTGAACGGCTGAAGAAATAAATCTCTGGATTTATTTTCCCGGCCTTCTGGAAATCCACCGATGTGGAAAGTGGCTGTCCCTAAGGGTGAGGGGGCTCTCAGCACACAGGAGCCTCGCTGGTAACAGCAGAAGCAGTTAGAGCCCTTTGATGCGAGCAGAAGGAGAAAATTAACAGGGAAAGCCTTTCTTAGGAAACTGAAGTGTGAGATGTGCAAGAACGTGGTATTAACAGGTCTCTAAAAGCAAAGAAGATCTTGCAAATGTGCTTAGCTGGACTTCCTTCCTCAAGCGTTGCCCTCACTGTAGCTACCTGTGCTCCCTCTGCCCGCTGTGCGTCAGCTGCTATTGCAGTCTTATTCCTATAGTCACCTTACTTCTTCTGGACATAATGCACTGCCAGCACTGCCCCAGTCTTCATATCCTCTGCTAGGAGAGACACAGTACCATGACTATTTAAAGCAAAACCAGAAGTGGTGTCATGCTATATGAAAAAGGATGATTTGGCAGTTAGTATTGCAAACTTTTCCACTTTCTCTCAGATCAGACCACCTTAGCTTTCATCACAGGATGTCAGAAAACCAGACTTCTACAACAGTACTAACAGCTTCTCTTTGAAGATATTTGTCTTCATTGTGACTAACTATCTAGATGTCCCCCATAGCCACATCACTGACTTTGCCCCCTCCCAAGACGGGAAGCAAAACACTGCAGTTCTGACCAATGATGAGTAATAAAGGAACTTGCAGCACTTTTTCGAACAGCTCTATGCTGCATTTTCCTTGTAATCATCATCATCATCTCAGGACAACCTGCAGGAATATATCCATGTCCTACAGTGCCACCAAGCGTCCACACTTCAGAAGACCACGCCACATGCACAGGCTTTTCCCTCAGTTGTCACCAGGCAGCAGACTGGCCCAAAGGAATAGATCCCATCCTTGGTCCCAAACCCAGGATGCTTATATAAGAAGAGCCCTGCAAATGTATACACAAATCTATAACCTCCCCTGGGAACAGGGACCAAGTCCCAGAATCTTAACTCTTTCTCATACGCATGCTCCCCGGTTTTTGGGACCATGCTCGCTGACAGTGTTATGCTCCCCTTTCCACTTGCTTTTCCTGAGCATGTGACTCCTTATTCCTTTCCTGACAATCACCCAACCTCAAAAAACAGGGGAGAAAACACGCTTTATACTATTGGCATGTGGCTAAGACTCTCTCCTGGGCTGTATGTCAGGAATCCATTCTGTGAAGGGAGGCATCTCCTCTCCGTTTTCATTTCCTGAACAGTCTGATCAGTGTCTGTCCCACCTCCTCATCACGTTCAGGCTGCAGGAAAGGAGCTCCCGAAGCCAGAATGGACATTTAGCATCTTCCGCAACGTTAACAGCCTTGCACTACACGCTAAAAGGAGATCAACCTTGCTTTGAAAGACGCGACCTCAAAGGTTACAACCTTTGCACGATTTATGTTTATGCCCGCAATGGGCAGAACATGCATATCTTACATGCACAAACAGGCAAATCTTCTTCCTGTCTCCGAGTAAAGATCGGATTTAACCTCTGCTGCTATTAAACACACATGTTGGGCAGGAGGGAGAGACAATTCATTTCCTAAGGCTGCTTCCAGTGCTGGGTTTTAAGCGTCACTGTAATGCTAAGAAACTCATGCTCTCAAAGGCAGGAGCAGAGAACCTCTGGAGCTCATGCTGAACGTGCACAAGGATGAGACAAGAAAATCTGCTCACTGGTTGTTACTCCTACGTATTTTTCATTTCTCCATATTTTTAAGAGAAGACCCCTTCCCCAAGCTTCTGTTACATAAAACACAGACGTTAATTTTCTGTACACAGGGCATACTGGAGAAACTCCTTACTGACAGAGGAAAAGAAGCCAGGTGAGGATTTCCTGTACATTACCCCCTGATTAAAACTGGCAGGTTATTCCAGCTGGGTTGCACAGCAACCCAAGTACGTCTTAATTTCTCCCACTGTTTCAAAGCAGCCCATCGACTCCTCTCCCTTGACCGCCTCTCACTGCTCATAGGCATCACCTGAAGATGTTACCTGCCACAAGGAGCCAGCACTTCTGCCCAGGGCTTCTGCCTTCTGCTCTCCCATGTGGATTTGTGGGCTCTGAGAGTCCTCCCCACGACTTTTTTTTTTTTTTTTTTTTTTTTTTTTTTTTTTTTTTTTTTTTTAAATTGGGGGCTAGTGCATGTGTAATCAATCCCAAAATAGTTTCAGACACTTTTTCCAATATTTTCTGTTTATCATGTAATTCTAACTCCTTGGGTCAAGTGACAATCAAAAACAGCCATCGCTATAACTGTTGCAGGAGAAAGTTTGAAAACATGAGCCATTTTTACTAAAAGCTCAGAATAAGCAGAGCAAAAAAAGAGAAAAGCTTTAATTATATTAGAACTATCCCATGATTTTGAGGTTTTTCTTTTTTTTCTTTACTTTCTAAATGCTCAATTGTTTGTGGTTGTTTATTTTCTAATGCGTGCAGGCCTCAAAAGTTGAATTTGGAAAAAAAAAATTAAAATGCAAATCTAAAATCTGAGTTGATGAGTCTTAGACACAATATATGCACCCAAATGGCTGAGAGCCAGTGCCTGTAAACGAGTTCCTGACATCAAAACGCACCCGCCCCTGCTGCGAGTGACTTGGACAAGCAGATTCCTTCCACTACCTCTGGCAATTCAGATCTTGGGCACGGCAAGCTACCGTATGTCAGAAGCCATTTACCATTTAATTAGGTTTCTATGCCACGGATTGACTCTCCCATTTCTAGTTCACCACTAAATGCCTGCTCTTCAGCAATGATTCCCACCATTTATTCGCCTCAGAGGTCCTCCATTCCCAAGGATTAAGAGGAATTATGAGTGTCAAGTACATATAGGAACCTGCGGCAGAGCACAAAATCAGCATACAGCTAGTGTATAGGATCTTCTGTAGGTATTCAGACCGCTGAAGGAAACCCTGAGTTCTCCATCCCATTTAAAGATTTACTCTAACAATTCTGGACAACTGGCGCTGTTGAAACATGGTGTGAGAAGTATATGTCAAGTATTTGCTTTAAAATAATTTAGAAAAAGATAGATATTAAAAAAAAGTGTATGTCTGCTTTGGAAATTTTACTTTAAAGGAAAGAGCACTTGCAGATGACCTCTAAATTGAGCTCAGTTCTTCAGCACACATTCCTCTCTGTCGGTTTTTCACTGAGCTGCACTTCTGAGAACTACCCTGACTCGAAGAAGTCCCAAATGGACTTTGCAATTGGCCTCAGCGAGCCTTTGGGCTCGTCTGCACTCCTCCCAGGGCTTGGCCCTTCCTCCTCAACAGCTCTCTGACCTGCAGTCTCTTCTGCTTCTTTATCCCAATCTCCCCCTTGCTGAGGAGAAGCTTTTGCCTGATCTTTTAGGTCCTTCTTCTGAGTTATTTCCAGTTCTCCGGACAATATATTGCCAGGTAGCCCACACTCTTCCTTAGTATTTTTCTGAATTTGCACCTTTTCCTCTGGAAGGTTTTTTTCAAGTCTTTCCCAGTGCACGGACACTTTCTTCTTTAAATTCCCTTGTCTTGGAACATAGTGTTTCTGGGATCTCTCCAGTTGCTCCAGGGCTTTCCGAGCTCTCTCCTGTTCTTCCATGGCTTTCTTCTGAACTTCCTTTTGCTCATTTAGAAATTCTTTCTGAGCCCTCTCAAGTTCTTCTAGAGCCTTTTTTTGTGCTTTCTCCAGCTCTTCCAAGATTTTCTGAGCTTTCTTTTGTTCCTGTAGGATCTCATTCTTAGCTCTCTCTTGCTCCTCTAAGGCTTGTTGCTGTGTTCTTGCAAGTTCTTCCAGGGTTTCCTGCGCTCGCGCTTGCTCCCTGGCAGCCCTCATTTCAGCTCTCTCCTGCTGCTCCACAGCAGTTCTTTGCAATCTCTGCAGTTCCTCTAGATCCTTCTGAGCTCTCTTCTGCTCTTCCAATGCAGCCCTCTGAGCCCTTTCTTGCTCTCGTAGAGCCTCATTATGAGCAGTCTCCAGTTCTTCCAGAGCATTTTTATGAGCCATCTCCAGCTCTTCCAGGACAGTTTTCTGAGTTCTGGCTATTTTCTCTAGGGCTTTCTCAGTTCTCTCTTTTTCCTGCAAGAATTTCTTCTGAGTTCTCGCCTGTTCTTCCCTGCCTTGCTTCTGAATGTTTATCAGTTCTATTAGAGCCTGGTGTTGTGCTTTCTCCAGGTTCTGCAGAGCCTTCAACTGGTTTCTCTCTTGTTCTTCTAAAAATTTCTTCTGTACCTTTTCCTGTTGCTCAAGAACTTTCCACAGAGCTTTCTCCTCTTCTTCGAGCCCCATCTGCTGAGTTTTAAACTGTTCTTCCAACTCCACCTGCAGAGCAATCAGCTGCTGCTCCAGTTCGAGGTGCTGCACTGTTTCCTGCAGTGCCTCTTGCACTGGATGCTGTTGCTGACCCGGCACCTCCTGCACTGTGCTCTCCTGCTCAGCTAATGTCTTCTGCTTGGCTTGTATCTGTTCTTTCTCCATGGCCTCTTCGCAAGATTTGTCCTTCTCTTGAGAGCTGTCATAGTCCTCCAAGGCCACTGTATTAATTCCTTCCATATATCCAGGGGCTTTCTTGGGTCTTATTCCTGGGTTCTTTGATCCTTTCTTCATCTGCTCTGTTATATCCAAAAGGTTATCTTCATTTTGCTTTCTTTTCTGGACATTTCTCTGAACACCTGTTAGCATGAAATTGGTGTCTTCAGCATAATCCAGCTGGGAAGCGAGTTCAAGGTCTTTGGCAGCCTTGTTCCAGCGACCCAAGAGCTGGAATGCTTTCCCTCGGCACTGGTAGGGCTGTGGAGAGTTAGGGTTGATTTTTATAGCTTTGTCACAGTCCCTAATGGCAGCTTTGGGTTTCCGCAGCTTCACATAGACACTGGCCCGGTTCACATACAAGACTGCAAGCTGTGGGTTCAGTTTGATAGCGTCAGTAAGCAAGTCAACAGCTTTATGAAGTTCACCTGCTCCCAGTGCATGAAAGGCTTCCCTTTTCTTTTCATTGGCCTGCTTCATCATATTGTTAGTTATCTTCAGGTTTTCGTCTCCCATTTCCTGAGGTTCTTCATCCTCTTCAAAGCCTCGTTCATTTTGAGTACTGAGTTCACTATCTTCACTCTCTGTTTCTCCACTGCGCTTTTCCTCTCTTTCTGTTCTATGTGACGTTTCTGGTGAATATCCTCTTGGCTCTTTAGATTCCCTAAAGCAATCATTATCAAGCTCCTGGAAGGTCCAAAAGTGAACCTGTTTGTGCTTTTTGAGGTTCTGAAGGTGACCTTGCCCTTCTTGAGAAGTCAGAAGCTGAGCCCTCTCCTCCTCTGCCATGGATTTTCTGACCCTTGGCAATCCCTCCATTGATTCCTTTGCCTCTTGTTCTTCCTCACAATTTCTTTGGTGTTCAGTAATTTGCTGGACTCTTCTCTGAGCATCCTTCAACATGTCATTGGTATCTTCATCATAATCCAGCTGGCAAGCCAATGCAAGGTCCTTGGCAGCCTGCTGCCAGTGTCCCAGGAGCCAATACGCCTTCCCTCTCCATTTGTAAGGCTGTGCAGAATCTGGGTTGATTTCTGTGGCTTTGTCACAGTCTCTAATGGCAGCATGTGGCCTTCGCAACCGTACAAAGACACTGGCTCGGTTGGCATACAAAGTAGAAAGCTGTGGATGCAGTTTGATGGCATCAGTAAAGAGATGAATAGCTCTTTGAAATTCGCCTCTTCCTACTGCATCAAAAGCCTCCTTCTTCTTTTCATCAGCCTGCATCATCATGTCACTAGTTACCTTCAAATTCTCATCTCCCATCTCGGGGAGCTCATCTTCTGGTTCAATCATCCCTTCGTTATCTATCTCCAGCTCATTCTCAGCAACTTCAATCTCTTCACTGGCCTTTCCCTCCCAATCAAGTCTTGCCTGCCCCTCAGAATCCAATTTACAAGCCAAAGAAATGTTACAGGCTGCTTCTTTTAATTGTCCCAAAAGCTGAAGGGCTTTTCCTCGGAATTTATAGGCCTTTGCTGAATTAGGATCGAGTTCAATAGCTCTATCAAGATCACTAATGGCCAAGTTTGGCTTTTGCAGCTGCAAGAAGACGCTTGCTCTGTTAATGTATGAGCTGGCAAGGCATGGATTCAGCTTAATGACACTGGAGAGTAAATCAATTGCTCTCTGATTTTCACCTTTACCTAGGAAATTAAAGGCTTCTGTTGTTTTCTCAGTTATCTGCCCCATTGTCTCATCTAAGTTTTGTCCCCCTTTTTCTTGTGGATTACAAGTTTGTGACTCAGTTGTCTCCTCTTTGGCAGATTCCAAACCATGCTCCTCCTCCTCAGATTTTCCAGGGAGCTGTTCTGTTGCCATAACTAGCTCCTTTCCATCTGTGTGGCTTGTAGCAGATGGTATGTAATTCTCTAAAGTTCCTATGGATTCTCGGAGAAAGCGACGATCCTCAGAATTTAGGAAAGGTTGGTTTAATTCTGCCAAGTCCTGATCCTCCATATAAATTTTCCTTGAATACATGGTGCTTCAGCCCAGAAAGGATGACACGGCACAGAACTTCTTGTCATGGAAGGCAAAAGAAGCAGGCTAAGAAATTAGATGGTTTACCCAGAGAGAGCTTTGCTTACCGAGTTAGTGCCAGATATACATGGCAAACTTCCCTCCTCCTCTTCCTTCCATTGTCTTGCTACTGGATCTACTCATAGGGTAAAGACCAGTGGCAGGGGGCCAGTGACTTCATAAACTAGAACAGATTTTGTCACAATATAGGAATACTATGTCATCACTGGAATCCTGAGATGGGTTTTTAAAGTCGTATCTCGTGGTAAGCAGAAGTTACAGAATCATAGAAGGGTGGAGGTTGGAAGTGGCCTCCAGAGATCATCTAGTCCAACTCCCCTGCTCCAGCAGGGACACCCAGAGCATGTGGCAAAAGGTGTCATCCAGGCGGGTCTGGAAGATCTCCAAAGACAGAGACTCTACCACCTCTCTGGGCAGCCTGTCCCAGGGCTCCATCACCCTCACAGGAAAGTTCTTCTTCTTCACATGGAGATGGAATTGCCTGTGTTTCAACTTGTGCCTGTAACCTTGTCCTGTCACTGGCCACCACTGAGAAGAGTTTGGCCCTCTCCTCTTTAAATTCTCCCTTCAGTTATTTGTATATGTTGGTAAGATCATCTCTCAGTCTTCTCCAGGCTAAATAGGCCCAGCTCACTTAGTATTTCCTACTATGATGCATCTATCTAGTCCCTTAATCATCTTGGTTGCTCTATGCTGGACCCTCTCCAGGAGCTCCACGTCTCTCCTGTACTGGGGAGCCCAGAACTGCCCCAATACTCCAGCTGTGGCCTCACCAGGGCTGAGCAGAGGGGCAGGATCCCCTCCCTTGCCCTGCTTGCAACACTCCTCCTGATGCAGGCCAGGATCCCACTGGCCTTCTTGGCCACAAGGGCACATTGCTGGTTCATGGTTAACTTGTTGTCAACCAGGACTCCCAAATCCCTGTCCACAGAGCTGCTTTCCAGCAGGTCAGCCCCTAATCGGTACTGGTACCTGGGGTTATTCCTCCCCAAGTGCAAGATCCTGCACTCGTCCTTGTTGAACCTCATGAAGTTCCTCCCTGCCCAACTCTCCATCCTGTGCAGGTCTCCCTGGATGGCAGCACAGCCCTCCAGGGTGTCATCCACTCCACCCTGTTTGGTATCATTTGCAAAGTCCCCATAGTATCTCTTCCTCTTCAGTTTCTTTCACATGTTTTTTCTCAGATATGTTTTTTCTCAGATATAACCAATATGAGAGGAATAATGGTTGTCTAACAATGTTATTTGGTCAAATATTTTCCCTAACAAATGAAAAATGAAAAGTAAATAGCTTATCCATAAGTGTAGTGTGTGGGAAGACCAAAAACCACACAGCACAGCTGCATGGGTTTCCTTTATCAGGACATGCTCCAAAATTTAGAAAAAGAAAATCATACAGGGTTATACACTTGCTTCTCAGAAACAGCTTTACAATTCCAAAGGTCCACGGAAGAACAGTTTAGCTGCACCTAGAAAAGCCAAGAAATCTCCTTGGCACAAAGAAAAATCTCAGACTTACTTAAAGGATTCTCAAGTTCAGTCTGTGAATATCGTTACTTAACTTATTCATATTAATTTGGGCTGATGAGCCTCTTTTTTAGTTGAGCGTTCCAGGTTCATGCTAATTCTTGAAGTGGTTTTTGCTCTAAGGCACCCCACAGGTTCTAGCAGGCTGGGTTTGGACTGTACTAAAAACAGGCATGGACTCATAGAGATACAGGGTTTTGCAACACTATTTTATGCTCTCTTTCAGACAAAGGAAAAAAAAAGGTTCATTCTTTTTTCATAGTTTCTAAGAAAAAGAATCTGTTTACTCCTATCAACTTTGGAAGCCTAATATCTTCTCAGTGCTAATCAATACTTCCTCCCTATTGCTGTTCCTTCCATGTTGTCCTTTCATCTGATTTCTTGATGTTACTTTTTCCCTTTTCTAGAACATAAAGCCCACCCTTAACCCATGTTTACCTCCACTCCTCACAGAACTGTGTATTAAGCCCATATCCTGGTTTGAAAAGAAAAACACAGGATCTCAAGGCATACGTTGCATTCACCTCCCTCAACTGCCCTTCCTAAGTTTGCTACCAAGTTAACTTACTTAGAATTATGTTTGCACAGTCTCTGCAAAATTGGTCAGTGCGTGGAAGGCAAAAATCAACAAACCAAGTACAATACTGTAGGGAGTATATGGACTCAAGTGTTAATGCTGCTGCGACAGAAACTTCTTTGACCTGCCGCATCCGCAGGATGGGATCAAGGAACAACGGTGCCGCTCGGCGGAGCAGGCTGGGCTGGCAGCGCGTGCGCTGGGCGCGTCACGGCCACGCGGCGCGACCCGGGGCCCCAGGGGCTGCGTGCGCGCTGCTCCGCACGCAGACCGCGCAATGCCCTCGGGATTCAGTGTGCTCAGCGGCCGCACGAAGAGCGCACCACACGTCCCGGAAAGGGAATCCTGCTCCCAGGCTGCGGCTTTCCCAGGAACACTAAAACACTTCATCTGCACAGGAAAATCCCACCGTCTCTTCTGGACTCGCCTAATATATTAAACAACAACAAAAAGAAACGACGCTTTTCATGGTATGTTTTCAAAAAATGCTCTTAGGTTTTCATTGGTTTGAACTGGCAATGAATTATAACGACAATCTGATCAGATAAAAACAGATTTCAAATTTAATTTTGCTTTCTTATCAGTTGTTTTGTTTAACTCAAAGCCTGCCCAGGCTCAAGTTTGCCTCTTTGTTTTCTTTCATTTTTATCCATAGGTTATGACCAGGCAAGCAAAAACCTAAGGTAATAGGAAATATACATTTACGCACCCTAGCAAACTCTCCTGGGCTGACATAGCCACTGAAATCTTAAGCCAAGGGTGAAAGTTGCCCACCTTTCACACAGGCTACGGGCGGTACTGCTGCCTTCATTGCCTTTAGAGACCCTAAACGGGTTGTATTATTCCCTTTCCTGGAATGTCCTCACACTGCTGCTTCTCCCAGCACCAGAAACTCTGTGCTCAGCTCTGCCAGCAAAGTGAGGGGGGATGCAAAGAGATATTTTTTCTGGTACACAGTTATTGCACAAACGCCACTCAACTGTACATGCACATGAAGTCTGCTGGAGACTAAACATTTTCTGAAAAAGTTATCAAAAAATCTAGGTTCCTACCAATAGGTGAAGGTACAATATTTGGCCTCTTACAGGGCAAAGCTGCTAGGCTGACACATAAGGTCCAATACAGTTATAAACTAGGGGGGATTCCTTTCTAATCTCTGAGGAGTACTCCAGATGCTCACACTGGAAAGATCATGCCTAGATTAGGCTAGAAATACTCAGACTTACAGTAACTGGGATACTTGCAGAGGAAAGATGCAACGTGATGGCTAAAGACAACCTGTGAATCTACATCCTACTCCAGGGACAGACAAACGAGGCTCAAGGCTCGCCCCTCCTGAGCTCCAGAGGACTTGGCACCGTTTCCAACAACAGATGCTGAGACAGGAACGTCAACCGCATGTGCAAATCAAATACCTGAAACTCTTTTAAAGCTGGTGCTGCTGGAGGCAAATTAGCAATGGCAGGGCAACCATCACACAGGATGCCAGGATTTTGCTAGACACCAGGACACACAGAGTTAGTTGTTACAACATTAAAACCCCATGAAATTCAGCCCCGTGAAAGCAGCAGGTACCCAGTGATGCAGGCCTGAAAAAGCTTCTATCAAATACAAAGATCACTCAAGATTTGCTCTTTTAGTTTGACAAACAGTAACAAGGATCCTCTGACAGAATTACGACTTCACAGTTCACAGCTGCCTTTATTTATGCTCTATAAAATGTCACCAACATCTGCTGCCAGAGCGAAATGGAGCCTGCTAGTGCTGCAATGTGATTTTTAAGCTCAGATGTAAACAAAAAAAAATTGTTTCCAAACAGAGGCATAACAGGTAATAAAGTAGAAATCATCCTGACTATTTTAAAATCATATGGGATCATTTTAAAAATTTAAAATTTCCCAAAGAATTTTTTATGTGTCTGACTATGTTGAAGGTTTCCAAGTAATTTCTATGTTTTATCCTCTGCTTCTATGCCCGGTCCTTCTGTTTAACGGCCACAGAAAGGTGGCTGCTCCTGCACGTGCTGCCTTAGACCTGCTGCCTCTGGGCACTGCACAACTTAAGTCACTTGGGGCAACTTAACGCTTGTGGCCAAAGAGAGATGCCCTGGAACATGGAGCCAGACCCGCAGGCACTTCCCATGCTGGATCAGATAGGGCAGTGTAACACACACACAGAGCCATCATGACCCATATAGGAACAGTATATGAACACCGATTAACTTTCTTCGCTGAAGTAGAAGCTGCTCCACTGATATTTGGAGATGACAAAAGGCTGCAACTACAAAACGGTCCTGACACCCAGTCACGGCGGCAGCCGCATTGGCAGAATCAAGGAAGCAACAACCACTGCTAAAAGATCTTTAAAAAGTCAAGGCTTTTAAAAACTAGATTTTCTGGGTTTAAAAAAAAAAAAAAAAAAGAGAGAGAGAGCGAAACTACAGATGGCTTATTATGTGGAGAGCCTATCTGGGGAAGAGCTGGTTGTCGGCAACTTGGCATCTTGAGACTGTCTTATGGAAGGACATGTAGAGATTGCTACATGGTCGCTCTATTACTGAAGTCCTGACAAACTTCTAAAGCCTGTTCAATTCTCATCCATCCAGGAAAGCTTCACAGAGATTTTTTTATCAGATTTGATTGATACAACATATCAGCTGGCCCATCTCCTCCTGCCAAGCTCTAAGCCATGGGGAGAGAACAGAAGAAGGAATCTTGGATTTTCTGTGTACCATACTTTACATTTATTTTAGAAATTGGAAGACTCAGTACCACTGTCTCTAAACATGACAAGCTACAGATTGCCAATAATTTTAAAATAAAAAAGTTGTCTATGTAATCTTATTTATATTATCTAGTCTCTATATTTTAAAGGCCAAGTATTAACAAAGCTAAACTAACACAGAAAATTGTCCCCCCTGCAAGACCTATGCCCTCTACAGCAGACACAGGGGCTGTACATTTCCCATCATTTAATACAGCTCTGATAGATTGATGATTAACTAACAATCAATCACATTTTGTTCAGCGGCCAATACGTTTATCAGTTTCATGCTGATAAGTGGTTTGTAGGAACCTCAGTCCCGGCCAAGCCACGCTGCAATGCAAAGGAACAGCAAGAGTCTGTGTAACCATAGGGAGCAGACACCTCCAGCACCCACGCAGAGCTGGGGTACTGACCACCAGGCATCCTCACCCTGCATCCAAGACAGAGCTGTGCAAACACCAAAGCAGAACTGAAGGATCTTGAACATCCGATATTGCCTTTAGTTGAGCTGTCTAAATAACCTGAGGAAATGACTTGACAAAGGCAAAAAATCCCACTGCTGTATCCGGAATCAAAGGGCACCGTGCTTTGCGAGGTGCATGCTGAATGCGCTCAACACAGGAGTACAGCAAGAGCGTTATCAGAAGAAAAGGGAAAACATTCCAGCAGCTTGACAGCTTAAGCCAATCCTTTGCTGCTTTAACTTGCATTTGCTCTGCTTCTCCGGCTCCTAAGTTACCTCAACTCAGACTTACTATACCACAAGATACACAATTTCTTTTTTTTTCTATTACATTACATTCTGTATCTCATATTCTGGTAGGAAATCATGGAGTAACACCACCACTCCTACAGGTACGACACACTAAGCAAGTTTTTCCTAAGTGCCTGGCTCCTTCCCGGAAGCAGCCAGGTTGATGGTTTGCAGTGGGAACACGGTGGGTTCCTCTGCACCATGCTGCCTCTTTCCCTGCTCCGTGTGAGGACAGGGGCGAGCACACTCCTGCCTTCCTTACTGCAAGCGAGGCTCTCAGACGACTGCACTGCAAATAAAAGTGGAGCCACAAGATGTCTGAGGTTAGAAGCTTCCTGAGGTCAAGGTGGTTGGTGGCTCTTTTACATGTTATGAAAATCTAATTCAGTTCATTTTAGAATTAAGATAAATTAATCTTATCTAGTCTTAGCCTGCCACATCACATAAATTCTACCTTCTTCCCTGTTTTTGGTGATTTTGTTCTACATGAGGGACTTCGCTGTCAAATGGCAGCTAAGGGTGGGCTGCTCTTTCAGAGCAGAAGTCCAGCTCGGGGGTGAATGGGAAGCAAGCAGGCTAAAGGAATGGTTGCAAAAGGGAGGTGTGTAGTCGACCTGGGGTTAAACAGCTGTGAGCACCGTGTGTGTGCGCCCGGTATAGGTAAAGAGAACATGAAGAGATTATACATACATATATGAGAAAGGCTGACAAATAATGAAAGTTTCATTAGTTTGACTGGAATTCAGGTGTGCATTTTTAGAAAGGGGAGTAGTTCCGATAACTCATACGGAAGAGTGCTCAAAACACATGCAGGAGCCCAGCAAAATCCAACAGATGATGTTTATCATTGACACTGTGTAATTGTGTAATTTGTGACACATATGGACTGTTATTTTGCAGTATTAGTTCCCTACACCTGTATTTTTGTGCAGGAAGAATGCAATATCAGATTTAACCGGTAACTGCAAAGACAGGGACAACAACATCTTGAGATACCATTTTCATAGCTTGTCTCCAGACTAGGTGCTGAGCAGGATAGCAGCTCATAAAGCCCCAGAGAAGGTTGCTTTACTCCAGCAGCCTAGCTTCAGAATAAGTAAAGTGAATGGTTTAAACCTATGAAATACGTACAACATCAAAATCAGGTTCTCTGTCGCACGTAATGAGGAGAAGTACTGTTGACTACACTAGACAAACCGTAACATCAGAAATGCCCGGACCAAACAGCTGCCAGGCACTTTAAAAAATAAAAGGGTGGACTTTGATTAGGGTATGCCAGCTCTCATTCAGACGATGCATCGGGTATTTGTTAGGGGTGAGACGTGCAATACAGTTAACAGCATTATCGGGGCAGCAGTGTGTCCATGCATTAAGACAGATGCAAGGTTTAAAGTGCAACTTGGGCATGATCATTTGGCCAAGATTATTTTATGCTCGACAAATTTAGCTAACACTTTCCAAAAGGTGCTAATTAAAAAATGCCTGTGGCTATCACCGGCTGCCAAATCGCAGGGAAGCTGCCATTGAAATGTTTCCACCTAATTATTAAAGAAAGCATTTGGCCTGGCTCAGGATTTACAGAACAGACACATATTTATTGTAGTGTTAGCAAAATTCACTCTTGAATTTTCCTAAATCTGATTACTCCAACATTCTGAACAGTTTTACAACACTATAACTCTATGATTAAGAGGAAGTGACATCTGGGTAATAAAGGCATCACAGAGTGAAGTGTTAGATCCTTAGATATTTATTTTTTAAACCAACACCATCTTGCAGGCTTCTGTTCTTTTCTGCAGTCATCCAAGTAATTGATTTTTATCTTACGGGGAAAGGAAGCCAGAGAAATGAGATTTACAAATACTTCAGGGCCTGCTCCAATTGCCACTGTTACTGAAAGGGTTGGGAAACCACCAGCAATTTAGGGGTCAAAAAACTGCTGGATACATTTGCACCAACTGAAGATCCCCCTCCCCCCAAATTCTTCTCATGAGTAAAGACTTGAACAGATCATTACAGAAGAGATTAAAAAAGTGGAGTGATTTCTCCAAAATCTCATTATTCCCTATGGAGGCTCATAAAGATCTGCAAAATCAGCAAGGCTGGTACTGAGTAGGACACCACTGAGAAAGACCCATAGGTCAGAGTAGGTGAGAGGACAGGGATCCCTCAGATCTGGACCCGCAGCTCCTCACCGGCGCCTGCAGCAGTTTCACCCTGCCCTGGGCAAAGAGGAAGATTACGGGGCATTTCCACCATGACTTGGCAGTGAACTACCAGCACCCTCAAGTCGCTCTGAAGGAGCTGATTAGCACCTCAAGTCGCTAGTTGTTCAGAGTCTGCTTTGCTTATTCAAGCTGCACAGTGAAAAGAGCTTTCCAGAACAAAATTCTTCAAGAAAGAGGTTGAGGAACCCAAGTTATCTGTGTCGTAGATGTACAGATTTGGAAAGGGTCAAGAGAATTACTGGTGTAGCTTTCCAGTGCCAACTCTTGGACTCCTCCAGGCCACACCACTTTTCATTCCCAAAAAGAATTGCTTCGACCAAATATTTCAGTTTCTTGTAGATGTAGCCACACACACACGAAGAGGAGGATGCACCCAGGGACTAACTGAGCAAAACTGCTTCCTAAATGACAAACACTTGAAGACCTCTTCAAAGGGCCTAGAGTTCCGAGCTAGTGCATGTGTGTTTCTGACCCCTAGGACCCATCAATGTTCCCCACACTGAGCACAAAAACGAATCCAGCCAAAAGCAAACAAACGAAACAATCCATTCAAAATATTTCTAGGATAATGTTCACAGTGATCTGTGAGAGCAGAAATAAAGAAAGGGGAATATTGTTTCAAAAACTATTTGAAAGAATAGAGAAAATGTAGCTTAAAAAAGAAAACTCTGTAATTCTAGCTGTTCCAGTTTTCTGAAGTTCAAAACCAATTCCCATACCCACAAAACTTTCCAAAAATGATTTTCAGTCCCGATAAGGCAAAGCTCCTATGGATTCTCTTATGCCCAAGTTATCATATATTTAGGACACGTTTCCAAGGCACCCTTTGTGGGAGCACATGTTGCTGGCGTGCCCGAAGCACACCGCTCCTGTGCAAATCAATAACACGTCTGCTTTGGCACAGGCGCTTGGCAAAATTCAAAGGGCCTCAGCAGTACGAAGAAATGTGCAGCCATAAAAGCTTGTTCTGAGCCAAAGGCAAACGTCCCACTCAATCTGAAGGCAGGAATAAACACAAGCAGGCGACCAAGTTTATACAGACCTGCAGCAAAAGAAGATGGAGGGGGAAAAAAAAAGAAGGAAAAATTAGCTGCGGCTGTTTTCACTGGCAGAGCTTTTCTTCTGTCCATCCACATTCCTGTCAACTGCTCACTCAGCCTCTCTAGCAGATGGTTCCCACTGTCATAAAGCAGTGGCTCCCAACTCCTTTCATATGGTGACTCAATTTTACAACAGGTAAAACCCTAAAGAAATGCCTCTTCCCGGCCTCCAAAGGCAGACGGTGTTCCGGCCGCGCTTCCCGCCGCCAGGATTTTGCAGCTTGCCCCGAAGCCGCTGTTGTGATGCAGAAGCAGAGAGGTCACCATTGCCACCTTCACTCCTTCCTCTCCCCAGCTAGAGACGCTCTGCGGAGACAAGTCACCCCATGGCGGTAGGAGCAGGGTCCAGCTCAACCGAGTCACGAGGAAGGGACAGCTGGAGTCGTCGTCATTCCTGAGGCACAAACCGAGTACAAGATCCAAGAAAATACCACAAGAAGAAAATACGCTTTGCGCAATGACATAAGTGCAAGGTTTGCCAAAACAAAGTGAAACGAGGTGTGCTTCCAAATGTGGGGCTTCTAACCAACGTTTTGACACGAGAGCCATGCACCGATAACCCACTCATCCAGAGCTACTCAGTAAACTTCTTGCTCTGTCCTTCTGCCTTGAAGCAGACAGGGGGCACCTTCAATACCCTTGAAAAGATGCTCTGCCTGCCCCTATGGTTGCTGCTATCTGCTGTATAGTTGAGTCACGCATAATATGTGCAACCTTTGCACAGCTTTAACAACCATTTTTAAACATCTGAATGCACACAAAGCACCTGAAAAATGCTCTCCTGACATAAAACACTCTACTCCTACCAAGAGAAAGCTATTGCTTCATTTTTAATCAGGCTTTGTCTTCAGGGGGGAAAAAAATCTTGAGGTTAAGAATATTTCCAATTTTAATTTGGCTTTTTTATCTGAGCTCATAATTAGCATTTGCTGACATTGTAGTGTTACTCTGAGCATTATTTTTATCTTACACAAATGCGAGTGGATCTCTCGCCGCTGGCCCACTTACCTCTCCCAATTGCCACCAGGTGAGTGGACCCGATAGCCAGCGGCCGGCTCCCGTGAGCCGCTTCCTGTAAGGACAAACCTTACAGGGCAGTCACTGTGGGGGCCACAGGATCAGGGTAGAAGATGACAATCGAAGGTTCAGAGGGGACGCAGGCGGGTAGAGGAGTCCGGTGCACACTCACTCCCAATCACTCATTCACCAATTACTCAAGGAATACGCGACAGACGAAACAGCTCCAAACAAACAACACACTGAACCACTTTATTTGGGGGGGTGGGGGGTGACAGGGTTCTATACATTAGGGGACTCAGGGGAAAGGAAACGATTGGCCATGGGTTGGCCACCCCATGGCCTCTCATTGGCCCTTCCCGGTCATGACAACGTTCCAAGGCCCTGATTGGAGAAGGAAATCTCCCAGCTAGACTACCCTTTTTGATTTCCCCCCTCAGAAC
Source organism: Eudromia elegans (assembly GCA_003342815.1). Taxonomy (NCBI): domain Eukaryota; kingdom Metazoa; phylum Chordata; class Aves; order Tinamiformes; family Tinamidae; genus Eudromia; species Eudromia elegans. Next base: position 1,271,429 of record PTEX01000156.1, read on the forward strand.
CTTGTGGAACGTTCCTGTCCCTTCCCATCAAGTTCCCCTCAAACAAATATATATATATATATATATACACACACACACACACTATTTGCAAATGAAAGGCAGGCAACCAATCTATGGTCCCATTCCGTGCATTCAAAGTCCGGGGGCCGTTGCAGGCAGTGTCCTGCAACACACAAAAATCTTCGGATGGAAACTGCAATGGAAGCTACAAGCCTCTGTTATCCGTTGCTATTCTTACTACAGCAACATTACGAGGAATACACTTTCTTGGGCCCGTGGTTTATTAGACTCACTTGTCTTATTACTGTTGTTGGGTGGGCCTAGGAACCAAGAGCAAATGATATAAACTGAGGAAAACAACTGCCAACTTAAAAATAATAAGGAGCACACCTCAAATAAAGAATTGAGATGTAGTTAAAAGTAAGGGCAATCACAGCCGCCTATGAGAGTTGCATTTATATATACATATACATATATATTTTAATACTTTTAAGACCAGTGCAAAATGCTACTAAGCATTTGGGTTTTTTCCCTAGTTAGTCCTCAGACTTAGTACATTCTCTACACGTATTCTCTGCTGCCTTCCTTATACTGCTTTTGCTCTCCAGAAACCTTCGCTACACACTGTCTGGACTGTCGCTTCGCTATCCAGGCCTTGTTTCTGGGATATTGTATATATCATTAATGGCACACAGACACAAATTTTGCAGGTGCTCTCATCCTTCAGGACTTTCAAACAGAATTAAATACAGCCTTGGTTTGAAAGGTCATCTTTAAAGTTATACGCAAAAAATCCACCACCAGTAAAACCCTATTTTAGTAGCACTCCTCCCTCATCCCCACATTTCATTTCCATTGCGTACGAAGCAGCACAAATCAAGAGATGGGGTTGCTGGGCGCTTCAGATTAGCGACGTTTCCTTTTGCAATGGTGGCATTAAAGGCTGATCTAGTGGCCTTTCTATAATTAATGAAGCTAATGCAAGGATGTGGACTACAGACACTTCATCATTGCCTTCTGAACCCTGAATCTGAGCTATCTTTTTTTTTTTTTTTTTTTTGCTAACATTAATCCTGCATTTATGCACTTCCTCTGCATCTGCACAGCCACCAGGGAGGGAAACCGTCTTTCTTCCCACTGTAAATCACGCAGATGTGCTTATCAAATCCAAACAGAGACGCGGGATCATTTACAAAAAAGAACAGTTAATAATAATTTTTAAATGTCAGAAGCACACAGATATTCCAAAGGTTTCTCAAGACATAAATTAAGGAACTATATTTACGATAGTGTAAAATTAAGAAATAAAAGCCCTATATTTCTTAGCAATTTCTAAAGACTGAACTTTAAAGTCATTTAGTCACCCAGCGACAGTGACTGCCAAGCAAGGGGGTGTTCAGCACGACTCCAGCGAGCCACAGCTACTCGGGTGGCAAAACAAACCCCTCCGTGGGGGCCTGCCCGCCGCACCGCTCAACGGGCCGCCCGGCGCAGGACGGTCCCCTAACACCTTCCGCATGTCACAGTCCTGCCTCGCGCTGCCTTCTCCGCCCCATTCCCTTGGCTGGGCTGTAAATCCCACGCCACGGTGCAGTCCTGCTCTGTCCTCGCTGCGCTTCGCCCGCTTAGCATCCCAGGGCATGCCCAGCTCTGCTCTTTGCCCAGTGGCCCTTTATCCCGGCCTGGCTTAAGTCCATGGGCTGCCATCTCCCCACTGTTTTCCCAATCTTTGTTTTTCCCTTTGCTGCCTCCCAGGATAACCATTTCCTCCCTCAAATCCACCAAAGCAAGTCAGGTTCTCCCTCCAAGAGCTACTCTCTTGGCGTGATCCATCCTTCCTATCACTTCCCCCAAGGAAGCAATTGGTCCTTTGCCTTGGCTCCTTCCAGTCCAAAGAGGGCCCCGTCCCCTGGCCATCTGAGGGAAGAGGAGATCCCAGGCCTCCCACTGGCACTTCATGTGGGATTCTTGCTCTCTGTATTGCATGGGAAGGGGACAGCTCTGCAGGACACATTTTCCATGTCCCTGGGGCCGTCGTGTCAGGACCATGGAGGCTGAGCTTAACCAGACCTGCTATTTACTACAGCAAGGCTATGAAGAAAACTCTTTTTTGGGCCCACTGTTTATCAGACTCCCTTTGCTTATTAATTTTGTTGGATGGCCCCTGGAATATGAGCTGTCACAGGAAAACAAACTGCAAACTGAAAAACAATAAGAGGCAAACCAAAGAACTGAGACGTAGCTAAAAATAAGAGGAATCCCTGGAGCAGGGCGCTCTGGGCATCCCACTTGGGGAGGACTCACACTGGGACCCACAGCAGGGGCTGCTCAGCGGCAGCGGAGGCAGGTTGATGAGTGTGCAGCAAAGGGCTGAAGCAGAAATTTGTCCCTCCCTCTCCCTCTTTTTTTTTTTTTTGTATTTTTTTTTAGCACCATAAGCACCTGATCGAGGGTGATGGATGTTATATAATAGTTTGATGTGCCAGCAGTTAAAAAATAAAGCAGAGATTTATCTTTCATGTGCAACAAAGGGCAAGAAAGAGAAATGACAAGTAGAAATATGTAAATAGGCAAAGTAAAACTATCATCAAAAGAATTCACTCAGCCTTGGTGCGTAAGAGAGGGTGGAAGAAAAAAGGATATTGCTCCTGCTTGTGCTTGTGTTTATGCGCAGCAAATATCCAGAACCAAATCAGCACTAGCACATTACAATATGTGGTAATGGCTTCGATGACTCTTTGTAAATATATATAGAAAGGTGGCGTGCTTGCTCTGAAGAATTTAAGTCTAAGTAACAATAGTTGGTGAACATTAAAAAGTAAAACAAAAGAAAGGTGTTGGAATGGGGGTTAATGAGAGGCAGCTGCTCTCCACCACATTTCTCCCCAGGACAAGCAACAGTGAAGCACGGGGAAGTGAAGCTTTACTTCAGCAAAATGTGCTTTTATCAAAATCTAACCCAAACACAAGTACAGGCCAGGAACTGTTTCACACACAGGTGCCTTCCTGATTCAGGTTATATATATATTTATATTTATATACATATATATAATATAATATATATATTTCCTCCCCTCTCCAGACATTGCCAATTAGCTACACGAAGATGCTGCTGTGGAAACAAGCCCTGAGTGAGACTCACCGCGTAGCTCTATCACTGAGAGAGCTGGGCCTCTTCAGCCTGGAGAAGAGAAGGCTGAGAGGGGACCTGATTAATGTATATAAATACCTCAAGAGAGGGAGTGAGGAGGAGGGGGCTGGCCTCTTCTCAGTGGTGGCCAGTGATAGGACTGGAGGAAATGCCCACAAATTGACACATCAAAAGTTCCACAGGAAATTGTGAAGGAATTTCTTAACGGTGAGGGTGACAGAGCCCTGGAACAGGCTGCCCAGAGAGGTGGTGGAGTCTCCTTCTGTGGAGATCTTCAAAACCCACCTGGACAGCACCCTGTGCTCTAGGAGACCCTGCGTGTGCAGGGGGGTTGGACTAGATGACCTCTACAGGTCCCTTCCAACCTTAAGCATTCTATGATTCTATGATTCTATCAGAAACACAGAAATGCGAATTCCCAGTATGAGTAAAGCCTGTGGCAATTATTTGGGCTGTCCATGTGGGGAAGAACACCCGGGAGCAGCGGAGCAGAACCCCGGCGGTGCCGCGGGCCTGGCGCCCGTGCTGGGGGAGGCGGCGCCCATGGGGCAGCCCCGGGCGCTGCGCGCCAGCGCGGAGGGCCCCGCGCGGGGACACGGGGCGGCCGGGGGGCCCTGAGGTGCCGAGGGGGGATTCAAACCGGGGGCGTCGGAGCCCAGAGCGGGTCCAGGGCAGGCACGTTCTCACCTCACCGGGCGGCTCAACAGCCCCAACCCCGTCGAGGAGTAACACGGCGTAATCAACACCAGTGCGGGCAGAGGATGATGGCCCTCAGCTGGGAACGGAGCTCTAGGTAAAAAACAAGTAAATATATAAAATACGAAGGCAGTGCTGGTGGGTAAAGGCCCCCATCGCTGTGCTCCCCTTGCCCGTAAGGCCGTGTGGGACCTTCCCTTCCGCACGGTGCCGCCAGGGGCTCCCTTTGGGCAGAGCGCAGCCCCCTCCACCGGGCACGGCACGGCAGGGCAGGGCGCCCCCATGGGCTGCGCGGCCTCCTCGCCCGGCCGTGTCTCCGCTCTCCCCCTCTCCCAAACGCGTTCCTTGCAGGCCGGGCCTGGCCTGGCCTGGCCTCCCCTCCCCAGCACATCCCGTGCCACAGGGTAGAGCAGCAGGCGGGCGGGCGCCCACCGCCTCCTGCCCCCACGCGGCTGAGGGGTTGGATTTTTGGGGGGTATGGGGGGGGGGGGAAGGTGTACGTTTGTGGAACTTCTTTTGACGTTTCTGTTTTTTTGGAAAAAAAAAATCTTTTTTTTTTCTTTTCTAAAATTCTTTTATTTCTCAGCGAGGCACCAGCACAGAGGAGAATCCCCCCCACACCCCCGGCCAGTTTTATTTCGTATTTCCCCCGCCCCCAAACTGGGCCCGCCCCGGCGCGGCGTCGCGCGCCCGGTGACGTCACGCGCCCCTTGCGTGTGCGACGTGGCCTTTCCCCGCCGCCCGACTCCCCGTAACGGCCGCCAGGGACCCGCCGGTAACGGCCGCGGCACCGGGACCGGCACCGGGACCCTGGGGACCCTCCTCCCGCCGCGCCGGGAGCGGGAGCGCGGGGCCCCGCGGGGGCTGCGGGGGTCCCCACTCGCAGCCAGGCCCGTAGTGCGGCCGGGGTGCGCGTAGCCCTCGTAGTCACGGTGGGGGAAGGGCGTGTGCGCGGGGAGTCAGTTAAAGATACATGTGTGTATATTTCGTATATGTATTTGTGCACAGTGCGGTTGTCTTTTCAAACTCTAGTTATGCTGGAATATGAAATTTGAAAGTACCTTAGGTTTTTTTTTTAACCATTTTTTTTACATAATCTTTTACAGATACTACAGCTTACTGTGCCTTACGCTTCTGTAGAAACGTCTACTTCTTGTTGTACGTGGCGCTGCTAATTCCCAACCTGTTGGTCTTCGCAGGAAGCCATGGATCAAGTAATGCAGTTTGTGGAGCCCAGCCGCCAGTTTGTGAAGGACTCCATACGACTCGTGAAGAGGTGCACGAAGCCTGACAGGAAAGGTAAAGCACGTAGCAAAGCAGGACACAACGCTTACTGCATCGTGGACCGTACCGTCGATGTTTCCTTCTATCGCATTACTCTGCTTCCCATGAGAAAGTTAAATTTGAGCAGTTCTCCAGTTTTTAATGTATGTTTTAGATCTGGTTGTACTAAAACATTGAGGATTTCCCTTGATATTCTTTACAGTTGTGGAAACTTTTTGTTTGTTTGTTTTCTGGACTAATGAATGTGGAGGAAAGTTACAGAATATTGTTACAGACTGTGTGTTACTAGTTTGGTTTTAATTGAAAAAGAAAAGCATATTTGTTTCTCAACCTTGATGTGGTCTGCAGTTAAACTTTTCTGCATCAACGTAACCATTTTCTACAGAGAGGTCTTGCCCTGGTCACTGTCACGAATTCTCCCGTATGCCACACACTGGCTTTTGCACTAATTGCTTTTTTGGTTTTGCTTTTGCAGAGTTTCAGAAGATTGCGATGGCAACAGCAATAGGCTTTGCGATAATGGGATTTATTGGCTTCTTTGTCAAATTGATCCATATCCCAATTAACAACATTATTGTGTAAGTAAATATGAAATTTCAGTTCACTGTCTTTTATATAGGCTTTTTTTTTCATTTCAGCTTAAAGCAAAGGTTTTCAGATCCCTACAGGATCCATGTCACTCTGGTGTCTGTGGATTTCACATTTCATTGTACTATGGCATTCGTTACTTTCAAAGAACTTAGTGGTAGGCCATTAAATTCAGGTTGGTGACTTAGCATGCTGCGAAACGTCAGACCTGTAGTTTTCCACTCTCCATGAACGTCTGCTTCAAAACTGAGTATCAAATATTTTTTGTTCTGTTACTGAGTATATGTTTATGCACATAACAGCTACCTTTGGATCCTGCATCCTCTTACTGTTTCTAGTTTATAATTCTGGGCTTCCACAATACACGAGCAGAGGGTAACACAGAAAACTGTGTTGGAAGAAGGCAGCAAACAGAACAAAACTTGCATTGTTTCACTTACTAAAGTAGACATAGCTGATGCTTTTTTTTCTGTTACATATAACATCATTTTGTAAAATAACTTTGGAGAATCAGGATTGTGACACGGTAGACTTACTGATGAGTGGATTGGCAGCCATGGTAGATACATTTGAGCAGTCTTGATGAAAACTTCTCTGGAGCTGATGTGGTTGCTTTTATAATACTGGTTTAGGCAAAATATTGTGCCATGACCATGAATTTCAGCTGACCTGTGCCTGCAAGATCCTTATCCTCCAAACAAGGAGAGATGAGCTTTAATTGTTCCAGTGTTTATTCCAGCAAGGCAAGGTTGGGAAGCTAAGGTAGACTTAAAATGGGATTAAAAACCACTTCAGTTAATTAAAACTGGTTACTCTGTTCTCTCAACAGTGGCGGCTGAACAATCATCAGGAACTTTGGGATGCTTGCTCCGAAAGCTTCAGAACTTTGTAACTTGTTTACTATTAAACAGCTCAGTTTGGGATTTCAAACATTCTTGAGATTTTTCTCTGTTTTCAAGCTTACATCTGTCTACATTAGACCCTTTAGCAATAGGGTCTTCCTCGTTCCTTATTTCAGTTGTACTAGAATTGCACAGGCTGAAAGGATCTGCGAAGTCCGCAGTCCAGCCTTCTGCTCAAACCTGAGTCAACGCTGCATTCAGGCCAGGTAATCTAAGGCTCTGTCAGGTATTGAAACCCTCTAGGGATGAAGACTGCACAGGTTCTCTGAGCAATTTAGCTCAGTGCTTAATTTTCCTCTTAGTAAACAGCACTGTTCCACTAAAAGTAGATGTAAGAAAATAGCATTACCTTCAATGTCCAAGGACTGAGTTAAAAAGCTATCAACTGGAATTCTTACCATAATGTACAGAATCACCAACAATACCCCAAACTTATTTCTGCATTTGGAAGTTAGTTTGCAGTGTGTTACAGTGCTTGACTGGAGTGAAAAAAACAACAGCAAACAATAGAAAAAAAATTCCTCCAAACCTTCCCATCAAAACAGGAACTGGCATGTCTGATAGTTAATTTAAGGGAAAGAATAAGAAACCTTTGTTACTAAAACTTCCAGCTTAAAGGTTAACTCAATTTTTCCAAGACATAACAAACTTCAGACTGTTGGATAGGGCATATACCCTTACTGATGGGTTTTGGATACAGGTATAAGACTGCACTGCTAGTTATTAAATAATTTAGAAACTAAGACTACCAAAACTGGTACATGCTAGCGATTCTTTTCCTCCCCAGGTGGAGTTAAACTCATTTCATTCAAATAACTTAATTAGGTATTAATTAGTAATAATTAGGTATTACACTGCTACTTTTATCACAGTCCTGTAACAGTACTCGATACTGGGAGATACTTGATGCTGGTATTGCAACAAAAATGGAGTTTCTTCAGTGCAGCAGCTTGCTTTATAAGGAATATGATTAAATTAGCCTTCTGGGAAATCTTCAGCAACATGTGTGTGTGTATATATATAATGAAGCAGAACAGGAAAATTAGATTAATTGTGCTTATGTTATCACCTTTCTATAAGAAGTGCTGTGTGCAATTTTCTACTGTACAAAAGTGGAAAAAAAAAGTTTGGTGCTGGAACCAAGCACTTTGTGAAAATAATCAGTGCTGAGCCACCAAACAGTAACAGTTTTATTTTTGCATCCATTCTTACCTGTTTGTCATCATTCTGCTGACAGCACATGTGTCTTATTTGAGTGGACAGTATGCGGTACCAGAATGATGTTCCTAGTCATTGCTGCTCAACTTGATTTGGTCTCAACCAACTTTTATTTCAGGCTTTTTTTTCCATTCACTACATAAAATCAGTGCATGATTATTTCATTTGGGACAGTTCTGCTGTCTGCATCCAGTGCATTTTTGCAGTAATTTGAATTCAGTCAGTTAAGAAAAGGCAGCTGTAAGTCATCTTACTCCTTGATAGCCATTGTCCACAGCAAAGGCTTGTCTGTCTCGATGGTCACAATCCCCGAATGGTCGTAGGTGTTTGAAGTACTGATGAGCGTTCCAAACTTCAGCACGTGGTTTGCTGTGAGAAACGAGAGAGAGAAGAGGCTTGGAGGTGCTCTTGAAATAAATACAATTATCAGCATTTGTCTGTTGTAAAGATTGCCTGCCCTCCTCAAGGAAGGCATAGAGCAGCTGACTAAATTACCCCAGATAAACAACATCTAAGATAGCTATTTTAGATACATAATGGAAAGCTTGTGTAAGACTATCTGATGACCTCTGGAGGGAATAAATTAATAGTTAATCCCCAAGTTACCATTTGAGTTTGCAGCAGATTATTAAAAATCATCTTGTTGAATGTTCCCCAGGTTCCCCAGAGTTTCCCATCCGTAAGTTTGTACTTCATTTGCATCAGGCAAAGCAGTGCTGCTGGAGAAGGTGTCTCCGAAGGTGAGGTAGAGGATCTTGTCATAACTGCAAAAACTCTTTTCATTTTGGCTTATAGCAGCAAGGCTGTAATCTCCTAAGATGCAAACACTTCTAGAATAAAGGCCAGGAACTAAAAGTGGCAGCGTTTAGCAGCTTTCCTTTTGGAGTGAGGTGGACTTGCCTCTTTTCTTGTATTGTGTGTGTGGTCAGGTATGTGTCCATGAGCAGAGGAAATGGAGCAATGTTTTTCTAACAAGTAACTATTGTCAGTTCTAGGAGAGGACTGCATCAGCCAGAAAGGCAGCTGTAACTAGGAGTCATCACTGAAATTTCATCTGGCATTTTTCTCGTTTGAAAGGAGAGAGCATTTTGTAAACTTCTGGGCTAGCCCATGGACATTCTAAAGCTCTGTTATTTTTTTGCTTGTACAGAGGTTTAGTATAAGAATTCCAAGAGTATTCTGTTTTAGCCTCTAAAACAAGTCAAATGACAGATCATATTAGCTGATGACACTGAGGGTTACACAATAACTGTGAAGGATACAAGGAAAGCTGCAGCTGGGCAGAAACGTTTAAGTACCGCAGCAAGTGTATATGGTCTATCAGAATTGTCAAATTGTGTATTAAAACTGAAGAGAGTCTCTTTTGGATCTGCCAGTAAACAGCCCAGCGCAAATGGAGATCCAAAGAGACGTGTATCAATTAAGCTTTATTTGGGGATTTGCATGAGATGAGTATTTCATCTATGGAGTTGAACATGGGCCAATTATCTTGTGTATTTAACATAATGTAGGTTGTGCTGTCCACCAGGGTATGTAAGTGGCAGAGTGGGGACTGATTTTGCCACGCTGTATGGTTTGAAAATGAGCACAGCCTGACAGAAGGCAGGACAGACAAGGGGGTTCAGGGTCTCCTCTGCCAAATCTGTACTTCCAGCTATTTGTTCCTCCTTCTGATCTAGTTACTAGCTTGAAACAAATGGAAGGGGAAAAAAAAGGTTTAATCTGCTATCTGCATTTGCATGAAATGAGAGAATAATGTCTAAATTTCACTACTGCTTTAATATCCTTGAAGCAACTTAAGATTTCTGCCATAAGAATATTTTGGTCTTCTTTTTTTTTCTTAGCATAACTGCAATGCAGTGAAGAAGTTCAGAAGGGGAAAAAAAAAGTGCTATATCAATTATGTGCCTAAAATCAAGGTGCTAGGTTTTATTTGGATGATTTTGGACCTAGCACAGTAAGTAGATAGGTTTCTGGGCAAATGAGCTTTGGCTTTTGTCCTTTGGAAAGGCCAGCAGAGGTAGTTTTGGCGTTGCCTTCCCTGAAGCTGATGCACTAGGCTGAGGCCCTGGAAATCTGGATTTCACAGTGCACGATAAGTTACCTAATAAAGATGGGGAACACATGGAGAAGTTCCTTGTGTAAAAACACTCCCAAAATACAACTATATGAAGTTGTGTGTTCAATTCACAAACACATTTCAAGTAATTTTAAAGTAGTTAATTATTTTAAATGGTATAATATACATACCATTACCAATACCACATACACACTTAAAATACCCATTTTTGGATACCCAATTTTGGATGCTGTGTGCTGAAGCTGTAGGAGAAAAAAATCCAGAAGTCTGTGGATAAAAGTCTCTGTCCTGTGTAAACCCACATATAGTAACATTTATTGCTTTGTGCTTAAGGCTCTCAGAATAATTACAACTGCTTCAGCTTTGCATGTGAAACAAGGGCAACACTTAAGAACAACAGGGCAGCTTAGTGAAACAAAAACGAGTAGTACATCTTCACATGCAGAAATAAGTAAAAACCTCGCTTTTTTATATATATATATATACACACATATATAAAAAGTTCTTGCCCACTAGATGGAGCCTTTTCTCTTTCTCAGCCAGGTTTTGTTCTGCCTGAGGAGCAGCCCTTGAAATGCCCAAGCCAGAAGGGCATAAACTAGAGAACACTATTGTTGGTCCACATGGCTTGGATGGACAAACCCAAATTATTTGCTTTCACAAGCGGCCAACGTTTGGGCTAGTGTAATTAAAAAGGCACACTTGCAATTCAATCCATGCACAGGAATTAATTTGGAAAAGGGGGTTTAAGCTGGTAGTGCAAAGAAAGGGACGTGCCTAAGGGACTGCTTTCAGGAAAACTTCTTAGTGTGTCATGCAGCTGGACATAAGAATCACAAGGCCAAAGGAGTGGGAAGTTGTATAAGTTCACACCTGAGCCCTTCCTTTTTCTATCTTTCAGTCTTATTTAAGTGCTTGCAGTAGCTTACCCCTTAGAAAAAATACCACCTGAAATTATTCTCCTTGCTGTTAAGATTATTTTGCTATGAAATATAGTCCAGCAAAAGCAGTCTTTTTATGTCTGGTCATTGCTGGTTATAGTTTTGCTGGCTACAAGAAATGATTTTAATACAGGATCTCAAATTGTGATATATTTTTATTCTAATCTGGAAAAGACCCCGGTAGAATTGTTCTTGACTGAATTAATGGAATTGTTTTGAATAAAACAGAAGTGATTGCTTTGAAAATGACAACCTCTTCCCACTTCCAACTCTGTTACTTTTTTTTAACCAGAAATTTTGCTTAGTGCTTTGGTTTGGAACTATGTTTACTGATAATAAACGGCTCATGGAAAAAAATACACTGCCCAGCTCTTCCACTGTAGCTTCACTATTTTTCATTACTCTTTATCTGTAAAGTCAGCATGTCTGAGTAGTGCTGAGTCTAGCTGGCCATGCCTCCACAGAAAACAGCAGGAGGTTACAGGTGGGGTTTTATTTATTTATCAGGTCTGAAAATGCAACTAAAAATAGTCCTGCGGTCTTTTGAAGTCTTAATGACTCTGGATTTATGAACATGGACAGGGCTTATTTTGATGCAGTTGTGGAAGAACCTATTTAGCAGTTTTCACTTCATATGGCAGGTGGTTGGATCCAGCAAAATTTCAGAAGGTTGGAAGTAATTTAGAGAAGAAGGGCTACTGGATGAGTTTCCAGAAAGAGCATAATCACACAGATCAATATATTTACAGATATATTTCTTACCTATTTCTTTTGTTGATCAAACTACATGTCAAATGAGATGTTATTAACCCCGAGGCAGCCCTTTTCCACTGTTTTATTGCAGGTTCCTTGATGCTTGCATTTTTATTGCCTTTTATTCATTTATTTATTTATTTTTTTCCATACATGTCATTCTGAAGATGTGCAGAAATGTGGCTCTCAGAGGCAAGATTTTTGAAAGCTGGTAATTCTCATGGTTGCCAAAACACAGTTTGGAAAAATGAACCAAATGTACCGTGTAGGCAATCAAGCTATGTATTAAGCAGCCAAAACCACTACCAACAACAACAACCAAACTGAGAATGTATTTTGAAAGCCCTTACGCTATCTATACCTCTGCCATGCTTGCGAGTTTTATATTCTAGTTGACAGTGCTGAAAATTAGATCTAAGTTTTGCTGTGATATTTGCTGCTGATGATTTGTTTTCTGTTGTGCAACAGCCTTTCAGACTGGAAACAGCAAATAGCACGGACTCTATTTTTATTTAATTATATACTGTATTGGTACTCATTGTGTTAGGTGCTATGAAAGCATTAACTCTCAATATCAGGTTACTCCTCTTAATAATTCCAGTTCTTCATTTATTTTCTAGCAGGTTTATAAACATTATTCCTATGACTTCACTATACTGTTTAAGATATTTAACTATAACACTTATAGAAAAGCGCTTACATTAATATCTAACATACAGCACGTAAGTTTCATTTAAGGAAGATTTGAGAGAGGCCCAGTCTGACCTATACAGAGGAGAGGCTTTGTTTTATATGTATCATCCTATATAGTGAGAGAAAATAACAACATTAATTTGAAGTAGTTAATTGAAAAATCTGGCTCTTATGCTAGTTTCTACATTTGTACCAAAAAAGAAAAAAGTAGTACATGGACAGCAGAGATGCTTTAAATTGCAGTATCTAATTGCAGCTGAGGTGGAAGGGGTGGAACAAGCCCTTCCTTACCAAGGGGCAGATGTAGGGAGGAAAGTGAATTTGATGGGTGAGTGCCTCGAGAACACTCCTGCCTGGTGTCTTTATTCAGAAACTTTAAGGTGTTTACTTATAAGTGGCACAAAAAGGAACATTTTTGGAAACCCCCTGAATTCAGCGTCATAACACAATGGTCCCTGCTTACTGGAACTTCACCCGCAGTTCAGGGTCTTACTGTGAACCAGAGTGTTAAGAGAACAAAAACATCCTCGCCATAAGCAGCGAGGGCGTACGGTGCTATCTACACTGCTCTGCATCCTCCCGGTAGGGCATCCTATCTCAATCATTTCCTAAGATATGCAAAGTCACACCCTGCCAGCTTCCCGCATGGAACTGAGAACCAGGGACAAGAGTACAGAAGCAGAGCACCACTGCTGGCACGGATATTTGGAATATCAAAATAATTAATTAAAGGCTGTATTATAATGAATGTAATCCTCTTTCCCCCTAGGCAAATGCTGCATCAAAATGATAGAAAATTAAGATCAATAAGCTGAAACACTAAGTTATAGTGAAATATTGAATTACCATTTGGTATCCTATTACCAGTTTATCTAGAGAGGATTTCCCTGAAGTTCTGTGTTAGGAGCAAAAATCTGCATTTAAATGGGGATATATTAGTAATGCATGAGCTACTACTTTGCAGGTCACCATGTGTCTTCAGAACAGCAGCATTAATTTTGCTATTTAAAAATAAAAACCAAATAGTTTATAGCCTGATTTCCCTTTCATTCCTCCAAGTTTTAAGCTTGTGATTAGATTTCTGTGGTATTAATCTTGATTTACACTGATGTATAGAAAGGAAAAATTGGGTCCTGATCTCTTCTGCAGTGGGAACTGCAAGACAGGAAGACGCAAATGACTGTAATTTACAATAAAACACGAACTAGTTTCAATCCTAATGCAAGCAACAAGCACCGTAAAAGCTTGCTGAGTCTTCTGGGAGCGCAGAGACGGCTCCGGTCCCCTCGGGGCCAAGCAGAGTTTCAAGCAGGCAGAGATTGCACTTGGCAGTTTTTACGACCGCGGTAACTTTTGCTAAGCGGTTTTGCCGCTCAGCTCCGTCGTAACGGAGCGCGTGTGTACGGGCGAGCTCACCCCGGCAGGGCTTGGGCTGCTCCCAGGGCCAAACCTCAACTGGGCGCCGACGCTCCGGCTGCTCCGCTTCATCTCGGGGGCGTCCAGGAGATGACAAGGGAAGCACTCGACACTGATCACGCAAGTTCTCTCTCTCTCTCTTTTAAAGTGAAATTAACAGCAGAATTGTATGCATTATTCTCGGTATAAACCACCCATTTTGGGTGAATCTTGAGAAAGGTGCTCCAGTGCTTGTCTTTCTTTAAAATAATTTCTGTCTTTTAACTTAACTACAGTGGTCCAGGAAGTCTGATATAAAAAATGTATATACTATTTTCAATAGTGTCTTTTCACGCTAGACGTGATAAAGCTGTGCAAACACTACGACAGCAGCAGTGATTTACCAAAAACGTCTCTATAGGGAAATTAAGGGAACAAGGTGAAGTTCCCTTCCGAAGGGAAGGCTGTTTCGTTAAGCTTAAAAGGCAAAGCCAGTCTATGAAATAATTTAAAAATTTTAGTTCAGCCAAGAAAGAAGCAGAGGAGTTTACTTCATTTCTCACACTTTCCCAATAAGCTTATATAACAATGTTTGTCAAACTCCCTGCAACTCTAAGGGACCTATAGATGTGACAGGTATCATTGGCAGCAGCGTTACAGCATCGGCTGAACACCCACAGGGATGAAACCAGCTTCAGTCTGGCAGTCTGAGCTGTAGGAACCTCCATATTATCTAGGCAAGATCACTTGTTGCTATTTTGGTCCTTCTCAAGTTTTACAGCAAGACAAAAACGCTGCCCTTGTAAGAGGAGGGGCAGGAGTAATGCTGAGGTGCATCAGTTAACGGATTTCTCAAGGTCTGGCTATCCACAAGACATATCCCCATCACCCTATTACGCTGCCATGCTTTAGAGGCATTACCTAGTCACACCAAACTAAGTCTGGGAATCCAGTGTAACAGTGAAAGCTGAGATTAGCTAAAAACAATCCTGTTCAGTCTTGTGGCTCTTCGCAGTTGCGAAGCTGTTTTGACATGAGAGCAAAGAACCTAAAAATATTTTGGAAGTTGCCAAGCCGGTATGAGGCATCCACTAGTGAAGTTTACTGGGTTTGTTAGAGGAAGATATCCAAACGGTCTCGGCAAACAGCCCTTGCAATGCTGCAGGAAAAAAAAAAGTGAATCTCCCTGTGCATTCCTGATGATCTGGCTGTCGTGGACAGGGAAGAGAAGTCGGGGAAGAAGGAGAGACAGTCTTTCACTGATCCAGTTCTGAGGACTAGTAGATCGGATCCACAAACTGTTAAGGCTTAGAGCAGCGTGGCACTGCAAAAGAAGTTCTTCAGCACCACAAACGCACCACTGATCCTGATCAACATCTTGCCCCAAGCTACAGTCAGTCTCTAGCACTAAAGAAGACAAGTAAAACCCACCCTATCAGAGGAACCAATCTATGCATCATCGGGTTTTTAAAGTGTCAAATTAGGTAAGCTAATTATTTTTCTCTTCTATTCTCTGGAATCCTGAAAAATCGTGTCACATTTAGATTCATAAATTCAAGAATAAAAACAGGAAGGGGCAAGAAGGGAAGATTTTAAAGCATACATAGTGCAAGTCTCCCCGCTCCTGCAGAGTACTGTTTGTTCCCATCATTTGTGGGGATAAAATTCTTACTGCTGCGGCCGTGCCCCTGCAGTCTGCACGGCTCTGATTTGCTCGGTACGTAGCGGCCCAGCTCGGGTTGAGGGCGGTCCTGGTCCTGGTCCTGCTCCCGCGCGGTGCTCCTCAGAAGGGCCGCAGCAGGGCCGCGAGCCCCGCGCTGCCCTCAGCCAGGCCACCTCGGCCAGGGCGCGGGGCAGGCGCCGTGCTGCCAAGCCTGCCGTCGCCTGCCGCGCCACGCCGCTCCGCTCACCGTGGGGGCACTAGGTCTAACCAAGGGGGCTCAGCTCCCTAGGCCCCTGGCACCTCTGCAGGAGGACCTGAAGCAGGCTAGATCCTCATCGCCATCACGGCTGCCAGCGCTAGCTCCGCTCCACGTCCGGAGCCCTATTCTGGCACACAACTTGCTCTGCCACTGGGCTAGAGAGCCAAAATTAAATTAAATTATATTAGACAGAGCTCTGTAAAAGCTCTGTTCTTACTTCAGCTTCTGGAGCACTCTGGAGGGGCAGGCAGCAAAGCAGCCCAATGGCAGTTGGCTGGAACTGGGACTCGTGGCAATGCTCGGGTGACTCTGCACAACATGTAACGTTGCAATAGTGAAGATCATGGTGCAACCTCCAAGCTCTGGAAGGAGCCCAGCACTGCAAACCGTGGCGTTCCCCCCGCTTCCAGCCACTGCTCAACGCAACCCAGTCAGCCTGCGTGCAGCCCGGACTCGTGCAGCTCCTCCAGCAGCACCTGCGCGTTGCTCCCGCGCGCTGATCATCCTCTCCCAGGCCTGGTGCTCGTCACTCGCCGCCCGCCCGGCAGCCGCAGTGCTCAGAGCGCCCCTTTCCAGCTCCCGCCGAGGCTGATGGCTGCACTCAGCCCTCGGCATGGGTCGGGGACAAGAAGGGACAGGCCCCGCCACGCAAGCGCCTCTCCCGGCCTGCAGGCAAGGGGCAGCCCCTCCTGGCTACCAGCACTTTTATTACAAATGCCTACCTTTGATCAAGCTAGAGCCCTGACACAGAGTTTCACTATGCAAGCTTTAATAGCAAAGCGCACCAGTTCCTAAAAGGGTTTTATGGAAATATGATACTACATTTACATGGGAAAATGAATAGGACAACCCAGAGTATTCATCATTAGGCACAAAAGACATTGTCAATAAAGAGCTGTGCTTCTGTCTAAGCCACTGCTGTGGAAGGGAGTAATTATTATTTAAAAAGCTCCCACTGATCTGCTGCTGACAGCTCACAAGCCACGTGTTCCTCTACTTGCTCTTCCTGACAGCTCGGCTCTTCTGAGCACAGGTGACTAGCTGGTGAAGTCTATCAGGCCTCCAGGGGAGAGGTGGCTCCCTGCCTGCACCCTCCCTCGCAGCACTGCCCCTTTCCCCTGCGCTGGGTGGCACGCTTGAGGGGGCCACCGAAACGGGGCTCTTTGCACCCCTGCCATGGCCGTGTGTTACTTATTACTGTATTACCTAGAATTTTGGATTGCTCCATTTTCTTCAACAAAAAAACAATTAGACACAGATAATATCACCCTGAGGATGAGGCCAAAAGAAGTTATTTCTGCTTCAAATTGTCCCCCTAGATCTGCGTGTGAACAACTAAGCTCTTTGATTTTTAATTTTATTACTTTGTCTTTTTGATAAACAAATAATTAATATGATTGCTAACACCCTGTGTACCTCTAATGTCTCTACTGTTTCAATTATAAAAACATTATTGATTCTTTTAATTCTACTCATCTTCAAATTTGCAAATGCAAAGCAGTGCAAGCTTGCAACATTTGCTGACATTCATGGAGCAGCCACTACCCAAACTTGCTCAGAGGGAATTCAGCAAATCCTCCTGCAACCCCAGAGAAAGAACATGGAATTCAACATGAAACTGCAAATCACACAGTTAGATACACTGAACTGGACCAGACAGCACTCCATGCCCTCCAAAACCAAGGAATTTTATTGAAATAGTGAAGCCTCCTGGGTTTCTGTAATCTTCCTTCTTTCTAAGCTATATAGTCAGAAATTATTCCTTTATTTCCAATAAAAAATGGTAATAGCTGCTAGCTGGCTGATACCTGCTTCTTCCACTCCCCCCCATTGCAGCACGCTGGATGCTGCCCTCCAGGGAGGACAGGCGAGCTGCATGTGCCACGTGTGTGAATTTGTACCTCGGTTTTCTTGCCTAGGTCTCGCCTAAAGCGTTTGCTTTCACGATGCCTTCTCGGACCCAGTATTCAGATTCGTTGTTGATGCTGCTGAATATAAACAACTTCTTTTTAATTCCTGTCCCCCAAATCAAAAAATTCATCATTTAAGACATGACCTAAGTCTTATCAGCTGTCGAAATAGTTTATTCTAGTAGAAAATTAGGTACTGAGGACCCTTTAGACAGTTTTGCAGGCAGACATAGCCCGACTGACTTTCAAATGGTGATTTCCAGTGCTCTTAGCCTCAGTGTGCTTCCTCCGACCTTGCAAAGCCTTCCCTCCCCTTGCCCCTTGCAAACTGGCTAGTAATTCATCCTCCAGACTCAGAAGAGCACCATGCACTTCCAGCCCCGCGACCATGAAGGATTTGATGTTTCCCAGTATGTTTTCTCCTGCTTCAGCCCTCTCGGAAGCCGCCGTTGGCAGGGACAGACTGGGACAGACGCCACACGCCGTGCCCCGTTGGACATGGGCCAGGCCGGGTGGTGGAAGCTCCTGCTGGTCCTCGAGCGCGGAGGCCGAATGCGCCGCTGAATTAACGCACGGGAACGCCACGCGGCCCAAGGCATTAAAGTTTTAACAGGGCAATTGGTTACACGTAGTTCAACTTGCAAACACACCGGCCAAGATGGATTGCAACCGTCAAGCCTGTGGCACAGTGATGCATGTCAGTGGGCTCTCAAATTTTACTAAATAGAGGCCTTGACATTAGCTCTCAGCTTAATGATAAACTCCTCCTCCCCACTGCAACATACTGCAAGTAATGTGAAGGAAAAGTCACAGTCACCAGTCACAGGGAAAATAGAAGACTAAGCCAACTACATTATTGTTTGTCTGCTTCTGTCACCACCACCTAATTTCTAGCACCTGGATTTGAAAGACTATGACAGCCACGATTGATAAGTATGGAAATATATCCCCAAACAGCTTCTTCTTCAGGCTATAGTGAGTTCCCATGAAGCAAATCATTTCCATATCTCATTTATAGCCTGGGGAAGTCCTTACCTGAAATTATTGTCATCTGCAGACATTCATCATTCCTCGCTTACTATTATCGTTTAAGGGTTGTTGTAGGAGACGCTTTCAGATCAATAGCTAAGAAAATCAGTTTTCTGAATTTGAGTTTGCCTTCAAGATCAAGCTTACCAAGTATTACTGGATCTTATTTGACGTTCTGTTGCCCATCCTGGCTATTTGGCAGATTCAGCATTTCTCCTCTTTCTTCATCACAAAATACATAATACTTACCAGTACTCCACACATATTAACTACTTGACCTTTCCAAGCCACCAGATACATTCTTTTTACCATGCAAATCGGGAAAAAAAATTATCAGAAGCCAAGTTTTCTCAGAAGAAAAGCAAATTTTACCCAAAATTACTTTAAAATCATTTTTGTCAGTTCTATAAACAATGATAGCAGCCTAATTCCTTCATTCTTTGCTCAGATTTTTCCCCAAAATATCTGAAGGAAATAAAATGGCCCGGTAAAAGGGCCATTTTTGATTAACCCACTGCCTTCAACAGACTAATACGGTATCTTAGAGGTATGGCAGGGGCTTAAAGAAGGAGGTAGGAAGAGTCAGAAAAGCAGTGTCTTTCTCTATCCTGAGGGAAGAATCATAGGTACCAACTTTGATTCTAAACTGATTTTAACTAGGTAAGATTGCCTAAAACTGAAACAATCCCGAAGCCATCATTTTGTACTTTCAGACACGGAAGATCATTAATAAAGCACATAGCATTTCCCAGTTATATCCCTCCCTTTAACTACTGAGGTAGGGTTTCTTATCAACAGCTTCAAACACTCTCCTGCACAGTGCACTAAAAAATGGATGCATCTATCACTAGTGCTCCCAGGAAAAATGTCGTGTAGCCAGAAACCTTTCATTTGAATTCTTCTGCATTCCCCTTAATGTTTTACAACAGCTAAATCAAAAACCTCTTATAGCTCTCTTTTTATGCACTTATGAAACAAGCAGACATGTCCAACAAAATATTCTGCAAGGATCTCGCCTACAGATTAGGCCTGGGATATTCCAATCGGAGCAGATACTTTTCACGATTAACCAAACGTAGAAGACTCAAAGCAAACCAGATCTACAGCTCTGCCTCACCTCTTGAAAACATGGAGATACGCACATATTCCTCCTAATACCCAAACTTTCGGGGTATCCCTACAAAGCATCTGGTGATAGGAAAAAGATACTAGGCATATTTAGGCCTATACACATCGACATGTCTTGGAACTGACAGGTATCTCACACAGGCCTCCGAGGCAAGGTCAGGTAACAGAGCGCTTGGTGGTCACCGAACTCGGGGGCTCAGGGGAGCACCTGGCAGCAGGGCGAGAACAAAGTCTGCGTGCAGCGGTGGCCTTCGAAAACAAGCGGGGAAAAGAAACACAACCTTTCAGGAAGAACTGGGCAAGCTAGGCAAGTTCAGGGTAGAAGTGACGCCGACGAGCCCTGCCGCGAACAGGCATGGACAGGATGCGGCAAGAGGAATGTTGCATTATGTGCAAGAGTGAAAACTGGATGCTACATAAATTTTAAAGTATGGGGCTCATTTATGGGCATAAAGCAGAAAAGAGTAATAACGCCTCTAGCCTAAAAGCTGTGAGCAAAGAATTTAGTTCTCTGACTTTCAACGTCACAGGCAGCCAGACAGATAAATCTCCGCATGCAGCTTTGAAAGAGTACCCATAAATAGTCAGAGGATGCTTGGCCATAGCACGGCCCTTTAAACAAGGCCAGAATACCCCGGGAAGCTGTTACTCAAATACGCTTGAAGCCAGCTGGCCCTACAGGGTGGCTTGCCAAAGTCACCCACAGAGCAGTGATTCTGCAAGGGGGTTAAGGACACTGCTGCACACCAGAGGGGCTCACTCACCCTGCAAAAGCTCGGTGCACAGAGGTGCCGCTCAAGGAAGAGGCTGTGAATTCAGCAGCAGGAGATGCCCCTTGGAAAGCACTGCTATCCCACATGCAGACTGCTGGCTACCCTCTGTTGCTAACAGGTAAACCCCTGTGCAGAAGTTCTGTTCTCCTGAATCGCTCTCCTGGAGCGAGGGGACGCTGAAGACGCTGCAGAGCCAGCCCCTGCCATTTGCAGAGGCACCGATGTGGCATAATTAGCCGCTTCTCTCCTCCCCGTTGGGACTATCAGTGTGGATAGGAGGCCTGCTCCTGGAGCCGAGGGGCGCGAGCTGGGCCCTCGAGGCACATCCTATGTGCAGTGCTGTGCAAGCGGCGTGGGGCAGGCGGCACCGGCAGCCCCGCGAGGCCGTCCCGGTTGCTGTCCGCTCAGCTCCTGCAGCCCGCGTGACGTAGGGCGGCCTTCGAGCCCGCTGCCTGCACGGACGAGGCTGCTCCGCGTGCTGCAGCCGATGCAATGTGCTGCGACAGCGCGCGACGGCCCGAGGCGGCGCGAGGGCAGAGGAACCGGAGGGAAGTCAGGGTAGGGGCAAGGAGCAGAAGGAAAAGAGGGAAGATTCCTCATTACCACAGCTCGTGTGCGGTGGCACAGTAGGAGTTGTTGTTTATTACTTCACTAATGAAAACCAGTTGGCACAAGTTTATAATGCTATAAATAGCACTCTGTCGATTACCCTTTTTGTTTTTTTTCTTCTAAAGAACCTTTCCCAAATGGAAAATAATAAAGTTAGGATTGCATCCTGGATTTTTTGGAAGATTGAATCCTGGAGTTTTTGGAGAACTGGATTTTTTGGATGACATTCTGGTGTTACACCAAGCGCCATTATCAGACAATACGGCACAGCTCCAGCTGAGGGAGCGTTAGCACAGCAGCATTTTGGGGAGTGCTGCTTGGAATTGGAGCCTAAAACAGCCAACCCTCCGCTCACAGCCTCTTCATGGCTAATGGGCTAACTCAATATGTGCCCTTTCCAACAATCTGAAACCCCAAACTTGGACACTTTGCAGCAGTTTGTATGCCAGGGTCATCCTTGCAGAAGATTCGCGAGGCAAGACACAGGTCAAGCTCTGAATTTGCTTTCTGCTTTGAGAAGCAGATCTCACTGTCATTCCTTCAGGATTTCCACTTCAAACAGTGCAAGTCTTCGGGCCATTTGAATATATTCACTATCATCTTCAGGGACAAATGCAATTCCAAGACACAGACCCTCACCTTTAGGGTAAATTCATGCCTACTTTGGGCCTTATCTAGGCGGTTAGTTAGCAATTCTTCCCAGCAGGCTACAGTTCAGAGAAGTGCTTAAGCTAAATCCATCCAGACGTGTCACCTGTCTTACATAAACCTCAGTCTCTGGCCCCAGATTTCCTGTATCCAAATTCCACTGATTTTTCTTTAGCCATACAACAAGCTGGAGGCATTAGTAACCTCTCACAACATCCAGACCCACGGATGCCTTTAATCCTTGATTTAAAAAGCAAGCAAAACAAAACAAAGCTCAGGAAAGCCTTTCTACTTTTAATTAATCTCTTTGTTTATAGCCTTATCTGTGGTGAAACACATCACTAATGGCATGGCATGAAAATTCCTCTCCGTTCTCCAAAGAGCAGGTTTTCTCACAACCCTTGTGGTAGTTTTTCCCGTCTTGTGCTCCAATGTTGAAGGCTTGCTTCGCTTGGACAGGCCTCATCTGAGCCGAAACCCAGCAGCTTGTGCTACGAAACCTCCTGGGTTCAAAATCTCCTTTGGGGAACATCACTTTGGCTCTGCTTTTTCAGAAACGGCACGTGCAGGATTTATCCCCCCCCGCCTCCGTCTCTCAGGTCACTGCCTCTTTCTCATCCCCCAATACCCAAGCTAGAAATGTATGCTTAGAAATACCTCCCAAGAAGTGATCTTCACATTCAGATGGCTGCAATTTATCAGCATAAATCACTGCACTCGCAGCAAGCTGCCTCTCGCAAGAGAACAGTGGGTGCCCTAAACTGCCTGCTGCCCTCTTCAGTAACTGTCCCATGTTTTAAGACCTGGATCTCTGCCGATAAGGAACATCTCGGTGCAAACAAAGACACAAAACCCCCGGAGTTTCACACACATCACTGGAAACATCCACACACTGCTCTATTGATCTTCCGATTAGGGTCATTTTTCTCTTGAGATGCAGTAAAAGATAATTTGAGGAGCAAATGAGGAAGAAAACCAAGACAGGAGCCTGCTTAATACTAAGCAAGCTTGCCTGCTTCCCCTTGGATTTAGTCCAGAAGGAATCTAACAACCAAGTCATACGCGATGCTTCGGAAACACCAAGCTGCCATTACATGTTGTAGAGCACCCTGCACTGCACTTTGCTTCTCCTAATCACAGCTCAATTGGCCAGTACCAGCATCATCAACCACCTGCCCGAGGGCTCCTGATATCCTAACTCAACCTCCTTTAAACTCCTCTGCTTTCCCTAGGAATCAAAATGTGGAATGAGACGGTGAGTAGATTCCAATCTTTCATCTTCTGCGGGGATGCAGTCTCTATGTTGCTGCAGCTGGAAAAGTCCCTCCCTCCCTCATTTCCCAGCCCCCCTGGGTCTCAGCATGTTCCCAGAACTTCATTCCTGCATTTTAACGTTCTTTTGGTTCAGGACCTTTAAAGAAAAGCAGGCCTGAAAGTATTTTCTGCACAGTGGGACCTGGTCTCACATTCTTCAGTACTGTTGCCAGTCCCAATTTCTATATTATTTCTTCCCAGCTGGACTGTCTGAAATTTGTGACTGGTAGCAGCATGGTCAATGCCCACCGCTGTGCTGAGGGGCACATTTCTCCATCTGCACAGTGGCAGTCAGGCCTAGGCACCGAAATCAAGGTGATGTGATCAAGAATAAAGCAGTTCCCTGCTTTTGCTCATTGTATTCCAGCCTCTCATCTTTGGAGGACCCATCGGGCTCGGTTCCTCCTCCTCCTCCACTATTTGTTATTCATTCTGCTGCTGAGGAGCCAGTGGAATAAGAGTGCATTGTACTTCACCAGTCCTAGATTAGCTGAATTGCCTATTTTTATAGGCATAATTTAAAGCAGCCCTAAGCTGCTGCATTTTATATTGGCACTCAAATTGGCTCCTGGGTGGCTCGGGAACACAGAGCTAGACAATTTAGTGATTTAATGACATGCCTTCTTTCCAACTCTGCATCCCTCAGGGGTACTTGCACCCCTCCATTGGAGGTCTGCAGAATTAAGCTCTTTGCAGATATTTCTACCTGTTCAGGACAGTCTCAGTGCACCTCCTCCTATGTAACACAGGCATGCAGTACTTGCTGGCAATTCTAAGGTTCAAGGCTTGTGCTGGGACTTTCACTGCATTTTCCTCCTTCAGTATCAGAGTGATCTCTCTCACACAATGATGATCAAAAGTTTGTCAAGATGCACCCAGTTTTCAAATGATTGGGTTCTTTGTTATCAGCTAGGAAAGCACACAAAGGACTTAGCTGCATTTTTAATTTTCAGGACAACACAGGTTGCCCTTGATTGAGAGAAAAGAAGGGTATTGATATGGGAAACAGATTAAAGTATTACCAAGTAGTCTCATACCTATAGTGGTACACTATCATACTAACCAATTCCAGTATATTCTCTAATTGTCTTTTTCAATTTCTCATTTATTCCACAGTCTCGAGGCCCTAAATGTCATTTGTCCCGCAGGAGACTATTACAGACCCTCATTGATATTAATGACGTGTTGTACAGAGCTAGCAGCCCACTGACAGGACAGGCAGTGCTCTATGGAAGATATTCTAGGAAATTCCAGGGTATTTTAGCATAGGCAACACGGAGGTCTGTATCCCTGCACTCTGGAACCAACTCCCTGGTCTTACAGCAGGGCTGACCTGTTCATCGCACCGTTTCCTGCTGTTTAGATGCCACACACCTGAATTTGCAGAATCCTCCCTCCTTTTCCAGGGCGATGCCAGTCCCACAATTTCACAGAGCGAAAGGAATCGCTGTGCTCTTTGGGAGAAGCTGCATACATGAGGGACAAAAGACAGCCTGGAAGCACCTTGCAAAGGCAAACAGAGAAGGAGGAGAGCTGCAGACTGATTCTGCCTAGGCACCAAACTAGGCAGCATCCGTGTAGATGCAGGGTGCATCCCACACGGTCTCAGGAGACAGACCCTGCCTTTATATCAGCGTGACCAAGAAGAGAAAACAGACTAATGTCAGTTGGTCCTGTCTAAAAAGGAAAAAAAACCCCAAAAACAGGGGAAACTTATGACCTGGAAAGCAAAAAGTTATTGAACCCAATCTTCAGAGAGACCCCTACATTGACCCCTGTGGCTGCAGTGGATCCAGAAAGTCTCCACAGGCTCTTCTGGGCAGTTTTCTGTAAACAGACAGCTGTGAACAGAGGAGAATGCAGTGGCTTCCCGCCAAAAATCTGCATTTTAATAACTTTGTAATTGCATATTTTTGCAATCTGTTGGCTCTGACTTATTTTAAGAACATCCAAGGAGTAAAACAGTATCACCATCCGATTTTCTGGTACTTCAAATTTCATAATGAAGTTTGCAACGACTCAGTAATCACTGTGAATAATTCATAATAAGGGTTATAATGATGTGACACGTTTTAGAGAATCCCTGAAATTTAGGACGTTTAAGTGACAAAAACAAAATCAAAATGAAATTCAAGAGTAAATATTGGAAGAAAAATAATCAAGTTCCATAATTAAAAAAAAAAAAAACAGATTGTGGAACTGGTTTGAGTGGTGGCATTGCTACCAAGTGCATGTAATTTCATTGGAGATGCTTCACTTCAAACATGAAACATAATTTTATGAAAATGATTTTGATGCTGCAAATGCCAGGATCAGTGGGCAAAACCCCGGGCACAAAGAGTCTCACTGCACAGCGTGACAAGTTCTGTGTCACTGTTTGCAAGACTGGAGCCACAGTCTGCACAACATAACATAGGAAGAAATAACTCATCTTAATAAAAATAGGGAATTAAATGCGCTTTTGCAAGTTTGTGCTCTTTAGATTAGTATTACTACCAATATATTAGAAAATGGAAGAAGTTCCAGATGCCCAAGGTCGCTTTGCTGAAAGAACTGGGAGTCGGCCATGTGACGGCTCCCTGTACCCTTTTCACCATCCAGTATTCTGAGTGTGTGATTCCTCATGCAGGCTTCCTGGGACAGCTACAGGACACCTACCCACACTCCTTCCTTCCTATACTAAAAAGGTTTGAGATAGTTTGAAAAAATTGTTCCACTTGAAATAAGAAGCATTTTAGGTCTCCATCCTATACATCGACCATTCAAAGTCACCAGTGGAACTCAAAAGCGCCCATTAGAACTCTAGAAGTTAAGCCAAATAATAATACTAGATAAGTCTGGTATTTTTAATGTCTCTCCCTGAATTTAAGCCAAGATGTTAATTACAAAAAGCATTTTATTCTTATTTCCTGAGGAGAGCAATGACTGCCCAGTTCTCTCACCCCTTTGCACAACCATGGGCTGAAATCAAACTCAACCATCTAACTTTCAAGATTTCCCTCCACAAACACCCCTTGTTTCACAGCAACGCAGGCAACTATTTCATTTAGAACTTAAAATCGACATCTCCAGAGGCTGCTCAGGCTTAAGGATCCGTAAGAGGCTGCGTTTGCTTCGCCTTCCAGAAACCCCCAGCAGGAGCCGTCCGTGGACAGAGGGGTTCTCCAGCCCCCGATATCACACCGGGAGGAACTGGGGCAGCCCACCAGAACTCTGCTTTCGAGTATTTCCACCTCACACAGCAACAACCAGCGTATTACCATTTTAACTGAGTTTGGGGAGCTCAAAACAGGGTCTGTGGGAGGGCTGCACAACTGCTGGCTCTTTGCCCCCTACTTGTCATTTCTTGACATGAGAATTGATTTCGTCAGTAGTCCCTGGGTGACAGATGTTCACACAGAATGACATATTTGCATGACCCTCATTACAATTTGCAGATGGAAATAGAATCTTTTCACCTAATTCTGAAAAATGTGACAAATGCAAGATGGTACTTTTGTTTGGTTGTTTTTAACCTAATTGTGGTGGTCTGCAGAGCCCAGGGCAAACTCTGGGTCCCTGAGATGAAAAACTCTGGGTGGTTGAGATTGGAGGGGAGCTCTAGAGCTCATCCAGTCCAATGCCCCTGCTCCAGCAGGGACACCCAGAGCACGTGGCACAGGGTGGCACCCAGGCGGGTTTGGAAGATCTCCAGAGAAGGAGACTCCACAGCCTCTCCGGGCAGCCTGTTCCAGGGCTCTGGCACCCTCACAGGAAAGAAGTTCTTTCTCACATGAAGATGGAAGATCACGGAGATCTCATTCATCTCTTAACTGTTCTCTGCAATAGTCATGGGCCTCCCAGTTTGAAATAATCATCACTTGACTCCCAACGAAGCTTCTAATGGATCAACTTTTACCAATACTAAATTAAAAGTTAAAGCAAGATACCCTGGAAATTTGAGTACTTCATACCGGTCACTAAGTAAACATTCCCCTGTGTTCTGGCAGAGTAAATAAAAGATCCTATGAGGATGACAGCCAAGGTAGGGGAGACAGATTTGGGACATAGGCGGGACACAACCTCCCCCCACCTTCCCATCCCCTCACCTTCTCTAGTAACTCTTCCCACATCTGCACAGCTCCAAGAAGCAACCAAAGAGCTCTCTTCATTGGCCAATGCAAAGTGATAGAAAGCAGAAACCACTTCTGAAAGGTTCTCCATCACTCTCCCACTAAGAAATGTTCACTGCTAGGGCAGCAATAGCAGCACTTTCTAGCAGGGGCTTCCATTGGCTCTTCAAGGCTCAACGATGCCACAGGAGTAGAGTCAAGTTTAATTTTACTTCTTTATTGGGGAGTGGGAGGGGAGGGAATGGAGCAAATGACCCTTGACACGAGGCATTTCGTGGAGAATTGACCAGTTGGGATTAATGGCCCTTGGCTCCACTTGGGCTATAAAATTTCAGCCATTAATTTTCAAGAAATGCTCTTTGCCTCAGTCATTATTACTTAAATAAAAACATATATTTTATATGTGGTGAAATCAAATTATGGTTAAAGTTTTGTCCAGCACAGGTAAGGGTGTACATTTACGGTGTTTTTAAAGCTTCCCTTTTTGCCTTCAGAAGACTGCAGCCTGGCACTGGGAATGACTGTTACACATGCCCAAGGACAACGTCCTTGCTCTATCCTTGTGTGCAGCAATCACACGATCACAAGTCAGGACAACTGTTCTCAAAAAAATAAAAAAACCCATCATTTACCCTCATTTTTCTCTTATAATTCTCTTCTGCTCTAATTACACATGACTACACACATATTCCTCACACAAACATACATACAGTACATCAAGTACACACAGAGAGTGGCGTGGCCCTTTTACAGTGGGTTTGGGCTGGCAGCATGCATTCCACATGCCAAGGCTGTATGTGCACAGTGCACATCACCCTCAAGGGAGGCCAACAAAACCTTCCTCCCACACTTGTGTTCCCTGCATTTCACTGCACGCCGCAGGAGCACTGTTTTATCAGAAAGAGCTTAACAAGATTTTATGGAAGCTACCGCTTGCAAGCCTGAGTCTGTAAAGTCAAGTACTTCAGCTGCCACCACTGAGACCAGATAGTGACTGGAGAAAGAGAAAAACTATAAGCACTAAAATTTTAGAAGCATCTCTTAATGACTTCAAATAAATTTTCCATACAAGTGCTCTGACTTGAAAGGCTAACAACCAGGTCTGGACCCAAGGCAAATACAAGGTCCAGCCCAGGTAGTATTAATGTAAGCTTTTTACCAAGAGAAAGGAGCAATTTATCAGCTTACCACAGAAGATAAACCTTTGTGTAGAGCCAAGGATGAGCAGGGATATCAGATTTAAAGTCTCGAGCACTTTGCATTCATGAAAGCGATGCCAGCTCAAGCCTGCAGATGCGAGCTACCAGGCGGGCTGTGTCCTCGTGTGCGACCCCATGGAGAGCGCCAAGCACAGGCTGCTTTCGAGGGGACAGAGCTAAGGGAGGAACCACCTCGCCCTGCAGCAGCCTGTGGCGACGGGAACCACCAGCACTTCCCATCTCTGGGGGACACAGAGCTGGACACGAACCTCCGTGCTGCCCTGCAGCACCTGGGGCACCCACGAGGAGCGAAAGGGTTCAACCTTTTCAAGCAGACTTCAGCCTGAAACGCCGTATGGTATTTAAGGCTCTAAGAGACGGCCGAAGCAGGACAGGGCCCGGCATAATGTGAGTGTTATGATAATATGCACCCAGGGAAATAGTAATTTACTGCCCTCACCTTTAATGGACACGTTTGACAGAAAGGAATTAAGATGCCTGCTCTGATTAACCAAAGCTGTACTCAGCTTTGCACTTGATGTAGTCACTAACCCTCATGCAGATCAATTTTATTGAGTCTCCAGAGGTTATTTCAGTTGGTACTAATGACTGAGCCAAATGTGAGGCTGGGGAAAATCAGACCCTCTGCTTAAATCTAAAATCCCTGCAACTACCAGATTGGTGTTAACATGGAGAGTTGGCAAAAAGACGTGTATTTTATAGGTACCCAACACTGGACAAAATTCAGTCTCAAAGAGCAGCACGCTCCCACCCCGCTCATGCAGGACCTCACAACTGAGAAAGAGGCCCAAGTCTGCCCGTCCTTCTTCTTCCACTCCAGAACTGCAACTTCCTCTATGTGGTGTGTTAAATCATAAATAATAAAGTAAATAAAGTAAAACAGAAAGAAAATATTAATTTCTGCCATAAAACTGATGAGCAAATGGAGGAAATATTTCATGCTGTAACTGGCATTGCAAAAGGCAGTGAAAAATGGACGTCCACCTTTGGAAGCAGTAAAACCTTATAATGAAGATTAGTAATTAGTATTATATCTAATATGCCAAACAGATGGTGCATAAGAGATCACATGATGTGAAAGACAAATAGTCTTTCTGTCCTAGGAAAAAACACAAACTAGAGAAGAATATTTATATGCTGAAATTTGAGCTTGATTATAGAAAAAGTAGGAAGAAATGATTAGTACTACTGCCATGTACCTTGTCATGCATACACAAGAAACAATCAGCTGAGAAGAAACATATATTCTTGTACAGATAAAGCTAATGGTCAAAAATGGCCAACAAGAACCCGAACATCCTATCAGCATTTCAAGAAACGGACCAGCTGGGAGAGGGAGAATACAGCAGTCCATTAGATTTCCCCAGTCACTTCTGTGTTCCCTTTCCAATTATCCTGGCACTTCATCAGCTCATTTCTTCAGGCACTGTCTAAACCACTGTCTCTAGCTGCATTTTACTCTTCTAAAACCTGAATCTCTGTCTTTCTTCCCTCGTCTTTTCTAAAGGAAAATGCCTTCCCAAAGCAACATGCCTTTGGGAGCAGAATGGCACTTGTGTGACCCTTGACGAAGGCAAATCCACCTCCCTCTACCGCCACGTGCTCCTTGTTTTCCTTTCCCCTGTTCATCAGTGGTTCAGCCCTTTTTGAGGCAGGGATTGCAGGTACGCTATATGTTCACTGCTCCTTTACCTTAGCTGTGGTTTTGAGGCATTAGAGCCACGACTGAAGAAACTGCACCAACTTAGAAACATGATAGAGAACATAAACCACAGGTATCTACCTCCTTCTATGGTTTGATTTTCAAAAATGCAAATCCAAACATTAGCCTGAACATTAGTAATCTGTGCTAGACCTAATCAAACTAGAGGCACATCAGAATACGATTAAAAGCATGGAGGAAAAAAGCCTTTATTTCCGAGAACTACAGAGACCGTATCTGTAATGATTATCACATTTCTATCTTCACAGGGAATTTATCAAGCATCTCTGAAAAAAACAGACCATTAATCTGGGCCTTAATTCTGAAATATTTTGTCTGTAATACCAAGATGACTGCATGGTTGGAGAAAAATATCTTTTGAGATTTAAAATTGTTAATGCAATTTTTATTTGTCAAATGAGCCATCTTCCATACATGAAAAATAGTATGCCAGACCCAGGGAAGCAATGACCAGTTCTTATGTAAAGAAGCCCTCATGTTTTCTTTTAAAAAAGACAACAACCAGCCTGAAACAGTATTTATAAGTATTTCCCTACACATTCTGATTGGCTCTAATAAAAAGCCAGGCAGCCAAGTATTGACATCACCATATCTCCTGCTTATTATCAAAGTTTTGTTGACCAAGATTATAAAACAAAAGATGGTGGAGGAGAAGACATCTGTCATAATACTCTGGATATTCGTGTGCTGTAGATGATTACCTGCTCACTAATACATGCCTGAAGTATTTTTTTTTCCCTAGTATCAGTCCTCCCAGATCTGCTTTTTGCATTCATACATATAATATACACATGCATTAAAATACATATATATATATCCCCCAACATCCCAAAGCATTTTAATGATCATTTTGTTACTCTGAACAGATGCCAACAACCAACACTAGTTATTTGCCTCTTTTGTGCTCATTAGGATCTCATTTTAATCACTCGTTCAGAAGTTATTTTACTTCCCGCTTCCTGCCTCCTTGACACCGCTGAGTTCTGAATCAGACCCTTGAATTAAGATTGCACTTGTTATTTGGTCTGTGTGAGACTCTGAAGCTAATTCCACTCTGCGTTTATGCCAACAGCTCTGAAAGTTTCCTATCCAATGCACAGCTCAACGGAGACAGTGGCTGAGGGCTTTTATGGGAGAGAAAAAAAGAAAAAAAAGAAGGTATTTGAGGCCAAACCCCCTCACCGAGACGCGGTCTCTGGAAAGGTTACCCTGCTCTCGCGCACCCCCGAGGCAGATTGCTGCTTGCAGGCGGCAGCGGGAGCCGCTCAGCCGCGGCACGCAGGAAATATTTTTCTCCTCCTGCTTTCTGATGCCTTTCATCATTCTTTGTGTAGGAAAGTAAATAGTTGATGCCGGCCCGGCACCTGGCCAGTCGTTGCCCCGTTCATAAATCAGAATAAAACAAACATCACTTTCTGCACGGTATAATCAGCACACCAGGTCCTTGTTGATGCTGGTTTTGGCTGTCAGGTTGCCGTGTTTACCTTGTCATTTGGAAATCAATCCTGTACGACGCCAATACGGACAGACGGGAGGGAAGAAGAGAGGGAAATTTTGCACAGCATCATTTCTCAGGTTTACTTATCTTGTAATCCCAGAGGCACCTCTCACACTCAAGTGATGAGTACGTTATAAATAAAACAGACCAAGTGTCCCTGCAAAGCACAATCCACAACGAACCTAACCCTTTCCCACTCCTGAAAGCTGGACTATATGGAGAGGAGATGATCCCGCATAAATAATTAAAGTCAATATATTTATATCAGTATTATATATTGTGTATGTTTCCAGGATAAACGTGGAGAAAAGTTTTCTTCAAAATGCAAGCTATACGGGAAAAGAAAAATAAAAAGTCATTTATAGTGGTACATTCTCACAAGGAATCAAGACCTGGAAAAACACAGCAATATGACTTCAGAAATTCTCCAACACAGACCTTACATTAAGTCATCATTAATTAACCTGAAATTCCTCCTCCTGTGAAAGATTAGCTCAACTGATGCAGCAATCTGTTTTCAAAGACGGTTAGCAGCAGCCAGGAAAACCTACCCATCTCCAATCGTTTGGAGGTTTACAGTTCAGCCTCCGCTTATTTGGCCCAGGGAAGTTTTGGAGAAAAGCAAAGTAGGAACCTCGAGGCTCCATCCAGTGCCAACAAGGATTTTACTTCTTTATTACCAGAAAGAAATAAAGTCTTTTACCCTGCTTTAGCTCCGTCCTGTTTACATGGCCTCCCATCACCCCGCAGGCACGCACAATGCAGCACAGCTGAATTTCTCCTGAACAAGAAATTCGGTCCTGAAAACAGGTATTCACACAGTTGTCCTTAGACACCTCATTTGGATGCAGTGAATAATCCCATGTTGCCTTCTGCTACAGAGCAACTGAGTTGCCCGACTGTGAGCTGCTAAATCACACCTGTACTAGGAGCATTAAGTGCCTCAGAATAGATGGTGGAGACACTGCTAAGTCTTACAGGTTACCTACACAATCTGCTCTGAAAGCAAACTAAAACTCTTCATCTCCTGGATGCAGTGAGCACTGTAAAGCCTATTAGAAAGAACTCAAACTTGCGTTCTCCAGCATCCTCCAAAAGGAGAGGCCAGGAGAGAAGAGGGGCGTACTTTCTTCTCCCCTGCAGCTCGCCCTTTTCAAGCTCTGCAGAATTCAGGTTGCAGTCCTCTGCAGCAGCAAACTTTGAGTTTCTAGAGAAGTCAGACCAGCTGAAAAGCTTTTGTAAGAACTGGCAGCCAAAATGCCTGCTTGCCTCTCGCCTGCACATGGTGCGGGGCGGAAGAATCAAGAGTCAGCCTAAACACAAGTGAAGTTTAAAGGAGACTAGAGTGAATCATGACTGTAATAACGGTCTCACCTGGGGCATGTCTCCTGCGTGCAGACAGGAGCTCAATCAAAGCAGGCTGGTGTAAACGCTGTGGTTTTACACAGATTGACTTGAGCTAGCTCAACCTGGCACGTGAACATCTGGAGTTGATCTAAACCTGAAAACTAATATAAAAGGAAAATCCAACTGCTCCGCCTTCTGATTAGGGGGAAACTCTCATGTTCAGATCCGAACCCCACAGAGATCAAGATACAGACGACGTCTTTTGGATGCAAACAGGTCCCCAAATCAAACTGCTCGCTTCCTCTGCTTGGCATGCGCAGCTCTACGAAACTACAGCCCCTTATTTTCTTTGGGAAGAAAAATAACAAACTGAGTTAGCTCGGTCCATCAGTGGCAGCTAAGCTAATGGGCCTGATGCTGATCACGTTGTGCACATTTGTGCTGCTCAGGGAGCACCCTAAGGGACAGGGCAGGGGAGCACCTCAGCCAGCGCTGCAGCAGGGCCACCAAGGGGACCTCCACCACTTGCACTACGGGCCTGCCACAGCAATATATCAGGGTGGGACAACTGCAGACCTACTCCTGCTGTATTTGCATTGGCTGCCTTTATAAGACGAACCAGAGCCAAATCCCCTGCTAAAGTTCCTGCCAGTTTAAATGCTTGAGGCACATACATAACCTTAAGACAAATACTTGGTCAGCAAAGCACACAAGTACATACACAAGCAGCTCCAACTCAGATCAGTTGGTTTCTCCTTGTACTTACAAATAGGAAACAAAATAACCAGTTAAATACTTAGGATTTCAGGCAATTAAGCTTACAAGTTACCAATGAACAAACTGACAAGCAGACTTCCTACAGCAAAGGGGCTTTCAGAACTCTTTAGGTTCATGTCAGACTACCCCATCTGCTCCTGTTCTATCTGTTTTTGCTCTCCCTCTCATCTATAGCTGACTGATCACTGCCTCCTACCTGGGTAATAGGCTCCGTATTTAGAGATCCTCTCACCTTCTGGGCAGAACCCAGGTTTGTCTTGCAGAGAATTGCACAAAGGAACTGCACAGGAAGCAAACACTTCTCACATTTGCTTGTATGAGCTTAGATAGGATGCCCAAACAGGTATTCACCCTGAAAATCCAAAAAGCTATTTGTACACTTTCTCCCAAGTGATTAAGAAGCAATAATTATTTGTTGATTAGCTGCTCAGATCACTGTAAGCTGGTGACGGGTTCAAAAATGGCCAGGGAGTAGACAAGGAAATATTTCTCCCAAGAAATCAATTCAGCTGCTTCAGGAAAACGTGATTAATGTTTTCCGGGGATGCAGCCTGCACTGGAAGGGCAGCTATGTCTTTAGATATTATTAATATAGAGTGCACTTCTGCTATAAAACTCTCTCAAGTGAGGCTACCTATGACAGAATTACCGACCTGCCAAGCCTCCCACATTTGCCTCGTAGCACCAAGACTGTCCCAACCACGCGAACGCCGACCCAAGCTGCCCATTCCCACTAATCCTGTCCTGTAAAGCCCCGAGCACCACATAGCTGGCATGGGGGCACACAGGGATCTCCTCCCTCCTGCATCCATGCACAAATCCATGCAGGGAAAAATGCAAGCCAGTGCAATGAGCCAGGGTCCAGCAGGCAGTAAAATGTACCTACATGCTGAAAAGCACCTAAAGAAGCACCTTATATTATCAACCTAAACTGATCCAGGCTGGGGGAGGCTGCAGTTTTCCTTTTCAATGTGAGAAATAGCAATGTCTGATTTTTCATACAAACTTATGGCTGAATGTGCATTTGTATGCATGGAAATATCCACTTACATATATGTAAATGATCCTATAATATAACAACTGTGCTGGTGCTTTTTGTTATTAAAAAAAATCACACAGAGCTTCTCACAGCTTTTAACTTTTTCTCCAAGGGAAAAGACATCAGAGAGCGATACTGAGAAGTTTCTCATTATTACAAAATAAGGACAATTTATTCTTCAGATGTCAACTGAGCAATAAAGCACAAGTTACCATAAAGTATTTGGCAACTTTTCTGCACTTTGCTGTACTTCCTTATTCAAGATATTTTTATGTGTGTGCAAATGAGCTCATATATTACCCAACTTGTCATTAGCTTATCTAAAACCTGACGTGGAGTATAAATTGTTAATGATGTGCAAATAATACCGCAAGTATTAAGAACTGTCAAAAGTACTTAGCAGGGCCAAAAGTCACCACAAAAAGAGAGATGGGAAAACTTCAGCAGTAACTTAGATCCTTCTATGAAAATGTAGGCCACTTTAATACCAATCAAGTAATCTTTATACCACACTGGGTAGGCAGCAAAAGCCTTTTATCAAATGCAAGGTTACTGACAGGCAAATACATATCTCCATTTCCTTGAATGAATCCTGGAGCAGTCAGTCCGAGTCCCTTCTCCAACACGGGAATCTTCAGGTGCCCATGTCGCTGAGCCCCACTGCAGGCCACGTGTCTCCAAGCAGGATTTTGCACTCTCGAGCTATTCTTGGATTTATGCTGCATTTACAGACCTATAGAATCAAGGGTTTTTTTCGTTAACTGCATGAGGAACGGTATAATTCTTAAGTACCATTGAACACTCACATGACCAGATCTGAAGAACTGCTATCACAGGCCTAGAGTTTGTTGGGAATACAATACGTATAAAAGACAGTAAGAGAACCACACTTGGCAACGCAGAGGTATTTCC
Source organism: Eudromia elegans (assembly GCA_003342815.1). Lineage (NCBI taxonomy): Eukaryota > Metazoa > Chordata > Aves > Tinamiformes > Tinamidae > Eudromia > Eudromia elegans. The sequence continues at coordinate 1,307,091 of PTEX01000156.1, forward strand.
TGGGAAGGAGGCAGGGTGAGGAGAGCAGTACTGCATTTCGTCTAGTCTGCTCAGATGACAAAGCCTCCAGATAAACATGGAGATGTCTATCATCTGTGTGATGATGGATGAGCTGAAAATTGTAGTTTCTTCCATCCAGGGATGGGAAGGAGCATCAGACACCTTCGCACATAATCGACAGGAGCCTCTATGAGCCAGCACGGCTGTTCTGAGGTGCTGCAGTTTAAGCAATATCTCTTGCTCCAAAGTGAACAAAATCACTAGCTAGCTCACGCAGGCTCTGGCAGTTACAAGGAGTATCAGCAGGCACCCTACAGGGGCTGAGTCACCTCTGATTTATACCACTTCACAGCAAAGCAGAACCTGATCCGCAGCTCATAACCTCTACAGCCACTGGGTTTTAGACTCCTCATAACCATGGGCTGCTCTGCAATTTTACTCAGGCTTCCAGGGCAAGGAAACACAAAGCATTTGAGGAAAAGCTTTGTAAATGGCACCCTCCAAAGCCACCCTTCCCATCCGGCCGTGTTTATTCAGACAGCAGCCCCGCTCTGCACGCGGCAGTGACTCTCCTGCTCACTCAAACCTGCCCTACTTAGTCCAGACTTTCACGCTTTGCATCAGTTTGACATCTCACTGGTCTCTCATGGAGGCCTAACATACTCCACACATCCGTGCAGAACACCGGCTACTTTGCAACCATATACATATTGCACGTTTTTTTAAATTATTTTTGTTTAGTTTGCAGAAATACTGGCTAGGTTTGTAAAGTGCATTGACAATTCAGTGCTTTTATGTGCTCTCTCCTAAACCAGAGGCTATTGTACTAGTGAACAAACTGTTCACCAGTACATACTGAAAAATATATATATATTGCTTGCATATGGATTCACGGAGTGCTCCAATCCCCATCAGAGAAACCTGCAAGTAAGAACGCACAGACTGGGGAGAACAGCCAAGCTGGGTGGCCCTGGGCCATGATAAGAACATGTACAAACTGAAAAGAGTAACAGAAAGGGAAATTTTCAGACATCAAAGTTTTATATCCTGCAGGTTAAATCCATTTAAAACTAAATTTCTGTGTTAAGAGAAAACAAGTAAACCAGGAATTTGTCTCAAATGCTGCATTTGAATAACCTGCTGATACGGAAGATTAGTTTCTGTCAAATTATTGTCACAGATACAATCAGGAATTAACCTCAGGATCCTAAACACCTTCTCTGTATTTGCTATCATTTACACGCAGCAATGAACAACTGCTTGTTTCTATTTGTCTTATGTGGACGTGGATGTGCTCTAGCAGCAAGACCTGGGGCATAACATGCACATTTTCATACAAAACTAAAATCCTCAACCTTGAAATCTTAAGGGCAGGGATTTGTCCGAAGGGAATTTAAGAAAGAGAGACTTCCAAGGTATCATGCAATAAGCAGGGCAAAAGCACATATTAAAGAATGCAATGACATCTCTTGGTCCTGACTAGAAATCATTATCATCCTATCTCTCAGTGAAGGTTTCTTTTCAGTCCAGATTAACCTCATAAAAGCAGCACTACACCCCTTGCCCTCAGTGCAGTCTCAGTGGATGAGCGAGTGACCAACCCCACAATTTCGGAGGCTCCTGGGGACACTAACAGCGTGCCGAGGCTCCGCATACAATAGGACTCATGTACTTCATTTCCTGTCGTGCCTCTGAAAACCTCTCCAAAATCAATACTGCACCTGGCGCCTGGGAGTGATGCAACCAAGACACGACTGAGGTGACGGTGATCTCAGGAGCAGAGAGGCTGACACTGCCAGGACTATTAACACCTCGGAACTGGAAGGTTTATTTAAGAGTCAGGATGTAAAGCCTAAGTGTTAACCAAGATGCCAGGGAGACTGGGTTCCCAGAAAAGGAGAGAAGGACAAATCACTTCATTTACCATAGCCTAACTTTGAGGGCTGTTCCTGCCCTCCCGGAGGATGTGGAGCAAGCACAAACTGAGGTTCCTTATTTCCCTGCCAATTTGAGAATGAGGAGGGGGCTAACCGTCACTTTAGTGAGTTACATCTCGATTCCCTGTTCTGACTCGTGTTCCTGCTATGCCCTGGATTAAAGCAAGCAAAACAGAAAGAGCCTATGCACAAGTAGGCTTTTAACAGATGAACAACCACAACAACACGCAGCAAAGAAGAAAAAAGGTGTTAAAGGTGTCACTGTTGGAGAACAGTGACAATCCCCCCTATCTCTTTCATGAAAATGATTTATTTTTCAACATGTATCCCAGATTCGAGGATGTACTAATCTTCGGAATGCAGAAATGCATTTCTCAAAAATTGCCAACTTCCCTAACCACTCACCCACGACGCAGCGCCCATTACCCAGCAGAGGGGTGCCCAAGTGGGCCCACTATTAAGCACGGGCAATTAACTGGCCTTCTGTTCTAAAAAATCAAAGGAACAAAGTCCACATTATCTTGTCAGGCATTTTTTCTTTGCTTTTGCAAAAGTGACCTTTATTTATTTATTTATTTTGTAAGTACTCTTAATTAAATGTCCTGATTTACAGTCAAATAAATAAATACAAGCAAATGCTCTATCATTGCTAGCAGGAAAATGCCACAAAGAGCACTCATTTGTCAGTTTTCAGGGTGCACTAATCGCTAATAAACTACTTTTAAAAGCCAATTACATTAAGAAAACATTTCCTTACTGTCTGTTGGCACAGTAACGGTTTCCTTTAGAGATCATCCCAGGTGTGAGTGCGACTCTGCCACAAAGCATTTCACCTCCTATGCTGCACATGGAGAATCTCAAAATAATTAGTGCACACATGCATATGCTCACACCCACTACAAAAAACCTCTGAAAGTATACAGAAATAAGAATAAATTAAAATTCATAACATTCTTCGTAAGAATGGTTCACTCGGGAAAGGAAAGAGAGGTGAAACTCATCCGAATGATCAGAGACATCCAACCATATCCCAAGGCTCCCACTGAACGTGGTGGTGAGCATGACTCAGCTTATCTTGAGGTTAACTTCTGAAGTAAATCAAACAAACGATAGCCTCAAACTGCCCACTTGTTTACGAAGCACGCAAGGGGCACGGGTGACAAGCCAGCTGGAGGCCTCCACCATTTGGTAAGCTTACGGCATAATCCCTCAGCCCTTCTCCCCTTGCAAACGTCAAATTTCCTGAGTGTTTTCCTGGCCATAATTTCACAGTAATAACTGTTATGGCTCTGAAGTATGTACATTGAACCTGTCTGTAATGGATTGTGCTGTGACGGCACTAACATGGTTGGATTCTGTCTGATTGTATGGACATAAAAAAAATGTCTAAAATATCATCATAAGCAGCCTGTAATACTTTGGCTATTGTAAGCTGTAACTACTGCTTTACATCTAAAGAGCCACTAAGTTTATGAGCTGTATATGAAGGAAATCTTAATGAAAACAGGGCCCTTAGTTCCCGGAGTGCTCTTTATTTTAACCTGCACTATGAATTGCAGAGCTTCTCCAGCAGCATCGTCAGCATTATTTGTTCGCTCCATCACCCTATACCTTGAACAGGTCCATGAGAAATGCTGGGCAAAGACAGTGTAAATGAGACACTTGGGGCCGGTGCTGCACCGGGAGCTCAGTGAGGGCGTAACGGGAGGAGCAGCTAGACGGCAGGCCGGGATCACACGGACAAGAGTTATTGCAGCCGGTGTGAAGTTTGAGCAATTGCACAGTGAACAAGCAGAGAGGGCAACAGAAGGCAGCCCAAGCTGTTTCACTGACTCTCACGTGCACATATATTAAACTCCCAACAAAACATTTTCATCATAATTCTGCTGTAAAGCTGGCAAGCGTTTCTCAAGCAAACTCCTTCTCCCCAACCTCTCTGTGTGCGCTAGCATTTCTGTTCCTGGCCAGCTGTTTTACTGCCTCATGTTGTGTTACACCGACCAAAAAGGTGTTCTGAAAAAAAAAGCCCAGACCAATTTAAAAAAAGAAATCAGCAGTGTTGAACTTGCTGAACATCCTGGGAATAGGACAAGTGCGTCTTCTGTAGCAGGGTTTGTCCAGGAGGGCAAAATAATGGCTTGGAATAACGAGGCCAAGGGTAGAAATAGGACAGTGCAATGACCACTCCTAGGGTGGGAGCAAACTGCAGGCTGGTGTTTACACAGAGCCCCACCTCACGGTCACACCTGTGGCATTACCTTCATCAACCACAAGAGTGGTTTATATTTCTGGTGTTAAAGCACAGGTCAAGAGCCTTTACTGGGGCTTTCTGCATTCGCCAGAATGTCCCCTCAGTTGCCAAATGCTTCGCCTTTTTTCCCCTCTCTGCTCTTCGTGGTTGTGAAGACAGCTTGGAAAAGGTGCAGCGTTTGAGACAAAGCAAACACGACCTGCCCGGCTCTGAGATGCACCTGGTGCAAGGGCTTGTCAAGCTGCTGAGCCTAAAAGGTGACAATTAAACATCAGCACCGCTCTGTCCCTGCTGATCGTTTAGCAGAAACATCAGGCTGGTCCCACCATCCAAACTGCTTCCCACATAGCCCCAGGAAGGAAATTTAATATTGCAGCAACACAAGGGGAATGGCTGTTTCAAGTGTGTACCCTTTTCTCCCATGCATTAAATGAATAAATTAAAAACTTGCTTTTTCCAGGACTTGCTAATATGAAAGGAATTATACAGATTTAAACAGAGTATGAATGCAAATTGATGCAGCTCTCCTGGCCTAAATCCTGCATAAGCTGAGAGCACCTTGTGACGCGGTTTGAGTTCATGTGGGCAGGGGTATAAGAGGCCGCAGTTTATAGGCACCTCAGGCAGTGCTACATGGGTAGCTTGACTACAGCAATATAATGAGGGGTGGCAGAGCTTGGAGGAATATGAAATGATAAGGAACAACACACAGAAAGTTGATAACGAGATGCAAGCAGGACACAAAATACGTCCTCTCTATAGAAGCACTGTGCTTCTTCTGTGTAGGAAGCTGGGACCATGATATCAGGTGCTACAAGTTTGGAGAGGGAAGCAACAGTGGGGAGTGGTAAAAAAACATTACAGAAAATACTGAGATAGTACAGGGGGAGGGCTAAAGCACAAGGCCTTTTCCTTTCATGTGATTTGACAGTTATTAAGTATTTCAGGTGCTTTAATGTTACAAACAAACTTTGAGCCTGTAGAGCTTGCAATGATCATGTACAGCAGATTCCTGAGACGGAGATATCTGGGGCTATCTTCTCAGCAAAGCCTTTTATTATTAATGCTATTTTTAAATTCCTCATATTTACTAGGAATACAAGTGTTTTGGATTCTTTAGCAAGGCTCTTAAGAATCCTGGATACTTTGCTTAGTGACAAATGATGGAGAAGTGTTAAGAAGTGCTTGAGGGAAGGAAAAGCAGTGCTGCACCCCTTGGCTCTGCAGCCACAAATGCGGACCCACCTGCCAAACAGGGGCAGACGAGTGAATAAACAACTCCCTAAAGTCCAGTTCTCAACCCTGCCACACTCACCGTCCCTTCATGGCCTCTTGTGTTTATTTCTAGTGTTATTTTTTGACTTTCAAATGAAACGAACAACCCCCCGCCCCACCACGGTCTGAGTTGTCATTGAACGATTGCATTACAGCTGTTGCGTCTCACTGAATTCAAAGCTGTCTGAGTAGAAGCAGCGAGAAAGAATTTCTTTTTTTAATGTTCTGATACAACCCACTGATTGTGCCATCTGTCCGACACATGATGAAGAATCTCTAAATGGAGAATAGCTGTGGGGGACTTTGTACAGTATTTGTCGATCTGGGCTTGCGAAGAGATAAGAGCTTGTATTAGAATAGCAAATTTGGCTTTTTTTTCCAGCGTAATGTGTCAGATATGCAGTATGTTTCTGGCATGAAGACAGGAGGGAAAAAAAAATGCAAGCAGGTCTGTCCAGATGGAGGGGGAAGCATAGCCCCGGGCAGGACAAGAAGAAGGTGCTCGCTCCTGTGTGAAGACCATGCCAATGCAATCTGCCTATCATGAACGTAACGGAAGACATTTGGAGTTTTAAATATCTGGCTCTTCAATGCAAGAAGTCACATGAAGGATAAAATATATATCTCTCTATATATCTGTATACATATATACAGATATGCATATACCTCAAATCACTATGTAAAGAGAGCACAAAACTCTGCTAATAAAAGTGACGGACCTAAGTATTTAATAGAATTGTTACAACTACCTCAATAAATCTGCCCACACCAAATATCAGTTATGTAGGGACCTCTCACATGCAATAATAATTTCTCTAAGTGAGCTCCTCATGAGCTCCTCTGATTATTTTTATTGGTAAGGATAGGAAGTCTTCACGCTTTTGATTGGCACATGACAGTGTATTCTTAAACAGTTTTATACACTCACATTCACGGAACCTCGGCAAAACCTGTGGGTATCACAATTGTTGCAGGAATTTTAAGGACTCTGTGCAAAGCGGTGCAGACTGGAGTCAGGAAGAATTTCTATCCATTCAGCAGCTCTGCCCTGACCCCTCTTGTAGACAGCTCAGGATTTTCTTCAGGAGTCCTCAGCATTAACTGCTGCTGCAGTAAAACGGTTGGGGATGTGCCTGAGAAGGGCCAAGACCTGGGTGTGCAGGCACAGAGCCACTGCAAGAGCAGCCGGGGGGCTCCCGAAGGTCCCTACGCAGCCTTTTACTGCCTGTGCTTCTCGCAGGCTTCTCCTCCCATCCCGAAATGTGTTGTTAAACCCCAAGCCCTGAAGCGGGCAAGAGCCTTTCAGCAGTGAGACTGTTAAATTCAAAGAGATCTGAGCCATTAGCTTTTAAATTCATTATGTAGCCAAGCGCTTGCCGAAACTGCACGGAAATACTCTTTCCGAGCCACTGTACCTCCGAAGCCAAAAGTGCATCCTGCAGAGCTCTAAGGCAATTCTGCCACAGAATGGAAGCTAGACAGAGCTGGAAGTCCTGCCCGTGCAAACCCCGCAGGTTATACAGAGAACGAGCTAGCTGGCTACGGCTTGATTAAAAGATCTTAAAGAGTTTCACTAGGAACTCTTTAGGAGTTTTACTAGGAACAGCAACGGGGCTTGTAATTTCAGCAAGACAGAGAAATGAATATGCAAGATGAGCTTTGTGAAACCAATGGAGCCAACATCCTGTGAAAAGTGAGCATCAGCTACTGTCTTCTCTCTCAAAGTACTCTAATGTGCCTAAAATGAGGAGTTTAAAGTCCATATGGTGGGCAGGCTTATGAGGGCAAAACACCAGGAGTACAAGAATTTAACAAACTAAGAGCAGCCCGGTTCTGTGCAGGAGAGACTTAGAGGCAATAAACACAACCCTCCTAACAACTTACTAAGCATGACCTTATTTCCCAGTGCAATGGCGCTACCTCCAAACTTCATAGTGAAGGCATGCTCTAAACAACCGGCAGGTGATGGGCCAAATCCCCCAAAAAAATCCAACTGGAAAAAGAAAAAAAAAAAAAAAAAAAAAAGGAAACCCCAAACAAGGTAGTTTGATGACAGGAAAAGAAGCAGCAAGGCACAAGGGCTGCAGCCTTTTGTCAGGCTTCCAGAGTGGAAGCCCATTCCTAGTGGTTCATTCCAGAATACCATCATCACCACCAGCTTTTGTACAGCAGTTTTTATCAGCAAAATCTCCAATAATACATACATTATAAAGGAGGTCCCTGACATTCCTCTGTTTCTGGACAGTTAAGTGCCACAGCATTACCAAGCAAACCAGCGAAGATGTGGGCAAATGCCAAGTCTAATGACCTCCAGCAGCTACCCATCTTTTGGACTATATGTGATCTCTAAAATTAAATGTAATAGAAATCTTTTAATGGGAGCATAGTGAGAAAGCTTTTTCTCATGAGGTTACATCCAGGCAGTGCACTGGAACCACTATCATCCCTCCTTCCCAATATTGGGACGTGGGACACAATTCACCCTTCATTACTGTTCAAGGACTTTCTGTTGAGGAGATGCATTTGAAACTACCTACCCGTAGCGGTTATCCTAATATGAATCACGTAAAAAAGGGAGGGATTTCAGGTAAACAAATGAACTATGGTTTATTTAACCTATGAAATAATAACTTTCAACACAAGTTAAACCTGAGAAGGCTTTTTTTTTTCCCCTCAATGTAGCTATAAAGAAGAAAACAGATTAGGATCGTTTACACATCTGAAAGAGCATTTCCCAGTTTTAAAAACATTTTGTCAGAAGGGTGAAGCCAAAGGAAAAATGAGCACCTCCCTCAGAGGAGCCCAGCCAACACGAGCTAAAATATCCTGGTCTACTTCTAAGCCAGTTTACCCTGACTTCTCTCCTCCTGTCCCCTACCCGTGCAGAGAAAGGATTCGGAGGCTCCAATTAAAAACAAACAAGGTCTAATTTCAGAGCTGATTAATAGCTTTCTTTAAAACATCTGATGTTCCAGCTGTGGTGCTGTTCTTTCTAGGACACACACCCAAATCCCCACTCCCAGCAAAGACGGAGGCTCTGCAGCTGTTTGCCAGATTGTTTTTCCTGCAAAACTTCCTTCTGTAAAACAAAACGCTGATGGATTCATTTTCTATAATCAGGAAATATGAGTTACTGAGACCTTCCGTCCCAAAACTTCTAACAGCCTTCCCACTACTTGCAGAGAAGCAGCTCTGAGTACTACTACATTGCATCATTTGAATTAATGTGAAATTTGTCACTGAGATCGCCTGCACGCAAGTTATTCCAACACTTTGGTTGATGACTGAGCATTCCAAAGGAAAATAAAAGATAAAACAGTTTACATAAGAGCCGGTATTTATCTGACATGAAAGGTTTCTTTAAATAAACATGAGGCTTTAGGAAAAACAACAGTGTTAGCTGCCTATGTTAGGAGTAGAAAAGCTAAAGGAAACAAAGAGCAACTCTGTGTGACTGTAAAATGATGATGAAACACCAAATAAGCATTCTTGATCCTGGAAGTACCAGATTTTTCCCAAATCTGTTCATAAAACAAGAGTAACAATGCCACATACTTGGAGTTTCTTCTCATCTTAGGATTTCAATGCACTTTTATAAACACTAATTAATTAAATTTCAAAATGCTCCTGTGAGATACAGTAGGTATTATTATACTATTAAACACACATAAAGTCAAGTTACGATGCTTAATTATATTCAAGTTGTTTCTTTTTAAATTGATTTTCCACTATAAAAGATGATGTTGATTGTCTATTACTTTTAGAACAGGTTTTTATGGGTTCATTTCTTAATAGGCAACATTTTACTGTACCTATGATTGCACGTGCACTTCTTCATTCAGGACCTGAAAAACCAACCCAGCCAGGCAACATTCTGCACAAGCAGCTGGAAAGGCAAGCCTCGAACCAGAACTAGGGGTGCACTCAGGAAGGGGCAGGCTCATCTGACTGGCAGACTCCTTTCCCATTTTTGCAATTATTTTCCACAACCAATTCAAAGACATGAAACACTCCACTACCACCACCCCCAAAACAGGTGGTCTGGAAATAGGTAGCCCCATTTCCCTAACCCAACAGAAACCAAGTATATGCACTGAAGCGTAAAAGCTACTCCAATTTTTTGGCATCTTTTCTATTTTCTCCATGGATGGCCCCATTACTCAAAGACATTTTCCTGTTTTTTGGAGTTGGGGTCTTCCAGCACGAGCTCTGGATCAAAAGCATCCGCAAGGGTTTGCATCTGTCCTGGTCACTGCGCGCTGTACGTTAGCGCGTTATCAGCATCAAGGACGAGGCAAACGGGCAGCATCGCCGTGCCCAGGCACGTACATCTAACGTATAGCCAAGCCAGGCGCCATGGCAACCTGCTGTGTACCACCATAGGGAGGCCGTGCGCTGCAGAAAGCAGCCCCTTCTCATCAGTTTTCAGTTTACCACCTTTCCGTTTTGCTGCGTATTCCCTGCTGGCTCCCGAGCCTGCATTTCATCCGAGCTCCAGAAGAACAAGACGTATTTAGTAATTGCCTAGCTGTAATAACCAATTGCTAAGTCTTACAAGAGTAGGCAGAATAATGAATATGTATATGTTCTGAAACTACAATATTCAAGGCGATGCAATTGTACTAATAATTGGCTTTGCTTTGATACAAAATCTCATCCAATTGTATCAGATGACCTACATCTGTTACTGACACAGGAGAGGCGAATTTGCTTTTTTTTTTCGTTTGTTCAGGAAGAAATTCTGCACAGAGAAGCAATTCTCCATGCAGAATCTAGCACCTGAGATTCTAGAATTCCCATGAAATTCTCTCTCTAATTGTCATTCCCACCCAGATTAGCAGCCATGCAGTCCCCAGTATCATCTCCAGGCTTGGGCAGAACCTATGTATCTGAAACATCACAAGACCACTACGGTTGGAAAAGACCTTCAAGGTCATCAAGCCCAATTACAAGCCCACACCACACCCGTTACACCGGGGCCCTAAGTGCCTCGCCTAAAGTTTCCTGGACACTGCAGGGGACGGCGACTCCACCGCTTCCCTGCACGGCCTCGTCCAGCGCTTTCCTAATGTCTAACTTGTGTCTCTCCTGGTGCAACTTGAGGCCATTTCCTCTTGTCTTATCCGTAGTGATTCTGGATTGATTCCCACCTCACTACAACCTCCCTCCAGGCAGCTGCAGGGCGATAAGGTCTCCCCTGAGTCTCCTCCAGACTAACTAAGCGCAGCTCCCTCAGCTGCTCCTCACAAGGTGTGTGCCCCGCACCCTTCACCAGCTTCCCGGGCAGGGTCTTCACAAAGCCTTTTCAAACCACACGCACATGAGCTGCACCTTGGGAGCTCTCCCTGGAAGGAGCAACAGCCCTGGAGACCCAGCTGCCACAGGAAGCACAGGCTCAACACACGCTGCTGTAGCTCTGAGGCCAGAGCCTCTGAAAAGCCAGCCACAGGAAAGGGATGTCATACAGGGCTCTCAACCCCACTACAGTTTATGGAGGCAGCTGCAATATTATGAACAGCAACAGAATAATAGAACCTTCCCACAGCATTTAGGCTGTTCTAGTCCCAGCTGGAATACAGTTGTGCATAGAAAACCACAAAAAAACCAAAAGAATAATGAAAATAAAACAGTACTTTAAAAGGAGCTATCTGAATATGGAGTATCTCTTAATTTAAATGGCTACAACTGTACCATTAAGTGCACTACAGCCTCTTGAGTGATTATTAGGTTCAGGACAACACCAAGTGCTACGACTGTGAAGGTGCAAAACAACAGGAAGCTAAATGAGCACAGCAAAGCAAGCTCATGTTGAAAAGCAAAGTCCTAGTGATGCAAAAATAATTTAAATATGGGAAAATATCCTGGATTTCCAAAAAGTATATCAGCAAACTTATAACTGCTTGGTTTGATAGACTTCAAGTCTACCATGCATTTTAACCTGGATTGTTTTGCAGTGAGCAATGCTGTGAACTCTGCAGCGCAGAAGGATTTTGCTCCCAGTGGGAGCTCCACGTTTCCCGAGGTAACTGGTTTGGTGTGATTTTGTAGCTGGTCACTCCACTTGGGAAGAAATTGTGACTCATTGCTTATTCCATACATCAGTTTAAGTGAAAGCAAGAAAAGCAACGAGCATGCAAAAAAACTGGCACACTAACGAAATCCCGGACTAGCTCCAGCAAACCTTGACCTTACACGTCCCGTCTCCAGGCACAGTGGGACCTTCTTCTACCCTGTTTCCGTTTTTACCATCCTTTTCCTTTTTTCTTTCGGAGAGAGAAAGCTGCATTAGTCCCAGACCTGGAGGAGTGGAGAGCAAAACCAACATCCAAAATACTTGGGAGAACTTTACAATGCTGCGCACGTTGTTATATATTATTTGAATTATTTTCTGCCTTACCTCTGCAATGTCTTAATGGAAGTATCGTACAGAAAAATGGAAGGGAGAAGGAAGAGCACAGGTAAAGAACGCAGGGAGGTTTTGTTTTCTGTGGTGATGGCTCTAGACAAGGAAGGAAAAGACATCATCCACTCAATGCTACGTGGAGGCAAGATGTTAAAATACCAGCACCTTTTTTACTGACATATGAAAACCACCACATTTTGCTTCCTATCCATAAATTCAATTACCTTCCTAAATTTGAAGTTGAAATATTTTAGGGATTTAGATGTAACCTCAAGACATGGCAGTTCAAGACAAAACAGGGTCTTGAAATTTTGTTTATTGCAAAATAGGCTGATGATCACTAGAGAGATCAATCACGCCAAAAATTACATCGGAAAGGTGCATTTCTTCCAGGATAAAATATAACCCATCAGTGTTGGATTTTGTTATTGGAATGTGCAAATACTTTTCGCTCATCTTCCTTTCCCATCACCCGTGTATATAAATTTTATGCAGCAGCATAAAAGCCACAAAGTTAAAATGGCTGCAGTAAGAATTGTGAAACCTTATGCTCCTGCCAGCTGCTTGCATATCTGCAGCAAAATAAAGACACATTACAGCCTTCAGGAAGCACCATCAAGTGGCTATTATACAGCAGGTTCACCTTTCAAGTCAGTGACGCAGCCTGCCGGGAAGGTACCCCTGGAATACCTAAGCTGCAGATTCAGTCCTCAAGGTGATGTACATAAAATCTGCAACTCTAAAAGCAACGCGGGCTGGAGAGAAGCCTCGTTCACGAGTCTGCCCTGCTCCACAGCATCCCTGAGCCAGCAGAGAACAAATACATCAGCAGAGGTGCAAATGGGCTGAATCTGAACAGATCTCAAAGTGGATTTAATTATTTTTCCAAGAACTTCCACCTTTCAGCTGAACTGCTATGAACACGCTCATGGTCACTAACTACAGCTTAAAGAAAATGGGGGTAGCAACTTCTTTAGCTGCTATGACTATAATTTTCAGTTCCTACAGTATCCTGTTCCTACAGGAGGGGAATCTCTAATCAGACCAGCTCCATCACAAATGTTAAATGCTGCAGAGAGAATGAGGAGGAAAGTCTGCATCCACTCTGCACAGGCCCCCATGGTTTTGGCCCACAGACCCAGGTCCAGTACATCTGTACAGGAGCAACACCTCCTTTAGAAACGAAGGCCGTAGGTATTCAAGTAAAAGGGCAGAAATCTTCCTCTGGAGCCTTTAAAAGCAAAGCCCTTTAAAATGCTGAGGCAGGTTCTCAATTGCCAAGTGAACTTGCCCGCCTAGCCAGCTATCCAAGGCTGCATTTTACAGAGGTCCCATCCTCCCGTAGCAGGGAGAGCCGAGCGATTTTCAAAAAGAAGTGCCAGGTTGAGGGGCTTTCGGCAGAGACAAACACACATGACTGCTACGGCCCAGGCAGCACACTGCATTTCTTAGGGGAATGCCCCCTCAGGCGGGCAGGCAGTTCTAGTCCTCTGCCCAAGAAAGATTTATTTAAAGAGAAATAGATGAGTCCCTAAGCTGGGCAGGGGGAAAAACAACAACAACAACCACCTAGAAAAGGAGCTAAAGAAGGGATATCCCTGCTCTCTCGGAAGGAAAAGAGGAGCTACAGACTGTAAGGGAGGAAAGAGCACTAATCCAGCCCTGCTGTCAGGCCTAGGACCTATCGCTGTGTCGCATCTCAGCACATTTAGGGAAGGACTATAAGGACAGAGCAAAACCCCCAACCTCGAGAGCTGCCACATGGAGCTTAGGGATTCCTTGAGCTGGAAATCACACCCCTCTGGGTAATATATTGGTTTAAGTTTGTCATGTTTTTGTTCGGAGCTCACTGACGCTTTAGGCCCACCCAGCTGTAGCTCAGCAGTGGGACTCTTGGCTGGCCAGGGAATACACGATGCACTGACCCGCGAGACTTGAGCTGAAAGATCCCAGTCCTCAAAACTCCCTCTAGTCCCGGCTGGTCCCAACCCAAAGGAATTCGCTTCTTGGGAAACCAGTTATCTCAACAGCTACCTGCAATAACACGTTGCTTTCACAGTGACAACTAAAATCAGAGGGCTGTTAGAGTGGAGACCAACTACTGCACTTGAGCTACCAGGTGACCGAACTTAACCTCACTCTCACACCTACACAACCATTGTGCTTACAGAGATAAAGGCACAAGGACATATGCATGTTATGGACCTAAGTTGTAAGAGAAAGGCAGCATTTTTAAATATAATTCCACTACCTGCAAGACACTAATTTTCAGAAAATTATTTTTAAAAAATCCTTTGTCCTAATTTACTTTCATTAGAAAAAAAGAATGATCCCAAATGCTAGTATTCCAGTTTTATTAGCTTCACCAGTGACCCTGAACAACAGAAATACTCTGTGTCTTAATTTCCTCAATGAAGAAAATGGGGAGGTAGCATTTTCTTTTTTCAAAAATTATTTCAGAGTAGCTAATGCATTTGCTATTCGTAAAGCACCATATATAGATTGCTGATGGCAGGTGCTATCTAAGTGCAATGAATTATTTCCTTATGTTTCTCCACTTCCTCCTCTGCAAAGGAGGGAACTTGTCATTCTTCCTTTTATTAGTGAATGCAGCTGGGAGCTAAATACCCTGGTGACTCCAACCGACTTGGTAGTGTTTATGCAAGTAAGCAGCAAGGAACACTAAATCAGAGCATAAACAAATCTTCGGCTAAATGTGCTGATGAAAACCTAGCACACACTAAAACCTGCGTGTTCCTGAAATCAGTATTCAGTGGCTAAAGATCCCAATTTTCTTTTCTGGTTTAATTTTCAAATAATGTCAGTGCTAAAGCATAACAGCAGACTGCACAGGGAGAAAATACTGAAACGGTTATTTTCCCCAAATTTAGAAACCATCTGTTTTGAAGTTGTTTGGCTAAGCAAATTACAGGACTCGGGGCCCAGCTAAGTGCTTAAGCACACACAAAAAGCCCTTTCCCCAGGGCCCAAGCAGCGCGCCCTCAGCTGGGCTGCTCTGCACGGGCCAGCCGCATCCCTCCCTGTTTGCTCCGGCGTCTCCCTCGCTGCTGCTGGGGGAAGGAGCACGTCCCGGTGCTCCACAAAGGTTAATACAGAGCCAGGCGGGTGGTGCTTTGACGGGTAAGCAAGCAGAACCAGCGTTTCACCTGCAACTATAAAGGTCAACACCGTGGCACATGATTCACTTCTCTTCCACAAGCAGAGGGCAGGAGCAGGACAGAACAACTGGCGAGTCCACTGTCAGGTCTACAGTGCTATAGGGAAAAACGAGGGACACAGCTGAGCAAGGCAGGGGAAGTGATGTAAAGAAACAGAGCAGGCAGCAGAGGCTGCTGACAGCCAGGGGCTTTCTTTGGAAAAATTCTCCTTACGTTTTTTCCTCAGCAACTCAAACAATTTATGCAGAATGAAGAGTTACCCTGCAATTTAATTACCACGGGTTATTTTTTGCCTGGTATGATACACAAAGTACTGATATTAAACTCAAGCTGCTGCAATAAATAAAAATCTCTTTAAACTAATCTAGTTACCAAATGCTGTTACTGTGATTGTTGAATAATTAGCAAATGGCAGGTAACAAGTAAAACAGAATTACTGCACCATTCAGCTGATGGGAACTTCCACGAACCCACCCTGCTCTTCCAGGAGCTGCTTGTTTATCTTCTCGTTTCCTCCTGCCCCCGGGGTGCTCTCAAAATGGGGCTCTACTGTACACATCCCCAGAGCCGTTGGGTACTGCACTATACTTGCAGACCTTACTGAACTTGGGGGAATTCACCAAGGCTGCCTTTAACTGGAGCAGACAGGAGGCTGCAAAGCCAAGGACAGGGGCAGGAACCATGAGAGTTGAAGAACGAAGGGAACCGGCGTCTCCTCTCCTGCTTTCGACTCGTGGATTGGTGGCGCTTTCCCACCCAAAGCCACCACCCAGAAATGCTCAGTTTCCCAGCGGGCAGTTTCTAGCTCTCTCCTATTTCTGCCCTTACATCCAGCCCGGAGCTGGAAGCTTCCTCCAGCAGCACCATTCACCAGTCACTGTGCTGGCAGCTCCATGGTTACTCTACCCCGCCACGCTCAGTCTTAAAATATTACCGTCTGAATTCACATTCGATACATCATCCTCCTGCCTACAGGCTCCAGCCTTGCTGGGGAAGAAAGTGTTTACGACGGTATATAATGATAAACATATAAAGCCATCATCAATCATTCATCAGTTACAATTACCATTTGCATCCATTTATCTAATCACAGTCTGCAGTAACTGCCGCACTTCAGCAGTTCAAAACCACTTTAAAGATGGAAATGTTGAGGGTAACTGCTACATAATTACCTTCACATTTTGTAGCACTCTGCTAACTCATATTTCTGTCCCTTTTCAGGCTTAATGTATATTAAATAAAGAGGAATTATTATTTACATACACCCCCACTCACCTACACTGTGACAGTGCAAGTGGGAAATGGCACAGCAGTCTGATAAACTCTATTTAACGTGCAACTTCAGCTGTCTCAGACACTCAGCCCAGGAGCCTGTCTCTGCTGACACTTTAAATACGCTGATTTTCACATCAAACTATCAAAAACAAGACCCCTCTCTCTTCTTTTTTCCTTTTTGAATGTTACAGCTAACATTCATTATCTTTCTCCTTTGCAAGATTCACCTGCCAGAAAATTATTCCCCACCTTCTCCAAACTGCAGAATTCATTCCCGGCTCCCCCACTTCCCATTTCTTCAACTCCTCTAACCTGAAGCTACTCAACGCCAAGCCCTGGACAGTGACAGCTTGAAGGTCAGACAACCTCCAGCGTTGAAAAGCTTGGCTCAAAAGCTCGAGAATGCAGAAAATAGAGGGTTGCAGTGAATATAATGTCTTAATTTACAGAAGGATTTTGCTGAATTACATAAATAATGGTCCCCAGAGAGTGGGGTGCCAGATATCTGTGCGCTCTTTTCACTTTTTTATGTCTTCGTGCAGCCTGATAACATCCAACTTTCTGTACCAAGCCCAAACACTGATATTTGTTTGATGGACATTATAAAGATTTTGCAGACAAATTCCAGCTCTTCCCGCAATACCAGTACTGGGATTCCTACCAAGGGGCCAGCTGGGCATTCAGCTGCTACTGAATGGTCTTTTCTACCGTATGACCCTAAGTAACAAAAATAAAATGAATGAAATAAATCCAACCTCTGTCTTGCCTTTCTCCTCATTTCAACAGACTCTTAATAAAGAGGACGACTTACAGGGAGGCTTTACTATAACTAACACTCATGACACAATCTTGGCACGCACTCTCTCCCTCCTCACACACCAATCCCATACACACCTGCTAAACACCTCCGAGTGCCTCCTCTGGCCACAGGGTCCCCCGTGCTCTGATAAGCAAGCCCAACACGCAGCGAGCACAGTGCAGGCTGCACAGCCTGCTCTGCAGGTGGCACTGCCTGTTAAACAATGAATTTCTTCCCTTTCTGCTCCACAATTGCAGAGGAGAACACTCAGAAGCAGCCGCTGACACAACGCCAAAAAAAAGAAAAAAAGAAAAAAGATTAAAATCAGGACTCACCCCCTGGCATTAGCTCTCCACTGTAATTCCTGCAGGTATCTCCCAGTCGTCACTAATGACGCCCCATCCCTGCCTGCATCGCGGCATGCCAGGCAAGGCAGCCCGCAGCCGGTGCAGCCCCTGCCCCACGGGGTTAAGGGCAGCAGGAACAGCAGCCTAACGAGAGCTGTGGATGTGTCCCCTTCTCCTGCTGCTGTCGCCGCCAGCCGAGCTGCCCACGGAGCCGGCAAGCCCTGCTCTGCACCACGGCACCTATTCACACGGGCATATACATACATACAGAGGTAGATAGACAGATAGTTTTGATTTTGAACTGCCATCGTTACCAGCAACTCCAGAAGGATTTGTCCAAAAACGGCATCAAGGGAGGCCCAGCACAAAACGGGCATGGAAATCCAGAAAACTGTGGCACAAAACCAAACATCTCCGGCATCGGTACCCCAAAAGTTAGAGAACGGTGGAAGACAGGACGGCCAGCTGCACACCAGCTGGTTTTCTCGTCCTGGGGCAAACTCAGCTGCAACCCTGAGGTATCTCTGCAGGTACTGTACAAGCTGGCATAGACATTCCCAGACCTCAGTGTTTGTCGGAGGCAGGAGGGATCTCAAACTAATGGCTAGCAAGGAAGCTCCCAAACACCCAAGACAAGCCGTACAGACGCAGGCCTGTTCTGGTACTGTATGACCATAATGGCTTGGGTAACACAAGACAGCAGCAAAGAATAAGCAGCGTGCCCCAACTCTGCAGGACCCATCCATCTTCTTGCACGTTGCAAACGAGCCACATAAATCTCCACGTGAGCTTGCAACTAAACGCCGGCATTCCCACCACCATGGCCCGCCTTGAACTGCGGCTGTCAGAAACCTGCCGCCGGCTTCTGCAAGGGGAAGCACGTCAACACCTCATATTTTAAAATAATTATGGAGGAACGGTATTTAATTATCCTGGCATTGCTAAGACTGGTAGGGATGTCAGCACTGCATACATTCGGGCCCATGAAATAATGTGGATTTTTTTCCTGTTCCCTACTGAGTGTCTTGTGCCAGCCAAGTAAATAATTTTAACCTGGATTGAAAAATCTTACTCTACATATAGGAGGCAAAGCCAGAGGAGTGGCAATCTTTTTAGCCTTGTTAAAAAAAAAATCCACTATGAATGATGCATTAAATCCCGACTACTTTATTCTTTTAAAATTCTGCAGAAGTGTACCATATTCTAATGTGTGTGGCAATTTTCATGAAAACCTTCTGTTTAAAACCTTCTACTTTAAAATAAAAATCCTGTTATGTATCCAGGGTCTTTTTTTTTCTTCCTGATTGCAAGTACAAAATTTACTTGATGCCTGTCCATGACAGCTGTGTTGGTAGGAAAATACATCTGTTGAACTACAGGTAAAGAAAGCACGCATGAGATATATCTGCAAATCATTAGTCTCACCACACCTTCATAGCAGCGACTCCATAGCAGAGTGTGGAGGAATTTATGTAAATTACTAGAGCCAATCAGCAACACAAAACACCAAAACCAAAAAAAAAAACCAAACAAAAACGATTGTACCAAGCTCAGAAAGGGAAGTTTTACAGCACTAGCGAGAGAGCGGAGATATTCAAACAGCACTGACAGCTAACCCTGGAGACTGACACTTAAGTTACCACCACCTTGTTTTTTGCATATAGAAAAGCCATTTCAGACTTTTTTTAAGGTTATATCTCCCTCTGCAGAGTTTGACTTGTGGTAAGTACTTCTGCACATATTTAACTTTAACTTTACACACTGAATAATCCCATTAAAGTCCACGGAACAAGTCATATGCAGGAAAATAAACAGACACTTCAATCTTCTCATGAATCAGGGGCTTAAGTTATACTAATTTAGTGCAGCAAAGAATGAAGGCACTGCTAGCTTCTCTAATATTAAAGTCAATAAGAATTTCCCCTGTTAATGCCACAAACTTGGTATTAAACTCTAGTATTTTCCTCAATATACATTGTATTTACAGACTACAGGATGTCAAAGCATTTCTGTAACAGCTTTAGAGTAATTACCAGAAGATAAACTTGGAAAAGACACTCTACTTTCATATATGAAAACTATTCAAAAATTGTGCAGGTCATCTCAAGCTCATCTTCTCAAAACCTCTTAAATCATATATTGAATTCTTTCCATGTCGGATACCCAGTTTAGACTTTTTTTCCTTTTTTTTTTTTTTTAATTACATATCTTGCATCTATTACAAAAGAGCATAAAAAAGATAGGAAGAAGACACCGAAGGATATTGTGGGAAGAGGGTGGCTAAGTTTATACAAAGCTACCTAGATTTTTACCTCTTAAAGACGCTTTTGAATTTCTCAGCTGAAAATTGGAATGGAAACTAATATCTGACATGTGAAATAATTGAAAAATGGCCATGCTTCAGCTTCCACTGCCTAGGCCCATCATGCTATCTACATCATCAAAGCACTGCATTATTATTAAATTATGTCTGAAAATATACCACTGGTTGTAACAGAGTGTTAAATTTTATATACTAAGGAAATACCCTGAAAAATAGTGACTAATTTGTGTCACAGCTTTAATTTAGAAATTGAGGTTTTAAATGCTAATCTAGATTTATGATATAAAAGACCTCTATAACTGTGCTGATTTTTTACTATATTAGTGCCTTATAATACAGAAAAAACTGATGGCTTCTATTTGTAATGTGGGTTTCTTTTTGTTTGTTTCTATAAACAAAACAAACCATATCTTTTTCTCCAATTCCCCTTCTTTAAATCTAAAACCATGTTCCTGACGAGTGTTCATGCCACTGATTAGAAAACTGCCTTGCAAAAAGCCTCATTAAGTGACGTGCCAATCAGCTGAGATCCACTGGCATTGCTGGCACCCATGGAAATTACTGAGTAATGCCCTGCATTTAAGAAATCTCAAAGCACAATCCTGAGCTTTCTTCTGGGGTAATAAGATTATAAATGCTGTGTCCTAATGCTCAAACAACATGAGAATTTATTTATCACATGCTGTATTTGCAGAATGTAGAGAGGAAATGAAAATTAGTAACTGAAATAGACTTCCTGAAGTTGCTATGAAAGAATCTCCAACACCCTGTGAAAAAGGAACATTTACTCAGATTTGTCAGGAACAGGTCAGGCAGAGCTGATGCTGCCATTCAAATCTGTAAAGGAACTCGACACCCATTTCATCACAAATTATTTGAATTTACTAATTATGCTATGACATTTATATACACTTATACAACTCACATAAAATATATTAAAATATCTGACTTGTTTGAAAGGTTTCATTGTATTTTATCCATGTTATCTTATTAAATGCAAAAGGAAATGCAGACACAGAGAACCCGGGTCTACAGTGCTCAGACACGGACTTTTACCACCGCAGAGGGAGGCGCCACACGGGACCTTCCTGGTTACGCATGCACTTGGATACAATCTGCAGGGAAGATGGTGCTCCAGGCCTGCTGACAATGCAAAGTCATTTAAAAGTTATGGAATGCCAGACCTAAAGTTTGCCTGTGAAAATTGAATTCAAGTTCTTTAGCATTCATCCTTTAATTATACAGTCCCATTAACCAAGCAGCCCAGACTCCTTTAATGAGCAGCATTCTCTCAGCAGACACACTTGGAGCCCTCGTTCACCATAGGGGTATACGCTTTATTTACTGCATGGTATTTAGGCTGCTTTGAATGCATGCATATTAAATTCCTCAGGGGCTTCTGTATGTTGCCCATTACAACAGAATGGATATTGCTGCTGCACCTGGTAAACTGCTCCAGAGCAAAGGCACGCAGAGATCAAAGTCAAAGTGGGTGCTTCACATGTGATGCCACAGGATATTTTTGTGTATCCCATGCTGTACAGGAGCAAGGCAGAGCTCTCAGGCATGCCAGGATGCATCTCCAGAGCCACAACTAAATACTGAGGAAGGACTCTGCAGTAAGTAAAAACTTGGGATGCTCAGCTGCCTTAATCACTGGACCATCCTTCATCTTGCTACAGCTCTTCGCCTTAATCATTCCAGGGGGCTCAATTCCTGTAGTGGGAGAACCAGGGTTTGTACAGATGGGAACCACCAACTCTGGTCTCCAGAACCTTCCCCAGAGAATCCATCTCGTGCACCGGAACACACAGGCATCCTCAATCCAGACACACATCACGTCCTAAGACACTATTCATTCCTATCTATTTCCCTAAATTCAGCCTTGGATTGCCAGCCATAAGACTTCAAATAAGAGAGAGGCTTTTCCTTCGTGCTTTCAGCTCAGCTGACTGTCTCGACCGTGCGCTCCCGCAGCCCCTGTGGACAGGCCTGCGTCGCTGGAGCTGGCCGGCTTGCTGGCGGCAGAGGCACGTTATTACTCTCGGTCAGCGGTGGAAAAGGAGAGCGGAAATGTTTTACCACAGGGATCCCGAATACTCACTAACACCTGGGACGTAACAAGGCTGAGAAGTCTTGGCCTCAATTCAGTGACTCAAAAGCAAGAACGTCAGTTGTCAAGTAGAAACACCCCTGTTCTCAGTATCTCAGTCTCTCTGTTCTTACCTTCCCATATCTCGATTTGTTACCTGTGTTCTCTTCCCTCCAAGACATGTTTCCAATCCCAAACATGATCTTCTCACATCACAGTTTTCCCCATTTTCTCCATCTCTTTTCTTCCCCTCCCTGCAGCTGCCCTGATTTCCTCAGGCACATGCATTGCCCACGACAAGCCACCGTCACTTCTAGGGCAAGATGCGTATTCACCTTTCCAATTCATGTTTTTTCCAATTCACCTGGACACAACAGATTTGCTTAGTGCTCTGTAACTGGCAGTTACACCTAAAACTAAAAATTCCAAAATAGTTTATTTTAGTCAGTTGTTCCTGGGTGACTAATTACACATTGGGAACCATTCCATAACTTTTTGTCTTCTTTAATAAAGCGTACAGTAGAAGGCAGCAATGACACCCACTAGACTTCTGACCTCTCCAAAACTGCTTAAAGCAGCAAGGAAAAAAAATCCATCTCTTCTTCTTTTCAGCAACTATCTAGTGACTAAATTTGGAAGAGAACAAGAGGATATGTCCCTCAGAGAAGACATGGGAAGTGTTTACATAAGGAGTAGTAAGCAATGTACTGAGATGCAGTTGAGTGAAGAGTTAGAACTTCTTCATCATGAAGGCAAAAGAACAGATCTGTGCAAAAAAATTTCCTCTAACGTCATGTTTTGGGGGAAACAAGGTCAATCACACATACTCCTATCTACTAAAAAACAAACAGAACTGAAAGGTCCACATGCAAATTGCAAGGCAGGAGTGAATTTCTAACTGTAATTCCTACCTACTTAAGCAATCTCCTCCACAAAAGCACATTTTCATTAGCACATGTGTTCATTTACTGAATCACTCCCAAAACCTAAGTAGCACATTGGTTCATTAACTGAGTCTCCACAAACTAACATCTCATTTTTTTTCGAACTCAAGGAGACTATAGCCAGATATGATTGATTTGTCCTCCTTGTGGTCCCTTCCCTTTAGTGGTTCTGCAGAGAACATTAGGAATAGGCAATAACTCACCACATACCTCGGAGAGCTTTCTTGGTTTTGGAAATCTCTCAGCAATGTGACATTTACATTTATTATGGCTGATTCTAGACATTTAAATACAAAAACAATTAAAGTATATTTGCAAGGGATACAACAAACGAGCACTTGTACTCTGGCCAATTTTTCACTGACTTTCATTCAGTTTCAGCACTTGGTTTCAGTTTTGCCTCTGCAATTGTCCAAGTAAGCTGATTTTTCAAAATCCATACAGGCAGGCTGACTGATGAGAACACTTTTAGGGTTGAACGCCTTTAGTATAAACTCAAAGGTTTCCTTCTTGGACAAACCCTGTTCTCACATCCACTGGGGAAAATTCAGAACCACCACTGAAATGTGTAGAACTACTTTGGGTTCACATCAATCTACGTGACAGCTCGCTGGCTCTTGCATATCTCTCTTCTCCAGAAAAGTTCCCTGTGTTTCTAAATCTTATATTTTAACAATGACAAGTTGTTTTAGTATCCTCACTGACCACTGCAACTGGACAGATGAAGAGCTGTCTGCACCAAAGCCAGGCTACCTCCTGCCAAACAAGCTCATCCAGCTTTGCTAAACTTACCAAGAGATTTGAGCTATTTCAGAATTAAAAGTATTTATATGAATCTTTCTATTAGTGGAGCTCTACAGCAGTAATGCCTCCAAACAGTACGACTAGGTCTAGAAGAGCAGGTCTCTTTATCACTTTCCAGTAGCCTTGCCAAACCAAATGCCAGGACCCTACTACAGTAGATCGAGAACTACCTCTCCCTCCCACTAAATCTAAACACTCATTGAAGTCTATTGAAATAGATTGAATTTCCAACAGGAGAACCTCAAATCCCCATCTTGGGTCCCCTCACAAAGTTTGCTCAGGTTTGCAAACTGTTATTCAGGATAAAGTGCAAACATAGCTTAAGAGTTCAGGGCAACAGAGCCTTGTGCACCAGATGGTCTTTTTGGTTTGAAACCACTTTATGCCATGCTAAGCAATGGCATTTGGTGACCTGCAGCAGTCAGCCTGTGGGATGTCAGGCTGTCATCAACAGAACATCTGCACTGTTGGAGAAGTGTTTCATCAGGCCTTGCCTTGTGGTAAATGAAGGGAGCCTGCAAGGCAGACAGCAGAGGTCCTGAAGGCAAACAGCTGATGAAAGGCCCAGAACACCTGAAGCTTTGGGAACAGCAGCAGCAGCAGCATCACTGTCACCACGCACTTCCCTGAGGCCTAGAATTGCAAAGATTAGGGAAAGGAATTTAACAGAGACCATCCAGTTGAAAGACTGCAGTCTTCTTTCAGTGAATAACAGGAGGAGAAAGAGAAAAGGAAAGACAGGAAAGCAGAGGAGAGGGGAAGAGAGGAGAGAGGAAGAGCTGAGCTACGAAGCTCCTGCCTCTGCCACTGAGAAGAGAGCAACCCCTGCCTGTGCCATGCAGCTGCCCCTGTCAGACAAGCTGTTGCAGCCGGGCAGGCACATCCACGCTGAACAAGGTCAGAGCACTTACACACCCTGCTTTGCTGGCAGATACATATCTGCCCGTTTCTTAAATTATGGCCTTTTCCAGCAGGGCCCCTCACCCTCTAACAAGTCTTCTGCAGGAAAATGAGTAACCCTTTTATGTTTTACTTTCTGCATTTCTCCTACAACATTCAGACTCCTTGCTCTTGTAATCTTTTTGGCCACTTGCAACCCAAAGCCACCAAAACCCCAATGATGTGAAGGTATCAGAGCAAACATTTTAATTCTACTAGCAATGAAAACTATTTCAAAAATATTTTGGATGCTCTTTATCTCCCTGTGAGGCTACTAGACAGGGGATGTTCTGCTGCTACAGGTAGAAGATGCAGATCTTACTCCTGCGGTTATTGCTATTTGGAAGGGAAAGGGCACTGACACTCCTTTGAAAGGCAGCATTTTAGAGCAATTTAACTTCCTACCTAAAGAAGTCAATTTGCAAGAAAATTGCCTGGAAAGCACACACACAGATACACAGACCTGCATTTCAGCACACATATGACATACATGTGTGGTATACACAGTATATCAAAGGCCATAGGGATGAAGAGCAAGACAGCTGGCAAGAATATTTTCTACAGTAATTTCCTAGAAAGGGAAGTTCTCAGTCTATAGTTACCTTCCAACTTCTTCTATGGAGAAAAGTACAACTGATTTCTACCTTTCTTCTTATTCACCTACCATGAAAGCACTGCCAACAACCTAATGAAGAATACTGGGTAATTCTGGCATTATTGGATTTTTCATTATTTATTTATTAGGCATGGGAGCTATTATCAGTAAGCAGCCAGGTAAGTCAGATCAGATAAAGCATTATGTGATTCCTGTGTTGTAAATCAGATTTTAGTAGAGAAAAGATCTGTATCCCTTTGGGACTGGAAGGAATAGGATTATGTGTTCTGAATGTGTGCTGCACAATGGCAAGCATGGTTAAAAAAAAAACATTTTCCCTAATCAATTTCCACTTTTTTTCTCCAAGTTCTTTTACCCATACGGTGAGAAAAAGAAATTAAATGAATGTCCTATTTGTGTCAAAAAGAAGGAAATTACTAAGGTAAATGTACATAGGACTACACACACAAGCTGCATTCTCACATGGATGCACACAAAATACTGAATTCTGTAGTATTATAAATATAATCAAGACATCAAGTGCACTTGTTTCTCTGCTGGCAGAATAATTTACGGATTTGAGGTTCATTTAATTCAACCACTGAAGTGAGAGCTTTGGTAGCCTACTCTCAACCCCAGCACAGCTTCTGTCTTCAGTATTTATCCTTGTCTTTTTCTATTCACATACTATGGAGTCTCATGACAGCACCTGTACATTAGACAAAGATAACATTTGACTACCACTTGAAGCTTTTACACATTTTAATCAGCAGAGGAATCGGGATGTACTCAGACAGAAATCTGTGTTAAACCCATTAGAAAGCCTGATGCAAAGCCAGCTCTCACTTGTACTGAACTGCTATCTGAATTTTGACTTGCTGAAAATTATTTTTTGCAAAAAGGAGAAATTCCCTCATGTCTAACATATCATTTTTGACTGTTCAGACAGAACAGCTGAGATCTGAAATTAATCTACAACAAAGGCATTTAAAACAACAAATATTTTGAGGACTCAGAAATTACTTTTTACAAACAAACTTGTTATATCATAGTCTATTAATTCACAGCAAACTGCATATAGAAGCCTTCTGTGTTATGTTTAACCTGAACGTGCCATTTCTTTCATGATTCATGCACTGAAAGACAAAGTTCTAACACAGCCTTTTTATGCAGGGAGGCCTGCAAAGGTGCATCCTCAGAATTCCATCACCAAACAAACCGGGAAAACCTCTGCCACCGCTGCCAGCAGGAGCAACACACTGCCATCTGTTCTTGTCCCCTTCCTTCCCATGCAAGTCTTTCCTGCTGTCTGTTGCGGAACTACAATTTTTGAAAGCAACTGTGAAACTACAGGCAGCACAGAAGTCAAGAACACAATGAAATCTATCAGCAAACTTAGGTTATCTGAATGTATGGCTTACAAATAAGGGAAAACCAACCAACTCACAATTAAACTCAGAATTTTGACTCAGAATTAAAATTCAGAATTCATATATAGTATATATGTATATATATCATACAAATATATATATATACACACACACGTATGATTAAGAGTTAGCTCCAGTCACTTGGGCACAAGTTGAGTTTTAGGTTGTAATGACTTGGCTGTCTTACCTAAACAAAATATCTTAATTAAAGACCAGATTATTTTTCCTGTATATGTCTGTGATGATGATGTGGAGGAATAAATAAAGGAATGATGAAGACCAGCGGGAAAAATGAATCCCGAGGCTCATTGTAGCCTGTAGTAGGGCACAGTGTAAACAACGCTAAGGAAAATACTTTAGATGTTTGAGATTTCCTTTTGAGAACAGCTGAAAACAATGACTGAGAGAAGGAGGGAAGGTGCTGCCACGTTAACATGAAATGACAGGTAGGAAACAATCACGTGAGTACTTTTTTTTGTCTCCTAGAATAAAACCACAAGAATGGATTAAGTGAGATTAAAAATCCCAACAGATCTGTATCAGTAACCTGAAGAAGTTCTTTATAGCACAATTAGAATGACAAGCACTGAAGAAACTGGTTTCTCACCACAATCATACAAATGAACTACTACTATTTGTTAACACTTCTTGTCCACCATGTGTTCCCCTCAAGCTGAGCACAGGCAGACTGGTAAGCTCCTTCTCCATAAGGATGTGTGGAAAACTGTCTAGAACGACACAAATCTTTTTTTGTCCAGAATGACAGGTTCAGCTGACAGAAGCATTCATGGCTTCAAGCGCCACAAAGCCATGTAATTTGTGTCAGCAGGCAGGCTGTCTTCAAAATTACTGTCTTTCTAATGAGCACCTTGTAATACTGGTAAAATGTCATTAAACTCAACCCTCCCAGGTGTAGCTAAAATATATATATATATATTTTTTTTTAAACTAACCAGTAAAAACCACAAGAAAGGACTGCAACCTCTTCCCCATTTTGATTCAGTCTTTTACAAAGTGACAGAGGCTTCAAAGCAGTTACCCTCATTAATGTGTAGTTGGTTTGAGCTGCTCGCTGTCACTCGGCAGGGTAGAAAATTTACGGAGAAAGGGGTATTCCCTCAGTGCGACAGGCCAAAAACCTCATTGCGCGCCTGCAGACAAGCAAATGAAGACCCAGTAACTTGCCCGTCAACTGTACTTAACAGTACAAGCAAAGATATTTGACTCTTTTTCAACTTAAGAGTCAGTAACGCTCCCATATACTATTGCAGTGGCTTGTAAGAGCATGAAAGCATCACCAGGCAGACAGTTCTTCAACACTGCCTGGAAAGCCTCTCGTGTCCTGAAATGAACGCCAGACTTGGATCTCTCCTCATCAGTGACCTACTGCTGCCTGTCGCCTCCTTGGCTGCCCATGCTCAAATCCCCAGGGGAATGGGAAGCTCTGCAGCCCAGTGGTTGATGCCTAGCTCAACCACTAGTCAAGAAGGGCAGTAAAACGCACTGAAATGCAGCTGTGGGCAGCACGTGGCCTTGCTACGTGGCAGCGCTCTAAAGGCAGCCCATGCAAATCACGCTGCAGGACCAGAGCCTGTGAATACCCCCTTGACTCCATCCTTTAAGCTTTACTGAATTTTTATTAAGGAAAAATCCTGTTATTTTTTCAAGAATTTTCTGAAGTAAATACAATCTAAATGACTCGGTGTAGGAGGAGGGGCAGAAGGTTGACAATTATTTTATTTTTTTCTGTCAAAACCCCCTCCTTTCTCCAGAAAAATGTCCCTGTTGTACAGCAAAGGCACTTTTTCCACTTTTAAGTAAGAAAAAAATATTCTTCCAGAGTTGACAAATAGACAATATGTGCAAAGCAGTTCAGGAGAAGTGAGGTAGCTTTACTAATCTGTATCCCATTATTATTTGTCTGTTGTAACTTTATGGTTTATAACTAGGAGTTTAGGCACTTGCAGCTTCCCCTCCCCGGAGGATAATGTATCAAGATGGTAACGTATCATGACCCCAACAAATGCTCTATTTAAACAGCACAACAGCTCCCAAACGGCCAACACGCTTCTGCTGGCGATACCTCAAGTTTAAACATAATTCAGTGCGGAAGAGCAGGGCAGTGAGGGCAAACCCAACGTGTTCCAGAGGCCCCGACTTACTGAGGTTCCACTTGAGGCCCGTGGTGGTCACGCAGTCACAGGCGTTCCCGATGGGAATGAGGCCACACCACTCGCCTTCCAGGCCCGTGTCCACATGCAGCTTGTGCTTGCCCTGCAAAACAGGAGGGCCCTTGTGGTCAGTACTCCCCATGGGCTCAAAGCAGTGTTTGCCAACAAGAACCCCGTAAAAAAGGAAGTGTTCAGATAGAGGGAGGTCCAAAACTAACCCCAAGAGTTCTGATATATTTGACTCTAGGATTTCAGGTTATTTGCTGTTTTGGAGAGAGAGGAGACATATATTTGGGTTCCTGACCTTGGCACTTTCAAAATGAGACCAAATGGGCTGATCTTGGAGCCCACTGAGATCTCTTTGAGAGGGAACTAGCTTTGCTCGTTCTCCTCTGACACTTCTTGAAGAGCCATCTCAACCAAACTAGGCCGCTACTTCATTTGAAATGAAGGTGCCCTAACCTACTCATTAATTTGTTACAACCTTCTCCTCTGTTCCAAACAGCTGTATTTCACTTCCTCAACAATGAGGATCAAAAAACCTTCGGGAAACCATCATTACTTTGACTACATTTCTGTAGGGGTTTTTTTGTGTACTTGGTGTGCTTTCCCAGACAGCAAAAGATAGAGTACTAACTGCAGAATCCTAACTGGATTCTAGAAGAATTAACCTAAATACTTACAGTATCTGGCTTTTTCCAAATAAACATCATGAAGTGAAATTAAGAGACATTTTTGTAAATTCATTTTGTAACTTCATGGGACCGAGGGGAAAAACCAGCTATGAGTGACGATGGATTTGTGACTATCCTTCATTAGCTGTCTTAGACCTCAGGTCAGCATTTTGCTAGATACCAGCGTGTGAATAATCCCAGTGAAGGGTCTATCATGGAAAAACCTCACAGAATAAACGAGCACAATTCTGACACAGCTTGTCTTTCAAAAAGCTGTTTCTTAAAACTAGTTGCAAAAAAACAGCAAATGAAAGAAATGATGACAAGATCAGTGGAAGAATCATCCTCTGGTCTTTTCTAAATAGGTCATTTATTCTTTACTGGGAACATCTAGGGGGAAGATTAAAGACTTTTTTTTTCTTTCTTTTTAAGAAATACGGAGCCCTTTAGGATTTTATTCTCTTGTGGACACACAAGCAAATTGAATCTTTCAGTATCTCTTTTATATGCATCCTTTTCACCACCACAAAGGAACCAGATATGTTTATTTTAGTAATCTATTAGGAAAGAAGGACCTATGAAACCCAATGCATTAACTTGAGCGTTTTATTAAGCAGGGAACCAAGGGCTTATACCAGAAAAAGAAACAGTTAAATATAAAACACAGGTAAACATCCCAAGCAGCAAATACGTTTTCACACTGATCTTATTTTGAGAAATGTATTTAAGCTTTTCAACTTATGCCCTGTCCCCTTCCACTCATTCCAAATGCCCCTGCAAATACAAAGTCACTAGTCAGAAAGCCAGAGACTGGCTTCAGAGTATCTGACTGCCCGTATGAAGTGTCTGAGGTGTCTGACAGATTCTCCTATTGATGCCAAATGCCTTATGAAAAAACCATCTTCAATACATGTCATGCTTTCAGTTAACAAATGAACCTTGGAAAAGTTGTCAATTAGGGAGTATCAGATTTTACAGCACAAGCCTTTTTGATTGTTTGCAGAGCAACAAGAAAACCAATGCACTATCATCTATCTTCTCAAGGTGGCCAACTTCACGTGGTGATGAGCCATGTATTTCTAAAGTGGCTCTGAATGCTCGCCTGCCAAGTTCAGAGATGTAACAAATTCAGGCCTGATAACCTTTCAGCTGCGCAATATGCCGCACTATTTCTCTGTTGCAGTATGAAGAAAGAAGGAAAGGGAGAGGGGAGAAATAAAAGTGCTTCTCATCACACGGTGCTGCCTATAATAGAGCAGATGATGAAGGTGCCACCGCTGCTTTCCATCAACACAAGCAGCCTTGCTGCTCCGAGCTGCTCAAGGGGAGGCACAAGCTCACTACATTCATCAATTAGTAAAGGAATAGGAAGAACAGAGGTAAAAGTAACAGACTCAGTAGAAAACTTGATTAAATTCTGAACTCTCAAAACCTATTTGTACTATTAGCTTTGTATTTCTCATTTTTTGACATTCAGGTGCAGCTTGTAAGCAGGTATGCAATTCACTAAGAAATTTATGCAGACATCTGTCTTCTTGTTCTTATGAAATAAGGCATTTAGAACAAAAGCTGTAATTCATTATCAGTCTTGCCAATATCCATGATTTTAATCAACAATCTTGATTAGTGATTACATGAGAATCCTGACCTGCTTCCCTTGAAAAGAGTTTGAGAGTAGGAGATCAAAAGGCTACAAAGAAGGCTACAAGCACACAGGAACTAAAAAATCAAATTGCAAATTAAAAAAAAAAAAGTTTCTTAGGTGTTAAACTGTACTCATGGCTTAGGGATTGGTTCAAACATATTGCATCAGCTGGATTTTATGACTGTTCTTTAAAAAGAGATCAGTAAGAGATTTAACTATCAGTGGAGGCAGTGGGAAGGAAAAGGGAAACAATAAAAAAAGCAAAAAAAAAGAAGCAAAAAAAAGTTAAAAAAAGAAAGAAGGGAAAAAAAAAAAAAAAAGAAAGACCTGTTCATTTTTGCTGGAAAGATGCATTTATAGAGTAAGGCTTGCAAGCCAAACACTGAGTCTGCAGCAGGAAAAATCAGTTGTGCAATCACATCTTCAAGCTTTGAAGCAAGGATCATTCACCAAGCAAGACAGAACTGTTATTTGCAGGAAGAAATGAGGATCAGAGCTCTCATCAGGTACAATCTGCAAATCGAAGGATTCATCTATTCTATATAAATCTCTGTGATTAAAGGAAGCATTATACACCAGCACTTAAAATAGGAGACTGTTTTCCATTTCTGCAGAACTCGAAGTTCCAAAACTAAGCAAAAGAAAGCCAAAGGCGACTAAATAAATCCCTTCTAAGTTGTTTTGCTTTTGCAGTAGGTAGCTGAAATACTTTCACATTTTAACTTAAGAGTCAAATATTACCATGTTTGAATGCTACTGGCGAAAAAATAATGGCAAATAATACAGATGCATTGGTTTCTATCTTATTAGGGCAGTCCTGAAAAACACTGATCAATCGTCAGCATTGATTTTTATCTTCATTTTGTATCTGATGCTAGGAAATAAAATCAATTCCTAAGTTCAGCAATAAGAAGAAAATGTCAGAAGATTTTTTTCAACAGAATGTTTCATCCATAAGAGGTTAAACTTTTTGTCTTGATTCGGCATTGTGCCATAAGAAGGCATTTAAACGATAGTGGTTAAACATATCCTCACCTCAACATCACTGCTGTTGAAGAAAGACCTAAGAAGATACTTTTCTGTTGCATCTCTTAACTCAAACGAATCAAAGCCTGACTGCCACAATCTCATTTACCATATGAAATATAAGCAGAAACTAAAATCTGAAACTTTTAGTGAAAAAATTGCAAGCTGAAAAGTATGTGAACAGTTTATCAAGATAAAAGCTGATAGCTGTTCTGCATGTGCAGTTACCCTAGTGGCACTTGTAAAAATAGAATGATTTCTCCAAGTACTTTGCAGAACAACTTGAATAAACACATTAGAATAAACGGATACGTATTCTAAAACAGGTATCAAAGAGGCAAAACATAATGGGCTAGAAAAACTATGGAGATGGACCTTTAGTCTAAAGATTCTAAAGAGAGCTGAAGTACTAAAAGGAGAAAAGCCAGGAACCTAGCAGGTTAAAAGGAAGAGAGACATAAAGCCAGTAAGAACATAAATGATTAAATCAGTTAATATGATGCTAGAAAGGAGTAAGGAATTATAAGCCTCCAAAAACAAATGATAAAAGATTTAACAAACAAATACTGGAAACTGCTAATAGCTAGGCTGTGTAAAGTGCTGGGGAAATAGAAGGAAACCCATTGCAGGATTAATGGAGAACAACCTTATTCTAATTTTTGGGCTGCTCTGATGCTTGGACCAGTATAAGTATATAAATGAAATCATAGAAGTCTGATCTTCTAAGTCATTTACTTTCGCCTGTTTCTGCTGTGACATCTGGGATTACAGATAATCTGTTACTGGAAAACCAGCCAACTGCTTAAAATACCTCCTCCACTAGCTAGACAGTGCTTTCCATCACCTTCTGCTTAAAACACCTTTTTCTATCAATCAGCTTTCTTTCAACGAATATTCCATAGATGGCAGCATACACTTGAAAACAAAAATAACATCAGCGAAAAACTAAATACAGATGTCATTGTGTTACCCAGGGAAAAGACAAAAACCACAATCTGTTTTGGTACAGAAACATCTGGGCGCAGGAAAAGGTAGAGAGATAAAGTAATTGAATGGGTGGGTATTAGCAAGATCTCCAAGGACAACAGCACAGAGGAGGAGGAAAGGAACAAGGACGAAACCAAGCGAGAACATTTAGGCTTAAAATTAAATATTGTGATTGACAAGAAGAGAAAAACAGAGTTCCAGAAATATTTCTACTAATGATTAGTTGCGTAAGAGCTTGGCTTAACAGTAAAAAGTTTTTAGGTTGAATTTTGGAGTTTGATAAATATAGCCAAGTTTTCTGAAAGGATGTATTTAAGAAGAGCTATTTCATTATAATCCTAAAATACCAACAATTGTCCTATCCAACTAATATATTCAATGCCAAGTTCCTATTACATAAATGCTATTCACAGAATGTTATCTGAATCGAGCAAACTTTTTTGTTGCCCTTGGAAAGAAGAGTATCCTTAGTTTTCATCAAAACCCAGAAATCGAAAAGCTCTTCTGCATCGTATCAATGACTGCTTAAACTCCTATGTAAAAAACAACAAATTTATTGCATGTTTCGTTTGAGTGAACCAACATTCAAATTTTGGACCCGACATTTACTATCTGGTGTTAGTAGTACTCCTGCACTGCAATGCATGGACCTAAATACATTAGTTATCTGCAGGACAGAGCCCTGCTAATCCTACCCTTGGTGAGAAAACAATTCATAAAACAACAGTTCCACAGTAAAATCCTAGACAGCAGAGGCAGAATAAATCATAATGATTATTAGACTCAATTAATAAACACATCTGCTTGTAACCAATTGGCGACAAGGGCACAGAATGAAATCCTATGGATGTAAATGCCAGCAAAATGAATAGATTTGTTCTACTCTGAGGTTTATACATGTAAGCTGTTCTACTGTGTATCTAACATAAACATTATTCACAGAGAGCAAACGATCCTCAAGTTTTCACACATTTGCAAGTGAATTTTTTTCTGAAGGTACAGGAAGACACTCTAAGTAAGAGTACACTTCTGCTGTAGTATTAGCACCAACACCTTTCCCCTTGTTTCCTCACCACCTATTGCAACACGAGCAAACCAGCCCTCTACCTAATCCTCTGCAGCCAAGCCTACACGGCCACAGATAACAGGCCAGGGATGATGGGTGCAAGAAAGAGCTCAAGTCTTCTCTGTGGAGATGGCAAGCAGTGAAAAGTGGCAGCAGTGAAGATACAGCCAACATTCACGCCAACAAACTGATGAAAACTTTACCAGGCAGTAAGTTCTCAGGAAATACAAAAGTTACTTAAAAAGAGAGTTGTAGCACTGTATTTCTTTTCACAGGCATGTCTTGCAGATTGACAAATATCATAAAGAGCACTTCTAGCTCAACTCTGAATGCTGTCTTGAGGTATTCATTCTATTGAAATTTCCCACTCTTGGACTTACACAATTTTTTTCTTCAGTCTGCCACTCTATAATGCAAAACACATCACAAATGGATGCTGAAACTATGATAATCGAGAATTGTCTGGTCTTTCTTCAATGCAAACAAGACTTAAACTGGCCCAGTCTGACATTTTATCCTTGAGCTTGTGGATTTGATGCCCTATCCTCAGCAGACCCATCACAGGTTTAATGTGAGTATTAGCATTTTTAGTAATACCTTAAAAAAAAAAATCAGAACCATTTTCTTTATATTCATTTATGAGACTATGGAGTATAATAGATTGCAGATAACAGTGAAAAGTAGGCAAGCCGCTAAAGATTTCGTATTGCCTGTATAATTATTATGTAATGCTGCAGTTAAATTGTCAATCTAGAGGGGCTTTTACTAAGGGCACTAATGCGCTCTAATTCCTAAGTGATGAAAATTACAACATCATCTCTCTCTCCGTCTATGAGCTTGTAATATAGTTAGTGCCACTGTTCACCTGCTTTCATGCCTTTGTACATGGCGGAGTCCAGGGAGTCTCTTCTACCTTCCCTCTTTCTGTGTCCCTTCTCCCTGTGTTCCTGGGCATTAAAGATGCGTGAGAGTTAATTTAAAAGACTGGATACCATTCAAACAACCTGTAACACGAAACAAGTTTTTTTGTTTTTTGTTTGTTTGGTTGGTTTTCTGTTTTTCTCATAGGGCTGAATTACTAAGCATGGCTGGGAGGCAACTGTTTTTATATAAGAATCCACCAAACTTTTAGGTGAGTCTGTAGTTCTATTTTTCTGTGTTTTTTGGGTTTTTTTGAAAGTGTTTAGGCTCCTTTGCTTCACAAGAAAAAACTACCATTAGCCAGTCTAACACACACCAGTGTTTCCTAGCATATGCTGCACAACCATCTTTGACGTAGCCTTTCTCTTGCCTGGGTAGCTCTGA
Source organism: Eudromia elegans (assembly GCA_003342815.1). NCBI lineage: Eukaryota > Metazoa > Chordata > Aves > Tinamiformes > Tinamidae > Eudromia > Eudromia elegans. Next base: position 1,342,558 of record PTEX01000156.1, read on the forward strand.
TCTCATTTCTTCCCTCCATGCATCCCACCGCTGGCTTATTCTCTATTACAGCTACCGTGTCTTCCTTTTCACATGCCTGTTGGCAACCCAACCTGTGAGTGAACCTATCATATCCTATTTAGTGCAGGGAGATCAATTTTTCCTTTCATCAGCTACAGACCATCTGAGTCTTGGCTGGCTGCTGCAACAAGTGCCTTTGTAATTTCCCCTAAGATTCAAACCTGATTTGACAAGTCTTCCCAGATATACTGGCAACTCTGCCTAGCTCTTCTCCTCCAAAAGCTCATTTGGAAATCCTTTTCACTATAGGAGTAGGAAGAAAGATCAATAGTCTGCTGGTCAATATCTTATCATCATTCTTGTGCTCCCCAATCCCTGCCCATGTGATGCCCTTTGTTTTATTTGTGCTGCAAGATACTGTACATCATGAGCCCACTGGTGCTGGTAGCCACCGGTAGCCAAAGGTGGCTACCTTTTCTACCACCCCTCTTTAAGTACAAGTGACTTTTTGAAGTCCCTCTCATATAAAGACCTAGTCTTTGCAATTTGTTTCTCAGTAAAATTAAACTGCTGGAGAGAGTTCTTTGCATTCAGTGGTGGAATCTCTCAAATGTTCCCATTTCTCCTTTTCATTTCCACATCCTTAGGTAAGAAAGCAATAGGATTGCAGTAGCAAAGGATGAACACGAGCAATGCAATTTTCACAACCCCTTCTTGATCTGTGTGTTGCTAGAAGGGGTAAGTTGGGGATATTATAAGCATGCTCATTAACCCAGCAAGAGAAACCATGCTCATTGTCAATACATAGAGGAGGAGTTTCTTCCTTATACTAGCAAGCTTTCAGGAAGAGTTATGCCCCAAAACTTGAGCTAGGAAGGGCTGACTGATTCTCTTCACATCTGTGAAACCCAAAACCCTGTTTAGAGAAACTTTTGGATGGCCTTTCCAAGCATTTTTTTTCTCTATTTTTCCCCTACCTTCTCCTCTTTTTCTTCTGTAGTTAAGTAGTCAGATGGATGTCAAAACCTATTCTTTCTTTGGAATGCTGGGTGCCACGGAGAGGAGAATATTGTCCTTTCCAGAATCGGGATCCCCCCCCCCTTTCTGAATCTCACTTGGATAGTGCTGAAGTCTATTTGCACAACCATTTTTATAATGAATCGTGCTACAGCTCCACTGCATTTCCGTGACAAGCAGCCCTATCTTAGCAGTTCCGGCAGCAGCCGCTTTGGTCCTCATAAGGCTGAGGATACTCAAAGGCACTCTAAAAGCACCTCAAGAAGGCCAACCCGAGTCCTAAATTGCTGACAGCGATATCTGGCCCTAGATTGGGCAGCTTTTCTCACACGATTTTGAAGCTCTGGGAGCTTTATCTTTCCAGCACCACATTTGTCATCGCAGGTTTAATTGTGAGAGACCATCCCGGAAGAATCATACTGATATATTTCAAATGTTACCAAATGACAGAAAAAAATTGTATTGTGTTGCAGATAATGTAAGAGTAAAAACCCCACGTAACATTTACTTTCTGTCCTGCTTAGACCTGTGTACACAACCTTAGACCTATATACCCAGCCTCTCCAAATCAGCATTCAAATTATAAACATGTTAACATCACATTTAGCATACATTACATTCAGCTAAGATCACATTTCACATAGAAACTCCAGGCGGCAACACAGAGCAGCTAGAAAAATGCAATACTGTATTTAGTGCATGTTTGATGGATAAAACATGTCGGTGTGTTTCACACAAGAGGAAGGCACAACCCATCGTCCAGAAAAAGAGTTGAACTCTCAAATGAAACAGAGGCTCTTCTCAAATCAAGCGCGGGTCTTTCATGACAGACATATTAAAAAAGAAACATAAAGAGTAGAAAAAAAAAAGAGAGCCAAATCCTTGAAAAAACCCCGAAAACCACAACAATTAAATCCAAGCAATCTTAAATACTAATAAACTTCTGGCAAACCATGAATCCATCCATCACTAAATCAAAGATCATATATGGAATTAGGTGCATTGCTCTTGAATACTAGATTCTCTTTTCTCTGAATCTTGCCTAGCTCTGCCCCCCTCTCAAAAAGCAATCACATGCTTTAATTGCGTCTTCTGTTCTAGGCACTCAGATGCCTTTGGGCTGGTGCTAGCAAAGAATTATATTCATGACATCTAAGATTTCAAAACGAAAACCCTGTTCCTTTCCCCCAAACATCCTCAGCAGCAGCACTATGGAATTTCACAGAAGACTTTCCTGTAAAGAAAAAATCCATCCAACAAGTCCCTAAGCCTGTGGCGGGGATGAAAGAGAAGGCTGAAGGTGTTGCTTTGGGTTCTGACAGCACAAACTAGTGTTTTGGGGAGCAGGGGTCACGGGGAGCCCTGTCCAGTTTCCAACAGCAGATATTGAATGTGCTCCAAAAATCAGGTCTATGTTTTTACTGAGGTTGCTTCTGGTCCTCTGTTTAAATTGTCAAATGTGTAAAAGAATGAACTAAAATACATCCGGGGGCATTCATGCTCTCCACTGCATGCTTACCAACATTTGAAATAAATTTCATAGGGGTATATACGCATCAAGTCACTTGAATTAACATTCATCTTCATGTGCCTGCATCTGGGACTAGGGAAAAAAGATTGCACTTGAAAAGAAAGGCAATCTTCTCACTTAATGACAAATTGTTCTAAAACACGAGCACGTGCACCCTCTTGCCCCAAGCGAGCCTCGGAGCCACGTTACGTTCCTCCCTTCTTCAGGGGCTGGGGCTGTGTCTGGCACTCCCGATCCCGGGGTCCTCCCGCTCCCCATGGGCACCTTTGAGCACCCTGTCTGACTCCCATGGCCAGCGGCGGCCCTGACCCCAGGGCCCTCCTCTCTCCCCAAGCCCCCTGCGGAGGTGGCACTGAAAGGACAGGCCACAGACCTCTTGACACTGAGTGTGTATGTGTGTGTGCATAAATATATATTTAATTTGTATAGGTGTATATATACTTTTTATATATATCTTATATATATAAAATATATATACATTATATATAAATATATTTTATATATTATATATTATATATTATATATACACTTTATATCATTTTTTATATATATATTTAATTTTAAGCAGATACTATTGCTTTGTGATTATAATTTCTTTTTACCTGGAAACTCTCAAAAATGAAATACAGGACAGGAAAGGTCGGAGAAGCAGAGATAGGGCTTCTTATCCATCACTGCACACAGGCCTCCTGAAGCTTGCAATAGCAATCTTGCATTTGATCACAGAGAAACACCTAGAGATCCGCAAGCACGTCCACAGAACCTTTAGCTTAAAATGATCTGAAAATGTTTGACAAGAACGGGAATTTCAAAGTAGAACTTCTTTGCTCAAAACATTTTTTCTCCCATTTGTATATTCCAGTATGTAAGTATCTCCAGTATGTTTTTGTTCCAACAAAACAGGCCCTGTAGGTTTCTTTGGGATGAACCAGGAAACTTTATACAGCCGTTTAGTGGAAGAATAATTAAGTAATAAATAAGGTAAGACTGCTACATTTCACTGTGTTGGCTGATGTTGATGTTTCAGTCAGCTACTGCTGTAAAGTTGTATTCTACAATATGGTTACTAACTGGATTTGGTTTTGATATTTGAGGTTAATTTAGAAAACTGTATCTTGTTAAAAACTCCCAAGTTGTGTCACTTCAACCTGAAAGGCTAAGGTCTAATTAACATGAAAGTGCAATTTTTCAGCATTTTTTTTCCCCAAACGAACTTTATTGGAGGCTAGATCTGAAATCACAAATGAGGAGAAAGATGTTTATTAATATTCCTGTGTACAGTCTTAGCTCTCAGCTACAGTGAGGTTTAGAAAAGAATTATGCACAACCATGAACAACTATATGAAACACAGCCACTTCTCTTGGCTTCATTTAATCTCTCCTTTATATCAAAATTCTGGATTTCTTTTTCAATACAAAGTAGAAAAAAATTCAGGACTGCTTTTGAAATTTGTACAGCTTGTTTTTTCTCCTTGCTCTCTTTACTTTCCTCTGCTTTTCTTTTGATAGTTTTGGGATAGCTTCTTTTCCACCATAGGGACCACTGTCTTCTTGAGACAAGGATTTTTGGTTAAATTCAAGAAAATGCCATTTCTGATATTAGAGAGGTGTGGTTCTCTTCTTACAAGGAGTTGGTGAGAAAACCATTCCCTCTATTCATTTGCTTTCATTCACCAACATGGGATTCTGTTGCAGGACACCAGTCCTGCCCGTTTATTAGTAGGACTGCGCGGTGAAAACCAGGAGGGGCACCCTATATTGTATGTATATAGTTGGGGCATTGGGGCTTACGGCAGGCTTGGGGCTGCCAACCACCCTGACCTCCGGTAACCCCGGAGGGGCGGGGGCTGGAGTGCTCCTGGCCCTGTCCAGCTGTTGCTGGGCAGACCAGGAGCCTCCGGCCAATGGCATCCCTGAATTCTCCCGACCAATCACCGGCGGGATTGAGAGCTGACCAATCACTGGCGGGATTGAGAGCCGACCAGTCATCGGCAGGATCCTGGGCTACCCAATCACGATAGAGAGAAGCACCCAGAAGGCTGCTTCCACCAATCAGGGATGCCCACGGCAGCCATGGGCAGCTATATAACCCCGTGCGCCCCATAATAAAGTTGGACCTTTTGCCACCAACCTCTCTGTCTCTTTCTCTCTCTTTCTCTCTCTTTCTCTCTCTTTCTCTCTCTTTCTCTCTCTTTCTCTCTCTTTCTCTCTCTTTCTCTCTCTTTCTCTCTCTTTCTCTTTCTCTCTCTTTCTCTTTCTCTCTCTTTCTCTCTCTCTCTCTTTCTCTCTCTCTTTCTCTCTCTCTTTCTCTCTCTCTTTCTCTCTCTCTTTCTCTCTCTCTTTCTCTATCTCTCTCTATCTCTCTGTCTCTGTGTGGGTGTGTGTGGGTGTGAGGCAGGCCGGCGGTTGGAGAGTGAGTGTGACCGAGGGGTTGGTCGGCGGAGGCTCCCCTACTCTCATCCTCGATCCGTGGCGTGCCCCTCCGGTACGGCCCCAGTGTCTCCTCTGGCGGATTGCCACCCTTTTTGCTGGAGAGCTGGCTTTGCGGGGCCAGCGAGGGCAGGCTCGCTGCCCGCAGGAGCAGCCCGAAGTCTCCCCGCAGGATTCCCCATAAGGTTCTAAGAGAACACCAAGAAGGTGTAAAAACGAGCCACATGTTCGTCTTCTGTGATGAAATACCTCCCTTGTCTGTTAGCAGTATTTTAAAAGCCTATCAAAGCACACTATTAACTGCTGTTGCTACACGTCTTCCTCAAGTGCCACATGAAAACATAAGTGAAATACTCTAATCTTCAATTACAGAGAAGTCATTTTTCAGACTTCTGTTCCAGAAGAGCTTTGAATCTTTCTGATCAAACTAGAGGTGCAGTTGTCTCCCCCATCTGCTTCGTCGTCTTCTACATGGTAGAATTTAGATTTCCAGCAGAGAGAGAAAAAAAAAAAGGATTCAAATCTTTAAAATGCTTCCTATTGCAAATACGAACACAGCTAGACAACAGAAAAGCGAGCTTTTGAATGTGGAAAATAAGAATATAGGCTAAAAACTAAGTTTTTTGGGGGCAGCAACATTTAAATTCAGCAGTTTTCCACGAGCTGGAGGGAAACTGCCAGCAAACAAAAACAATATAGCTTTTGAGAACTAAAGCAAGGGCAAGCTGGTGGGTGTTAAAGAGCACTTAGGTCAGACAAAGACATCTGCCCAGGACATCAAAGGTAGCTTTGGATCTGGAAGGACAAAAAAAGTTAAGGAGGTATAAAGTGAAATCACAGAAATAATTTCCATAGAGGAAAAAAAAGAATACTAAATGGTGACAAAGGAATCAAATAAAATTATGGCTATATATATAAAGTGAAGGCAAACATAAAAGCTTAAAGCTGTAAAATAGAAATACACATATTAGTAGGTTTTCAGTATGAGCAATTCACAGTATGCCTACATTAGCATTTTAGTCCAAGTTAGAAGGGTGTTTTTTAATTGAACCTCTTGACTGTTTCCATTTGCTGTGCTTCCATTCACAGTGGGTTGGAGCCCCCAAACCACATTCCTTCTGAACAACGCTAAAGAGTAAGGGACCTTTCCCAAGAGCACCTAAATCCCTCTGGCACTAACAGGCATTCACAGAATCACAGCCCCAACCAATGGGATTTGCACAGGATTTGCAGCAGAGCAAGCATGAGTTTCTAGCCAAGCAAGGAAAATCATCAAAGCCCCCCAAAAGGGATCAGAGAGGCCGCGGGCCATGGAACTGCCACAACTGCTACCTGGATCTGCTGGCTCTGGAGCCTGCAAGACCATCCGGACTTAATCCCGAGAAGCCCAGAGGTGGCTTAAGGAGTAGCTGCACCTGAGCTGTCCAAGAAATAGATGACATTTAACCTTCTTTAGAGCAGGCTTATGAAAACCAGCGCTTTGTCACCTGTTTACGCATTAACGTACACAATCATTTCTGCTGCATTCCATCTCTTTACCTCCTTTCCTTGTAAACTTTCTGCTTGATATAAAATGAAGTTAAAAATAAACCAAAACCTACTGGCTTTTGCCAAAAGCAGCTCTGTTACACAGTGAGGTCTGCAATCCCTCCAGTGCACAGGTCAGCTCTTCTCAAACCTACAGCTACATCTGGCATGCTGACTATTAGGACATGTTATAGGAAGCAGGCACTAGAGTGTCACATAAAAGCATTTCTGTGGGTTTGTACAGGAAAACAACTATTGTTTACACTTCCACCCAAACAGAACTTTAACTGAAGGTTTAAACACCTAAAGACCTCAAAAATAATCAAAGATCAAAAAAAGTTTCTCACTTTGTAAACTTTCCCCTTCCCTTTCTCCTCTGAACTGGAATCACGTTTCTTAAAGCTGACTTGAAGCACAGAGGGTAACACCCAGCACTGCTCTGGGAGAAAAAACAACCCCAAACTCACACACAGACACACCTTCTTCTCTTTGGAAACGGTTATGCAGCCCTGGGTAGATGTGGAACAACCACAAAGTTCAGATCCAACTTTAAATGCAAACTTTCCCCAAACCTTCAGTACCAAGAGATTGCGTTTTCCTTTTCTATTATTATTATTGTTGTTATTGTTATTATTTTTTACTATTGTAAAACATGTCTTAGCCTGGAAAGTGGCTTTCATATCGGCATAGAAGAACTACCTAAGGAAGAAAATGTAAATTTACTTTAGTGAATGAATGTATCAGATATATAAAAGGTGGCATGATTTCCTTGTTCCAGATTGCACACAAAAATACATTTTGCATCTTTATGTTACTCGCTTATATATAAATTTTTGCTTACTTGTTGGATGTGAATATTCCTTTCACTTTCTTTAAACACCTATAGCTGCTGACACTTTTGTCATACAGACTGCCCTGCAATTTCTAGAGATGCTGAATTGTCTTCAGATAAGATGTCATTTACTGCAGAAAATTCTGTCCCTGAAGGTCCATTAGTATTTGGGAATGCCAACTATAAATTTATTGTTAGTTTTGTTTAGCAAAGGGGTTAATTTTTTGTCTGTCTTTTTCAAATGTCAAAACTAATAACTCCTTCACTGCTCTTATCCTCTTTTTTCCAACTCCTCCACCTACTGTCTTTGCAGCTATCAGCTGCATAACCCTTAGATTTGGCTGGCAATACATAGTCGGCAAACAGTTTTGATCAAAGCAGCTACTCATTTTGTCAAAAGATTTTAAGAATTCTGGGGATTTTTCAACTTTTTGCTAGAAATTAAGAAAGAGTAAGATCTAGCAAAACCTAAAATAGCTATTACTCTAACCTAGAGTTACTGCAGAAACATTTCCAAAGACATGTCTCAATACTTAAAGCTTCATGCTCAAAGTAGCAATTTTTCTTTCAGGATATTGCATCTTAAACTTCTAAGTGGGTAAAGTTAAAAATGCCATTCTGTTTCCTGACTTGGAGACTAACATAGGCTTAAACTCACTTTAAGATTGTGTTTGTTTGTTTGTTTGTTTGTTTTTTAATACAGAGCACTTTGAGGTACATTTTTGAAGGCCTTCCTTCCTTCATTTGTTCCTTCCCTCCTATATTATTTATTTTTTTATTTATATGTCTGCAGCCATAAGTACCATAGACACAATTAAATACTTTGGACTTGCATCTCCTTTCAGGTTCAATGAAATGTTTCAACAGATAAACCTAACTTTGTATTTAAATGAGAAGAAGCAAAAAGTTCTGATTAAACATCTGCCCTTTATATATATTTATGACCTAACCCAAATATTGCTGAAAATAATGTGGTTTACATACAAGACTCTCCACAACCACTGAGATTGCTATTAGAAGGATTGTGTATACGTGCAACCATGCGCTAGACACCTATTTTTTTAACTCTGCCTAAAGGAGGGTTTTATAAACGATTATCTTACTCACCCATCATTAGAAGCAAACACAACTAGAGCAATGTGATGATATCTCATTTTTGTAGTAATTCCCTCTCCATAGTGCATGCAGGTGTGGCATAGAAAACTGTTATAATTCATAACCCTATAACCCATTAAGTTTTTTTTTCTTTAAGGCATTCTAAGATTTTGAACATTTAGCAACATACTTGGTAAATGTAACGTAGCCAATCCCGAGAAGGACAAGCCCTCTAAGACAATAGCAGAAAACAAAAACCACAGGATTTTTTAAACAAAAAGAATGGTATACCCCATTTGTTGGCATCGTTAAATATGGAATGAAGTCAGGTACCGTGATGTCTGTTATCTTCAGAAAGGGACCTATGTGATTAACAGTACCCTAACTACAGAGACAATTTGATTTTTAAAACCACTTAAAGACCCCTAGGATATGTAGGGTAGAGTTCACCAAAGGCATTTATTAAGGATAAGTATGCGCCAAATTTTCAAGTACTTTCTGCTTCACATATAAACAGAAACTTCATATTCTTGGGAGTTTTCTCTTTCCTGCCTAAATTCATGCATCAACACGCAGAAAAACTTAGGGACTTTTCCCAAAATGCATAACCACCTAACATTGCCTTCTGCAGAGCCCGAGGAAACCCCAAATACCAAAGCCTCAGCAAGTTCAAGTGGCTTTAGAAGAGAGCTGGGAAATCACGGCCTTGTATGTCCTCAAAAGGCACTTACACTTCTGCTTCTGGCCCCCTGGCTACCTCTAGGGAGTGGGACTCGTGGTTTTAATCTAAAACACCAACTTCTCCCCCTTCAAAGCCTCTCACAAGATATCTGTATAAACGAGCCAGATAACTGGTACAACAGTGCTAGGGTTATGTTGTTATCATGAAATTGAGCTTTTAACTAGAATGCAGAGCACTCCAATATTTCTAAAGCAGCACAGAATTAAAAAAAACTCAGATCCCTTCGGCAAGTTGAGCAGAAATAAAAGGACACAACAATGATCTACTCTTCCTCTAAAGAGTCATGGCCCGTGACTAATGGTTAATTAAACAGAATATTATTTCATTGAAGTAGGACATCTTTCAGAACATCTTTTTTTTCCCCTGAAGTAGCTTCATTTTGCCTAGTTTTGAAACACTAAAACGAAGGGCACAAAGGACCATCTCCATTCAGCCCAGGTTACCAAGCACATCCACTGTGCCCATGGCAGCTGGAAGAATATTGCAGCAGTGAATGAGAAATGCCATCGTGCCTGAAGCACTTATGAAACACACATCTCTGTGTGCTTTGCTAAGAAAAGTCATTTCTAAAACCCAGCTCTATTTTGTTATAGTCACAAGGAACCGGTGAGCAACACATGGCTATTGGATTGATGGATACAGCTTAGCATATGTGGATTAGTATTATGTACATAGAGTGCACGTAGCATTAGAGGATCTAGGAGAGCATGCATGTAATTATTTTCCATAGAGGCATTTATTGTTTTTCCCCCAAGGTTTTTAAGTGACATTTTGTCAGATGATATCTGTTCCACTCAAACGTTCAGAAAGTAGTCTTGGTCTTAAAAATTCTACTTTGAGACATCCTTCCTTCACATTGCAAGTTACTGAATCACTATGCCAATTTTTTTTGATCCCAAACACAACTACTGAATTGCAAAAAAAAAAAAAAAAGACCAAAACACACTCATGCCCTTGGAAGTGCTCTGGATTCACCAGCCATTGCCGGTGCATTGAAATGCAGAAATTAGCTTTCAGTTCAACACATCCACACATTCCCCCTCATGCACTGCATTTTAAAAACTTGACAACAGTTTTACTTCAGGACAGTTAATCATGTGTGAGTATTTACCTGTAAAAGCCTATTTTCAAGAGCACGTAACTAGGCCATAAAAATTGCTTTAGGCAGAGACAAGCACAAAACAAAAGTTAATGCTTTTAGTGTCTATGTAGAATAACAAAATGCAAGCCATTTGGGCCTTCTTAAGTCATTGACATGGGTGAGTCCTGTAAAAATAGCTTTTAAGTTAGGTTTTGCTAAACAGCAGGTAAAAGTACTCAAGAGCTTAGTAGTCTACTTGAGGTCTAAGCTGCTTTAGAAGAGAAGGGGCAAACGTCTGACGGAGAGGTATTTCTTGAGGAGTGGGGGATTCTTATTCCAAAAGGCTCCTTTTCTCCATACACCCAGAGACCAGAGGTGCCACTGGAAATAAATGTCTCTTGAAGGCCAAGTTCTGCAAGGCTTCTCCTGCACGTCAGTGAGATCCAGAGCGGCGTCTTGGAGCGCACTCCGCACTCCTCTGCCTCTCATCAGCTCACGAACGTCAACAGCAAATTTCCACCGGCTCAGTGAGACCCAAGAGAATTCTCAGCGGACTTCTCTGAAAAGCTGCAGCAACGATTTACACACGTAGTAGCTGCTTAAAACACCGAAGCTCTCATTTTTCTAATTCCCCCTCTCCTTCCTACGTTTCTTTCCTTCCTTCTTCAACATACTGGCTGGCTGCCTAAACTGCCACCTTCCTTTTGGTTTGATACAATTACTTTCACACCACTGTAAGAACAACTATCTTCAAAGGCATTTCTATCACACAACACAACTAACAACACAAATACGGGAGACAGAAGTAAAGGTCTGATGCACCAACATGCGTGGAAAGTTTTTTCCCCATCCAGCTCTACCCCAAGGCCAAGCCTATCAAAATTCCCTTAAGAGTTCATCGATATTTTAAGAAACTAACTGCCACGATCAAGCTGTTTGGTAGAAGCAGGTGCTTTCCTACAGTGTAACACATGTATAAAGCATTAAACAAAACCAAACTCTGAAGCACTGCTGTCAAGTCCTATCAGTGCATATAATTTAAACACAATTACACAGCGCATTTTCCCTCCCTCTACTCTTTTCTTATTGCCTACCTTTATTTCTTTTTACTTATTTTTCTACTTTGATTACTCTGACCTATTTTGATTTGCTTTATTCTCTGAACACTCTTCTATTTCTTCACAACATCAAGTGGAACCTCCTGAGACCAACCTAAGTTAAATTATAAGTTTAAATTTAGCTATTCAAACTGCACTAATCATATAAATTTAAGCCTACACAAGGTCCTCTTATTCATATAGAAAAAAGAACAGCAGGAATGGCCTCGACCTAAAACTCCAAACCAAACTTCCCACAACTCACAGAAAGTTCAGACCTAACTTTAGATTTGACCTTCCCTGATCAGGTCCACACACACAAGTAAAACCTGTCACATTTTAGACCAGAGTGACACGAGAAAGGTATAAAATTCTGAAAAACATTTCAGGAAGGAAGGAAAATGATAAGCACAGACTGGGCATATATGTTCAATTGACTTGTAAAATACCATTTTTTTTTCCTTGACTACACAGACACACGGTGTCAGCAATGCCAGTAAGAGCTGCTAAACTAAGCTACGTCAAGGCAGTATTTCTTAACATGGCACAACATTTTGACAAGTCTTTTAAGTCCTTAAACAAATACGGAAGCAATAATAAGAATATCATATATATATATAGCGTGTGTTTGCTGCCTATTAGGACAATTTTTACCAGCAGGTGTTCTACTTGTAATTGCCCAAAATGTAGCTGGATCACGTAATGAGAGGGCAAATAGTCTTATTCTTAAACTCAATTCTTTTATAATAAAGTCCCTATGGTTTTATTCCCTGTGTACACACACAGTTCCCATCTATCATTAAGTATCAATCCAGAGGGAACTAAAGAGGCAAATCTTGCCCTTTATTCTCAATCTATTCTCAAAAACAGGGTCAACCTCATTTTTACCAATCAGTGATTTACTTACTAAGGATATCTTACATATAGAGATGCAGGTGCTCATCTCAGCATTTCTAATATGGTAAACTAAGCCATAGAGGAGTCAAAGAGCATGTTTGACTGGGGGACTTAGCCACTTAGAAAAATTAAGTCCTGCAAATGAGATCTTGCCCCTGAGGGACCCTGAAGTCTTCTGGGTAGCCCAGTAAGAATAAGTGTTTTCAAAAAAGCCAGGAGTTGTCATGCACATGGACATCAAACTCGGGATAGCGTTGAATATTCTCCTTCCTCTTCAGTGAGGTTCTTCACAAGCACATGCACTTTCTTGGTCATGCAGAAGAAACTTCTGTTAGTCCAGTCAATGCCCCAGATCCAAAAATGTTAAACACCACACAGGTATTTTTTCTTTTCATTACTCCCAAGAAAGAGCATAATCTGTACATTGCACATGTACTTCCACAGTCTCTGGGATACTGCCAACATAAAGCAAATGTTATGGTCATTCTTCCTTTTAAAAACCACATGAAGGTGGGTTGTGGAAAATATTATGAGTTCTTTTTTTGTAATTTTACAATTTACAAGTACAGATTCCTCTATATATGCCTGTCTAGATGAAGGCTACATTTTAAAACACAACATGTTTCTGGGTAACTTGCCCTAACATCAGATAATCGAAACACCCTTTTTAATCATCAGAAGCACTGATCAATTAAAATGTGTTGGATTCAAATTTAATTCTAACAGATATCTTTATATTGATTTATTTTTGCATATACTACTACTAATAACTATGAGGCACGAAACACTGTACCCAGATGACACATAACTATGTTCTTTCAAGTCTATCAACCTTATTCCTAGATATGTAACATTATGGCTAATAACTTGCTCTTCAAAAACAAATTTTCATTTTCAGAGAGTATACTATGGATATTTACCGAATCACAGCAAAATGTTCTTTATTAGATAGCACTCTGTTCTTAAAACTAGGTAATTCACTCCAGAAATGTAAGAACACATCCACTCTGGAAAAAAAAACAGGGTGTTTTTTACAAGTCATTAGAGCTCACAGTTAGAAAATCTTTTTCATACATGACTGATTGTATCATTGCAACACATTTATATATGCATAGACATACAATGTTTAAGTCAAGCTACACCTTCATTAGCTACTGCTTGATATATAAGTGATCTTCATTATAATCACCTCAACTATTCTGAGATGAAATTAACTTTCCAGAAGCTGTATCTTTTGCTCTGTTTGGCTGTCACTTATTTCAATCCGGGTCATTTGACTGTAAGGAACCGATGGGAAGCAATTCTGTTCACTCCCTAGGACAATTTCTTAGGATGGAATAAATAAGTCACCTTTTGAGTGCCACTCAGTTGCGAGTAAGGAATGTCAAAGCTTACGCTACTGCCAATTACAACCAGCGTTGAAGAGATTGACATGCTCTGCATGACTTCATCCTTAGAAAGGGAAAATTTTGTCTAAGTTGGAAAATCTTTTGTTGTGTGATGTGGAAACAGGGGTCAGACAGGAAAAAAGCTCATCCTAGCAGTATACCTCCCTCTGCTGCTGACTACCTCCAGAGTTGTGCAAGTAGTAGAACAAGTATTTCCACTAGTTGTAACGGGACTAGTCAAGTCAATAGAGATGAACACGTACACAGGTATTTACACAGTGAAAGACTAAATAACTAATGAGGAAAGGAGTCACAAATATAAAAATGTATCTTCTGAACACAGGTCACCCATGTCAACCATATAAGATTCTTTAAATATTAAATTGTAGGTCGTGGCAGTATCATTTGTATAGTGTGGTGCATGATGAAAATATTGGTATCATACCAGAACATAGAGTAATATAAGTGTAGGTTATTAATGAACAACTGCATTGATTTAATGTAGAAAAGCAACAAACAAGGCAAAAAACCCCTCCCAAAACTGCTGCAGCATATCAAACACAGAAGAACCCTCTTCTCTAATTTCTTCTCCTGCAGGAATATTTCAACCACACAACACTCCTTGGAATATATCAACAGCACAAGCAGACAGAGCGTGTGTCCGGTTGGGCATGTAAAGAGAAGCAACTGCCATAATGTTACGTCAAGCTTACCCAAGCAACATGTCTTATCACTAGAGATGCCACAGGTCTTGGACTGCTCATAGGAAATCCCCAGACTGGGTAACACTTGTCTGAAATAATGACATCCCTGTGACAGCTGAGACCCTTGTTGGACCCATCAGGAGCTACTGCAGCTCCAGTTGAGACTTCCATTTCTTTATGAGTCTATCATTGATCCAGGTCATGATCAACTCTCAATATTTGTCCTGAACCATACAAGCATACAATAAACTCTTCACCCTTTTATTTATAACTTTTCCATACTCTGTTAGTTCCTCATGTCACTTATTACATTCTCTCCTCTAGCCTGTCCTGTTCACACACTATTTAACTAAAGTCACTAATGTGCACTGTTTGTCTCTGCATCTTTCCACCAATTTCAGTCCTGCACAGCATCAAGGGCAAATGTTCTGCCCAATTCCAAGGCTGGAAGTGCCTGACTTGACTTACATCAGAAACATCCTCTGCCTTCCTTCTACAGAACTACAAGACAAGGCTCTGTCCTTCTCAGAGTGTATTCAGTCTCCTTCTCCAATCTGAACAGTAGGCTTCAAATGGTTCATCTGACACATAGTTGAGACCTATCTTAATTTCAGGGAAAAAAAAAAAAGAATGAAATATATGCTTACTGTCTTCAACAAACCCACAACTGTGGCAAATGAGCATTCAAATTCAATAAACTTAAACTGACTTTAAGAAAACTGACTTTTCTTTAAAAGCATAGGTCATCAGCTGTGCAGAGAAAGGAAAGGATCAATTACTTGCTTAGGGACTTACGCAACATCTACAGTTACAAAGCAGTTAAGGAAGGTAGAAAATGTGTCTGTCCACCCAACCACAAATGTCTATCTGACTACATAACAAAGAAGTAGCAACATACTGCTATGGTTAATAGTTCGTGTTCATGACAACTCATTGCACTGGGACATGATATATGAATTCCCTAGAAACCTCGAAGAATGTGAACAAATCTTGCTGTAAGAGCTGCTCTGCGGTTTCCTAGGATTTTCTTTGCTCAGTTGCCTGTGAAAGGCTGTCTCATTTATAATTATTTTTCCCTTTTCATTTATAACCTACACATCTCTAAGACATTAAAAAAGGCAGGAGGGCACAAACATCCATCTTCTAATATCTCATGTTCTTTGTTTTGACAATCAAAATAGAGTTTCTAATATTCTGATGACAGGGAAAATATTTTAGTGGATGGCAGAACACTTGTGGCTCGCACACAGAGGCAGAAAACTGAATGGTGCCAAGTTGCTAATAATTGTTTGCCAAAACTTACCTAGCTCCTTTTTTACTTTTATTTTCTTAGAAATTTTCATAGAAAAATCAGCATTTTCATAGAAAATAATCAACCACCACTATAACTGGCACACACACATTTGGACAAGCTAAGCGCAACAGTCTTAGTTCTGGAATACACAAACAACTGAGATGAGATTTTTATCTGACACTTTTTAAGAATAGAGATTGATTCATTTATATGTATCTACCTTCTTCACAATTTCTACTGAGGAACTTCAGATGAATTTTTGACTACCGTAGGAAAGAGAGCTTTTGTCAATTTCTGAGAAGAGTACGTGCTCTCAGTGAAAACTTCCATCATCTTTAAAGGTCACTCCTAATCAATACACAAGAACCAAGGCGTGGGACAAAAGGTCCCAGCTGACAGGACGCTGCATTGAAACCTGAGAAACCACATTCTGTTCTCAATATGCTGCTGACTCCCTGGGTGGCTGTGCAAATCACTTCACTTGCTCATGCCTTTGTCTGTCTCTGTGTAATATAGCAGTAATATATCCAGAGATCTAGCTACAGAGTATGAAATGAGACTGAGTCTGACATTCTCTAATGCAGGATCACAAGCTAGGTACGATATTATTTCTTCTCTTACATGTTCTGAACAAAAACCAAAAACAGAATAGCAAATAAAAACAAACAAACCCCACTATTTCTACTGAAAACACATAGCCCTAATAAACTAATTTTAGACATGTGATCTTTGTTTGCCGAAAAAAATAAAACATGTGCCTGCAGTGCCACATTCCAGTATAAAATGTACTGGCCACGGCCAAGAAGTATTAACCCTAGGCTCCCTTTCACATTTACGTCACTGCTACCTCCAGCTCTCCGGTACGGCTATAAAGTAGGAATTACCAAAATATTCAGAATCAAGGGGGAGTATCTTCAGCTCAACCCACGTTGACTCATAACCTCAAGGAAAGATCTTCCTACCTCCCCACACCGGAAGCTAAGTCTACATTTGAACAATCAGATGCACACTCTCTCCAAGGCACAGCCTCTCTACTTCCAGGAGGAGAGACCAGTACGATGCAATTTTCACTTAACTGCAACATTTGGCTCAGCTTGTCTCAAAAAAGAGAGGCATCTACAATCCTTCAAGATGGCAGCTTTTAACAACATTGTGCAGAGGTCTCCAGGTGCATAACATAAACAAGCAATTCCTTTTTCTCAATAGCTGAAGACTGGGACTTGGGTTGATGCTTGTGAATATTTATATCCTTGCCAAAAAAGAGAATAAATTAGGAGGAGGAACACCACATAGCTGCACATTTGAATTGTATTACAGATGTCTGCTCACCATAGTGCTAACAGTTACTTTGGGCCATTGAGTGGTTAGCTTGTGGTTTAGATTGCACTAAATAGCTAGAACTGATTCATTTTCCCAGGGGACTAGGAATAAAAGATGTATGTTTAGTATCTTATCTCCTTCAAGTTTTACAGAGATATGTTTTAAAGTTCAGTGTGCTTCCACACTGGAAGCATTTAAAAGTCCTCCAGACTACTATTGAAAAAAGTACTTCTAAATCCACAGCTTTGTAGTACTTCCAAGGACAGACAGAAAACATAACAGAGCACTTAGTAGAGTCACCTGGAACTGGGATTAAGTCAAGAAAAAGGAAAGGAGTCCCACAAGTCAGAAACATGAATACCAAGAAGTGACACAGGCTGAATGCACCAATTCAGTGGAAATCACTAGGCTCTCAGAAAACAGATAAAATATGCATAAAAGAGAGGGTGAGATACTTCCTTCAAATGTACAGGTCCTGAAATAGACCCGTCCCTTAGGGACATACATCATCCAACACAAAAGACTAGCTGGATTTTTTATGATAACTCAAGCTCCCCAAGGCTTTTCTCTGTGGCTGTCTATCTTCCAGAGTGGGCCTATTCCAAACTCTCCCTAGTTACTGTGAAATTTCAAGAAACAGTGAGCACAAGGAAGTTAAGGCTACAGGTAAGAACTTGAACACCTACAACATCTGGAAATGTCCCCAAAACGATCCTGAATGGACAGGAGGGTTTGGGACTTCCTGCAGAGACACACCGTTCCTCCAGAGATCTACCGCCCCACCTTGGTGCTCCTTTAACTGCTTTTCTAGCTGAGTCCTTAGGTACCGTGAATACCTTACCAAGTTTCATACTATTTCGCCGATCCCTCTGACATAAAGGAGATGGGCAGCTCCTCCTTAAAGAAATTCATTGAGCTACCAACTAATAAGACTCCCCGAGGCATTCTTGCCACAGGACTCACTGGAGACCTTCAGCTGCTCTAGCCTCACTCTGAAGGACCTGCCTAGTTGAAGAAAAACTGCTGGTGGCTACAAAGAGGAGAAAAATGTGCCTTTTTTTTTTTTTTTTTTTAATAAAAAGGCTTTTTCCATGCCCCCAAAACAATGTAGTATCTGAGAAAAGAGTGAACAAGGTGACCTCATTATTAAGAGCCTAAGGAGAGATACCTGCTGCAATACAGCTTTTAGATGCGTACTCTAAAAATCTTTAAATTGCTATGAGGTAGGAGGACCTCCATCTCAGACAGCAAGTGCACATTTCATTGCCAATACCAGAAAAGAACTCTGCAAACTCATTATTAACCAATGTCATAATTTATTCTTTCATCAAAACGAGAAGATTCCCCTCTGGGTGTTGCTCCTTCTTGTGCCTCAGGTACCTGACACTGCTGAAACTTAAGGCCATAATTCAATTAAAAACAGAGGAGAACTTTTAGTGAAAATTAATCACTCAGAAACAGATGCTGATGCTATGGAAATACATGTATTTCCAATGAAGCACCACTGGGTATCAGATGGATGGGAAAATATGGAAACATTTTAACTTAGAATTACAGAGCACAGGAGATGTGATACTTAAATCCATAGGCCACAGTTCAACAAAGTGCTTAAGCACACACTTAGATTTCATTCATCTGCTTTACCATATGTTTATATCTATTTTGTACTTGTAACACTCCTAGCCAAGAGGTAGACACTTCCTCACCAGTTTAACTTCCCTGATTGCTAAGGTTTTCTTGGGCATTTATGATTTCTTAGGGTACACACAAAAGTGACACCTAGATTTCAGGATGTAGTTAATAAAAAAAAATAAAGACAAAAGGGAACTATACTTGTTAAACAGCCTCTGTGGCTGAGGCTGGCGCTAATGCTAACCATCCTCAAGGCTGGCCAGTCTGTGCTACAGCTGATTTGCCTCATTGCTGCAAAAGACTAATAGGGATGCTGAGCAAAAAGTGTAAAAAGCAGGAAATGAACGACAGCGGGAACATCCACATGAAGTTGCATTTTGGCATCCTTTTAAAGTTATATGATGACTTTTTTTTTTTTTAGTTGGGAATAAAGGACTGACAGAAGTTTCCAGGATGAGCAGATAACACATTACGCAACATAACATTTACATAATGAGCTCCATTTCTAATTTGTCCCTCTCCTTGTTACTCTCAGAAAGTTGTTGCAGAAACTCACCAAACCAATGACTATGCATTTTTTTTTCTAGTTTTCAAACTGATTTTTTTTCCATCATTACATTAAACCAATTTGTACAGGATCTAACATTGGCCTTTAGCTTAAACGTCTCCTTGGCATTTACTCCTTTGATGAAGTTAGTGAAGCAATTATTCCTCCTTTTAGCACTTGTTTTACAAAGTTAAACAGAAGACTAAAACAAGCTTCCCCTCACAATATACCTGAGCTAGAAACACAGATTAGAGAGGACAGGACTATAATTTCCAAGTATCACCGCACAGTCTTCCATATTAAGAGCCTCTAGATTCCTCTGATCAGATTCTTGTACAATGACTCTAATGTCCCTCTTGACTCTACCCGCCTCTCCTCAAGTGTCATAGAAAGGCTGACTCACTTAGGGATCTTGGGAGGTTATTTAGTATTGCCTCTTGCTTGATGTAGAATCAACCCCGTTTTCAGATTAGGCTAATCACGATTTTGTCCAGTCAGTCTCCGTCTCATTCACTGCAATCTGCTCTTCCCTATACCAGGAGACCACTCTCCTCTCCTTCCTTGCCTGTCATTACCTTCCGTCATCACAGAACCATAGGATTATTACAGTTGGAAAACACCTTTGAGATCATCGAGTCCAACCATAAACCCTGCAACATCATACCTGCTAAACCACATCCCTAAATGCCTCATCCCCGTGTTTCTTGAGCACTACCAGGGATAGTGACTCCACCACTTCCCTAGGCAGCCCGTTCCAGTGCCTCACCCCTCTTTCTGTATAGAAATTCTTCCTAATGTCTAACCTGAACCTTCCCTGGGGCAACTTGAGGCCATTTCCTCTTATCCTATGGATAGTTATTCTGGAGAACAGACTGACCCCTGCCTCACTACAACCTCCTTTCAGGTAGTTGTAGAGAGCAATAAGGTCTCCCCTGGGCCTCTTCTTCTCCAAACTAAATAACCCCAGCTCCCTCAGCCACTCCTCATAAGGTCTGTGCTCCAGCCCCATCATCAGCTTCATTGCCCTTCTCTGGATACGCTCCAGCACTGTCTCTTCCAAACAGTTGCTATCATGTGCCATAGAACCTCCACCCATACGAAGTCTCCCACCAGCTTCTTTGTTATTCCAAGGATTTCACAGTTCTGTGTCCGAGTGTGGAGCTCCAGCTCCTCCTGTTTGTTTCCTCGGTGGAGTGCATTTGTGTACGGGCACTTGAGCTGGGCTCCCTTCTGACCTGCTTCATCTCTCCTGAGGCCCTCTCTTGTAACTATCTCTGCTCCCTCAGTTAACCTCAAGCTGCCACTGCCATCCCCTCATATACCTAATTTAAAACCTGCCTCACCAGGTTGGCCTGCCCATTGGCAAAGATGCTCCTCTCAGACTTTGTCAGGTAAGTCCCGTCTCTCACTAGCAGCCCTAATTCCTCAAGGAACTTGTGATTATAAAAGCCAAAACACTGCTTGTCACAACAGCTACACAAGACGATAGCTGTTAACTTGCTGGATGCACCTGAACTCACCTTTGCTCTTTACCCAAAGGACTGAGGAGGACACTCCTTGGGTTCCCTGTCCTTCACCTTCTCAGAGCTCTGTTGTTTCTCTTGATTTACTCCAGATTTCCAGTGTCTCCAGTGTCACAGCTGTCCGTGAGCAACAACGTGTGAGAGTCTGAGGACCAGACGAGCCTTAGCAGTCTCTTGTCCCCAATATCATGGATCCTGGCCCTCAAGGCAACAAACCTCCTGCGAAAGCATGTCTGATCAGCACGGGAGCCTCTGTCTCCTGAAGAGGGCCCTCACCAATCCCTCTTACCCCTCTGCTGCTTCGTGCTATTGCTCAGTTCATTTCCTGACAGTTCTCCTGTAAAGAGCTTGTTCCCCTTCACTAGACTTTAGGGCACTCTACCAATTCTGTAAATTTACTTTTGTGGAGAGAGAGAAGGAGCCTTTCCCCTGCCTTCCCCCACCTTTTTTTTTGGCTAGGCCATGCTCCCATGGCTTGCTGGGCCCACCCACACAGCCGGCATGTATCTCCCATTGCAGTTGACTGGAGGGTGACAGGCATCCTGCACAACTGCGGCAGCACTGCGGGATGCAATCCCTGATCGTGCGCTAGTTGGGATATTCTATTACAGTAGAGAGTGTGAGTGCCAAAGTAATTAACCAGTCCTTACCAACACAAAGAAACCTCAGACTGCAAAGTAAAGCACCTCCCATGACAAAGCTAAAGAGTTCTAGCTAAATCTTGTTTATCAGGGTAGTAGAGCATTTTCACTAGAACCTCAGTTATTACTAACTATAATCCTGCTGCACTGATCTTTCTTTAACAATAAGTGTAAATGGGGACAATCAATGCAGCTGACACTACAGCCAAGGCAGACACAGAATTAACAGTGATACTATAAGGGATTGGAAAAGCCTCAGCAATTTTATAGAGGGATTGAATTTAAGAGATAAGGTATTTTCAAATACAGCCAGAATATAGATGCTTCCCTTCTGCATTTTCAACTAAATGCAGTACTCAGATCTGAGTAGAGAGAAACATTTTTCAGTTTTTCTCTAAAGGAATTCATCAATCCTTTGAGCTTTCATCAAGTATTAAATATTTAATATTCTGATTTTGAGGGGTTTTGTATAAGATAATAATTTATCACCTAATATCATTTCCATCTTTACTGCCATTTACATTCCATCCAGGAACAATAATATTGATTTTCCCTGCTACATTTTTAATAGTATGTAATAAAACTTTTCAGACATTCATTTTCTATCCAGAGGAAGCTCTGTCTATAGATTACAGATTTCTGATACCTGCCTGTTTCGCTACAGAACTCACTGAAATGACAGGCAGAGAGTGAAAAACTTCACACTCCCAAACTATCACTGAAATCTTTTTAATACTCAACGAGAAAAGCTCTTACTGCACAGTTCTGGCTAAATTCACCTCAAGAAAATAAGCAAGATGCTCTGAGAGGCAATGTCATTTAATGGTAGCCCAACATACAGGGCCTTGAGAAATTTGGGCTTTAACACACACAGAACTAACATACAAAATCCTAGCACACAAAATTGGGCTATTCTAACACACTACATTGGTAAATTTGGCCAAGGCACTGTTTCAAGCTAACAACCTTATTTGGTTTCTGTACAGATACTGTCAACTCACTGAATTGGTGTTGGTGTGTTATTTTGCAACTATTGGGTGTACACAACCATCACACTGGAAGAAAACCAGGCAAGCCCTAAGTACCATCTATCTAAGAGACCTAATTTAGCAATATTTAAAGGTGATTCCTAGGCATGCCACATTAGATATCAACCCAAAGGTTTCCAGCACTACATATATGATGCTACAGCAGTCATGGTTCGACTACAGAAATGAGAGTGAACACTGTTAAACCCAAGAGGAAGAGATGTAGCCAGAATGACAAAAAAGCACCGATGAATTAATGCTTCATTCCAGAAGTGGTCGGGGGCACAGAAAGAAGAGTACCTGGAACACAGCTGGGAGAACACTAGTCCTGTAAAAACCTTTAGGACAGCATTGGCCACTTAAATAAAAACAATATTTCAGATAACTGAACAAAGAAAATGAAGAAATTATGATGCACTGAGAGAAGAAAGTCAGTGGCTTCCAAGAGAAAGCAGAGGCATTAACAAAAAAAAAGAAGAAACAAGTTGAAAGAGAGTTTCTAAGTTCATCAGTGAAGGTGACTGGCCTCTGATTAGGCAAGTCACAGAAAGTGTTTATAACGACCCCTTTTAGGCATATTTAAGTTTTCAAAAGCTTATAAAAGTTATAACAACAGACAGCCTTGAGACTAATGGAAGAGTTTGGACTCTATGGGTGGAAAATGAATAAAGCTCTGAAACACAAGTCTCATCACTAATGATTCAGAAGTTAAAACTGAAGAATAAATGGTTACATAAGATGAAAATGGATACTTACTTATTGGGAAAGCTGCTAGGAAGTAGAAGTGGAGTCCAGAGTAAAAAGAAAGGTCAAGAATTAAAGCAGAGAGCACCAGAAAAAATGAAAATAAACTAGAACTTATCATCAGCTAAATGTTTTGGGACTGACCAGAAGACATTTCTTTGGGTAGTCAAAGCAGGGAAGAGGAAAAAAATGTGATAATAAATAAATGAGAATGAGAATGACTTTTCTGTGTGAAAATTATGGGAAAAGACATGGTTTAAACTGTAGTTTGAAAACAATCCACTGTGAATGGAATGATGCAATTTATCAAAGTGAACTGCAGATCACAAACGAGGATACAAAGCTGGGAAAATTTTGTAATTGGAAAACACCAGGGAAGGGCAGAGCCAAAAGACTATTGCTTATAAAGCCTAAAAGCATGTACTACCTTGATTTAGAGTATGTCTAAAGGAAAGGCTACCTCTATTCTTCTGGAAAGTGAAGAAATCTTTTAACTAAAAAACGCAGGAACTGCCAAAGACCAGAATCTTGTTTGTTTCTTAATGGGAAGAACCCCAAGGAAGCCCTTACAGAACAACAATATATATACTGGGGCTATTGATACCTTCCTGGAAGAGATGAACAAATGCTAGTTAGGCTAAACAGAGCAAAGAGCCAGCTGAAGGTTGAAAATGCTTTACTGAAAGAGTTTTTGTTTTTACTGCCACGAGTCAGTAAAAGAATAAATTCAAATCTAATATAAAATAAAATAAAACAATCACATCAAACTAGTGTTTCTCAAGTAGAGTTCTCACAGCATCTTTCTTGGTTATTACGTTGTTGAAATGATGAGGTGGTGAAGCTGGACTCGAAGTTCTCACAGCATACAGTAATGGACATGACTGTAGGTAAAGCGAACAAATCAAGAGCAAGTAGCACTAAAATCACAAGTAGAACACATCCCTACAGAGAAAATACGTAACTAGAGAACAGGAAGAGAGAGCAAGAAAAGCCGGCTGGTAAGATAATTGAATAATTTTCTGGAACAAATATTTTAAAAAGGACAATGGTGATGCAATCTATAATGGATTCATCAAAAGAAGACTGACAAATTTTCTACGGCCTCAAAGAACTGAGTATTTAAGCTGTTTGAATGTAAAAATAGCTGGAGAGCTGTAAGTTCCTAATGCAGGTGCAGACCACAGTTGGGAACAACTGAAGGAAAGTGAACACACTCATTTGATTGAAAAGGATCGTAAGGGATAGGCTGAAAAAGATGGCACTGGCAATTCTGAAACGAAATGGAATGAGGAATAAGAGAAAAGATCAGAGATCAGCTGCAGAGATGCAGTATGGAAGATAATTCTGTGGAATTTCCATTGCCACTTGATGAAAATGTTTGCTTAAAAATACCAGAAAGAAACAGAAATAAAATCAGCTAAAGAGAAACTTCAAAGAAAAAAATCGTGACAGAAATGAGGGGAAAAATGGTGTGACCGTAATACTAATTCTTGTTAAAATCTCATGATAAGGAGGCATTAACTTGAAACTGGTATTAAGATGAGTAAGCCTTCAGAAAGCAGCCACAGTGGGCATTTTAGATATTTCAAATGCCATCTTAATGGGCCAAACTGTCTGATGTCTAAGCCTATGGTTGACCTTAAACCTTAAAAGTACTGCATTCTCCCCCTGAGGTGGTAGAGAAATATTTTAAACCACAACAATAATCATAAAAATCCTAAATAAACTAGTGTGTAAAATATTAGTCTATGAGATTTTCATTCATACAAAGCATTTGAAATGTTTTTCTTAGTCAGAGTAAAAAAGGTACAGCAGCTTGGAGATAGCTTATCTAAATTATCCATGTATGTACAATTATATAATCAATGTTAACTCATTTTCTTCTTTTAAAATGTTGTTTTCCTACATTTTAAGAGAAATAAAAAATCTATATACAGAAAGCCTGGGAACTCTTCAGTTGGTTGCAAAAACCCAGGATAGGATCAAAGTTGTAACCGAAAACAAACAAACAAATCAGAAAAATACCCAGAAACAAGATTCCAGTGAACACATAGCGAGACACATGCTTCACCTTAGCCCTGTTCAGCTTCAGAGGAAAGCTTGAATGAAGAAATAGGATATCAAAAAGCCTGCTGTGGCTCTGTTGCTTATTGCTATGCCCAACATGGGAGACTTTAATCAGCTTTCCATTTATCTCAATTGAAGTTTTAACTCCAAACGATAAGCAAATGTCAAAGAAAACACCATTTATTTTGCTATTGTTAACTACAACACAAAGCAGTTGTTACCATTCGACTGTCTCAGGCTGCTCTGTAAGTCCTTGCAAGAAATATAGGCAAGCTGGGTTTCTTTTAGCTCTACACCTTTCCTAAAGCACACTTAGCATCTCCATCATAACACTGTAGTATTAATTAGGGGAACTCCAAATGTGGGAACAATATAACAAAAACACCCAAATCAGGATCACGGGGCCTTTCGTGCTGCATCTCCTCTTCCTATCACCCATCTCAATCAGAATCTTTTAAGATGAATTAAAAACCAACTGATGCCTGGCTTCCCTGCTGCAGACAGAAGAAATCACCTATGGTAAAGAATATGATTAACACTACACCACTCATGAAAAATACAAAAGAAATTTAATACAGGTGGGGATGAAGAGAAGGAATAAAATCTCAAAGAAAGCACAAGCAATTTGCAGTGCTGGGGGAAAAAAAAGCTCTGAGAAAATTATCTCTGTAACAAAAAGCTTCTCCCAGTTTCCATCAAACAACAAAATAGATATCATTATATTAACAAAATCTCATTACAACAGCCAAGGGCAACAACAGAGAGCAGGAACTGGCCCAAAGGAGCTTTATTTAGATTCAGGATGCTCTTAGATGATCATGCATGAATTGCTGTGGAAACCAATTAAAAATCTTGACAAAGATTTAAAAATTTTGAGAGCAGAACTATTGAGACTTAGCAAACATCAGATACTGATTCAGAAACAAATTGGACGACTCCAAAATCTAGGAATAAACAAGTAATCTAATTAGATCACTACTCATTATATCATCTTCTTCGGAAGACAATCATTAGGACAGGAATTTAAAAACAGTGATTATCCTACTCTGCCACTGAGTATTACTTGTTTCTTCAGAATTACAAATAGCTATTACAATTATAGGAAATTCTAGTTAGTACAACTCTTTTTCACTTGATGGTGGGTTGCTATTTTTCACTCACTCCTGAAAGTTAGGCATTTTTAAGTGGTTAGATGCAAGCTAGGAAACTGACTTAGAAATTTACCACTAAGCAAAGGCTGTAGGACTAGATGTGTAAAATTTTTTAATATTTTGCATATGTCTTTATTATACAGAAGGAACTCACAGGTATTAGATGTCACACTATGCAACTGAGTTCACGAAAAAAAAAAAAATTTTTGCTAAGTGAAATCATTAAATGCACTTTTTAAGGGCTGTTAAATAAACTACATGAGAGGATAACAGTGCTTCAAGAACTAGTTATTTCTAAGATACTACCTAATTTTTGTGTACTTCATACCACATGTCTGGTGACACTAAACAGAGATAAGCTACACAGAATTTAACACTTAATAGAAAATTCAGCTAAAAATTTTTTTTGGTAGCAGTGAGAATAGAGAGACCCAGTAAAACAGTTCTCAAGATGTAAATGACAAAAATGAATTTGGATGACTGATAAATTTGGATCCTGTGCTGAATACGAAGCCACTCGCCTCAGCAGCAGTAAATTATTGTTAAATAAGCCCAGGTCAAAGATCTGGACCTGGAGCCTTTTGGAGGTTCTGTTTACATACGACAGCAGCAAAAACACAGTGAGAATGAATTATTATTATTAGCCCAGCGAGATTTTCCCCAAGCAGGAAAAAGGGGCAGGCTCCAGCAGTGCTGGCTCATTTATTCCAAGGGCAGAAGTTGAGCCAGGGCAGACACAAGCTCCCTGCTGTCTGCCCCTTGCCCCAAAGCAGGGGGAAAGGTAAGGCAGGCAAGCAAGGTGGCTACTACTGACACTGCTGCCTTTGTAGAAGGAAGCTCTGAAAGCACAGAACTTCTCTGGAGTTTCTAGGATTAGTATGGAGGAATCACGCTGTCAAGGGAGGACTCAAGACAGCCTTTGCCTCGGTTGAATTTCTGGCACCAAGCACGGTTTATTCCCAAAAGAGATGATCAGGGAACACAAACTCCCTGCTTGAAAATTCCTTAAATGTGCATTCAAGTGACCTAAAAGCAGTCCAAGGAATGTAGGTGGCCAATCCTGTACCTTCCCTCACTTCTATCCATAGCAGCGTGTGCATCTGAGTGCAGAACTCCCCATGGTCTCTCCATGTCTGCACTGTTCAGTGAGGTGGGAGCAGGATGTCCCCTGGCTCTCCAGCCAGCTGGCACAGCACTGCTCACGTCCGTGGGACTACTCCCTCTTGCCACTAGAACAAGAGGGCATCATCTCAGCTCCTTGGGAGGTCCTTACTGAGCTGCACGGACCCCCCCCCCAAATTACGCCTACGCCAAGTCTATCAGCATGAGAATGTAACAACTGATTCGCTGCAAGGACTACTGTATAGTAATGTTTATGTTCATTGAAGAGCTTATTAATATTGTTGTTCCTACAATAATACCATGTTCCAGGCCAGTGAAGAGCTTAGGACGTAAGAGCATTTTGCAACAAATTAACGAGCCTCACAATACCCACTCAGAGAAGCACAGTACATGGCTTTTACTCACTGCACACAGCAGCAGCTATGAGATCCAAAGACTAGATCCTTGACCATCTGAGGAGACACGGCCAAGGACCTTGGCTGGTAGTAAAAAGCCAAGAACAAGGTATGGGACTGCTGATTCTCGTTCCTCGTGTTGCTAGATTCCTGTGTGTGGTATTAAACCATTCATCATTTTTCACAGAGAAGACAGACAGTCACAAGAAAAGTCGTATGTAGGAAAAAGGTTTATCAAAGTATTCACACACTATTTCAAAAGAGTTAGCTAACTGACAAAAGCACAGCGCTGTAACATATCTCCACGTATAGGCAGCAACACTTCTCCCCTCCATCACGTTGCTGGAACCCTGCATAGGGAACACTGAACTCTGCACAGCATAATGTAAGAGACAGGCCTCATTAACTCTTGGACATCTTCTCATTTCTTGGTCATAAATCCTATTACCTTGTATTACAAACTGCCATAAAACTCATAGATAAAAGATAATTTATGCTCAGTGTACAGAAGCTAATGTTTCTGTACTCCTGAGAAGCACAGCACCAGAAAACGAGAAAGTATGTATGTGAAACCATAAGCCATTCATACTGAGCATGGCTAGCATGACAAACATGGCTTGCAGGGCCTAAAGCTCTTCAGCTAGGGTATATCCTAATGGTAATTGATATTAGCAAAATTTCAGGCATAAAATGTATAGACTGTTACATAAAACATGCTGCTCATAAAGACTGATTACTCCTTTTTAAGAATTCAGAGTTTCTACCCACCAGTACAGAAAGAAATATGGTGACTATTGAGTGCAGAGCCAGTATGCCTAAAGAAAAAAAAAAAGAGCAATCATCACTTCCTGGAGTTCTTGGGGAGTCTCCCTATCCTAACTAGTGTAGCATGAGACACATACCCCCTTACTAATCACTCTGGGAGCTGGCAAAATCAAAGACAGCCCCATCTCCTACTTACTTTTGCTCTGAAGCAATTTACACTCTTAAGGCCTTGGCTTTGATGTTAACTATGTTGGTTATCTGCTTAAAGGAGTATCTTCCTTTAGGGAAGACTGAGCAAAGATGCATTAAATTTAATTGTCACTAGTTTTCCTTTCCCATCTAGAAGAAAGAAATGTTTTGTGGTTAACTTACAAGTTCTGTAGATTCAGACTCTGCTTGGGCTTTTTTTTTTTTTTTTTTAAAAATACTCATTTGATAATTTGACCTATAGTGGAATTCACATCTCTCATTTTAGATCTATACAACACACAGGTACTTCTCATCCCACTGCCCAGATTCTCTATAAAAGCAATGAAGACAGAAAGAAACATTTACGGGGTAATATCCTTCCAATCTTGCTTCTCTTCTCCATCTCCCTGCTCACCAGCTCATCTTGCAAGCCAGAAACAAGTATGAGTCATCTCCTCCGTAGCTTTACTCATGCCAAAACATTTTTCCCAATTCTTTTCAAAAGCTTGCACTGCCTATGTTGTGCTTTGATATTTCCCAAGAGTTATGTTGTACTTAAAGTACTTAAAACCACAATTACCACTTATCATTCAGGACTTGGATAATTTTATGAGTTGATGAAAAACAGTTTTGTTTACCTGCTCTATCAGCTACAGCATATTCCACATATATTGGTATATTCCACGTTCTTTGCTCCCTTCCGCGTTACTCTTAGGATTTCTAGCAAGCCACAAGCCTGTTTCCCACAACACCATGGACCTTTACCAAGTCTGTCCAGTACTGATACACACTGCCTCCTGTCCTTGCATATTTTCCTCCCATATAAGCTCTTCCCTTCTGTATTAATATTTCAATAATGTGAACCAACTCTTTTAGAGTAACTAATCAGTTAATTTTACGGTGTATTAAGATATCCACCCATGGAGTCTCCCCTTAGTTCCTGCACTGGTAGTTAATAATTAAGGGGCTTGAATTGCTCTTCTCCTTTGTGTTTTCACAAGGCCTGTTATGGGATTACCAGCTTCGTTGCCCTACCGAAGTATTGGGTAACTATTGGGCAACTATATCGTTGCCCAAGCTACACGATATAGAATGCTATAGTGAGCAGAGGCCTAATTTTATTTGAAATGAATACACGCTTAGATTTTGCTCATATATTTTATCCAAAGACTCAAAAAAAAAAAAACAAACCCCAAAAACCCAAAAAACCAAAAGACAGATTCTTTCTCCCCAAGAAATATTTTAGATCTGTATTTTATAGGAGAAGCTAGATGCTTTTAACTTTAACATTTACATTAGCATTTGAATCTCAAAACGCTGCTTCATTTGTTACACAGTTTCCAGACTTGCATTTCAAAAAGTCGGTTGTTTCCTACTGTGTTCCCCTCCCTCCTACCTTGATTTTAAATTATAAAGGGGAGAGAAGGAAGGAGAGAGAGAATGCCATGACTGGGACTGTTTACAAGAGGAAATATCATGCTGACCTCAATAGGGAAAAAAAAAGTCCTTCCAAGCTTAGGTTCTTTGTTTGTTCTGGGTATAAACTACTTATTTGATCTTATCTTAACTATGAAGGATTAACATTATTATCTAGAGGGACCATGACAGCTGACTGAAGATGCTGACGGTGACAAGTTTGAACCAACAATGAAAAGCAATTTTGTGTCAAAGTTAGTTTGAAGATTGTGGTAAAACGCCTGCCCCCTGTATCTGCCCTTTATTTCTGCATACCCGAGAAAAAGCCTCAAGTTAGACAAGTCAGTTACCAGCAATGCAACTTGACAGCCAGAAACTGTGAAAAAGAAATAATACCCCGGGCGGCTGTCCCCATCAATAAAAAGGTATTAAATGCTCTCTGTAAAGCACAAGGAAGAACATAAGGAAGTTTCCAACAAACCCAAACAAAGAACTAGCAACCCCAACCCCATTTAAACACACAGATCGTGACTTTTTTTTCCAAGATGCGAAGGGGTTAATTGGTCTTTGAGGACTCTTCCCAAGGCAGCCCTGACAATGGTATTTTGAAAGTCACAGAGGAACAGAACAAAAAGCCTTACCAGTCAAAGCGAATATTTTATAAGAGAAACTGGAATTCTTCATCTGATTTCAACTGTTAAAGGTCTCCTGGAATCACTTAAGAGCAACCAGGGGTACTGCCCGCACACGTTACCCACCAGTGAGTTACTCCTCACGTTCAGCTTGTAAGCACAGTTATCCTTTAGCCCTGTTTTCCCTGCTCTGCTTCCTCTAGCCGTTTAGCTGCACGACTAATGCTCCCAGTCACTCCTTGTCACACTGGCAAACGAGCTCCTGCGCTGGCCATCTTTCCTGCAGACACAGGGCTTTCAGGCTGTTAAGGCAGCATCTGCCCCCGTGGGTTTCAATCTATAATCTCATGGAAACTTATTAATGCCTTTCTCAAATTACAGCGAGGCATGTGTGGTGCAGGGTTTGTCAATTTTATTAGTGAAGGTTATTTACTTCAATGAAAGCAGCTAAGATAAAATGGAAAAGTTAGGTAAGCTTCTGGAAACCCTGACATCAGGGAAAGGTATTTCCAAACAAATAAAAGTATCACTGCTAGAGAAGATTCTCTGATGCTTAGATTTGCTTTTAATTTAAATCTTAAAAACCAAAGCTCTGCAAGATCTCGTGCTTACATTATTTTATGAATCAATAAATGGAGTTACAGACCTGAAAACCACAAAATCAACATATCTAAAATGAATCCCCTCGCTGATCCTAGCTGGGTTCCCATCGTAATGAACAGCACCACTCACCAACATGAGAATTCTGCCTGACGTGTTTGTCAAGGCTTCCCTCATATCTTTCTCCTATGGTTTTCTTCTTCCGACTGCACACATCCATATGCATCAGTATGCAAAGGGGCTGTGTGCTAAATTTAAACTTACTACTACCCAATTTAAAAGTTTAAAGACTTTCTTCATTTGTAATCAAAATTCCAGATTTAGTCTATGTCAGCTTTTCTACCTTCTTAATTTCTTCGTTCCTCTCCTTTGAAACAAATCTACTCTGAACAAATGAAATTGATCTTTTCAAAGGCAGGACTGCAGAGTGTATCATCTGCTGTCCATTTCTCTGTAACATATTTTATATTTAGGCTCTGACTCTACAGAAGACAATTAAGAAAAAGAACATTTTATGGTGCCAGAACAACAGGCTCTGGACGGACGGTCAGTTTTATTACAAAGAGGCTTTTCACATCACTTACAGGCTGAAGCAGGTAAATCAGGGAGCACTCCTGAATAACGATCACTGGAAAAGGAGTGATGCTTGTCGCGTGAAAAAGAGTTTCCACTGATGCCATTACTTGGTCGAAGCGTCCTCCAAGGCCACCCAAAGCCACAATTGCGTCAATCTAAAAGACAAAACAAAAGCAGTCAGCATGGGAGACCCTTCAGGCCTGATACTTAGGCCCTGAAAATCAACAACAAAAATCACTTTGTGAAAACGGGAAAGACAACTACTGACTTTACAGGAGCAAATCTCAAATACAGTCATTCACTTTCACTACTGATAAACACCTTGATGTGGTTCTTAAGCTGAATAGTAAAGTTCTGTAAATTCCTGGTCACTGTCCGCTACTTTAACCACGGACCTGACTGTTTTGCCTAAAATCCCAGCCAGCCTCTGCAGTTACCTATCTATTTGCCTTGACTAGATAGAACGTTTCAACGTCTTAGGTAAGGGCAAGAAATTAACCGTGGTAAATCCAGCCTTTCATGCCCAGATTTCAGCGCCCTTCTAGCACTACCCCTGATTTGCAAATGGAGGAAACAAAGCACATTTCCAGTCAGGCCCATGCCACCCCACGCTTGCGCGCACCGCGCAGCGTTTTACACAGGAGCAATCCCGCTCGCAGGCTGGATCCACTCCAGCCTAATGCCACGAGCTGCTCCCATGGTGGGAGGCTCCAGGACAGGAAGAGCACCAGGCTCCCGGTTCAGGTCCAGGCCCACCCGCAGACTCGGCCTGATGCGGCCCCTCTTCTCCCGCGCCCCAACACCCTGCATTCCCTATCAGTGGGGAGGGCATATTTAAAAGCCATTTTGTCAAGAGCTTTGAGGTCCTCAGGCGAAAGTTCACTGAGTGTAACGTGCTATTCCTGTTACTTCTCTAACTGTATCAGTTGTGCTCAGAAATTGTAGCTTAAAAAGCTACCAGTGCATAAGAGCTGTCCAGAGCCTTAACACACTGCAGCTCTCAAGCTTTTCGAGGCTGCGTTGACGTTTGCCATCTGGTGAAGTCTCCAGCTTTATAGAGCTTTAAGTCTACGGCCACTGCGATAACAGGAGGTTTTACTCAACCCAGGAGTTATTTAACATCTCTCTGTGTATCTGAAATGATATGTTAACGACATCAGCTTCTACTTTTACCACCAGGGCTACAACTTTATGATTCTGCTGACTATGCATGAAAATTAAACTCTTTTCCAGCTGGTCAAGAATCACATCACCTTTCTCATGACCACAAGGAAAGCAGTAGCGAGACTGGATCAAAATAGCACGTTATATTAACAGAAAACATCCAAACAAAAATCTTATCAGCTCTTCTGTTGCACAAAGAGCAGATCTTCTGTGCAGAGTACAGACTGCACTGATGTAATGCATGATCAGTAAAACATGTAATGTTAGGAACACCCATTCTTAAGAAGGAGACAAATCACCAAAACAGTCGCAGGGAAAAAGTGTCTGTCCCCAGCTACGCTGTGATACATTTTTATTATATCAATTGCAGTGTAGAAACAAATTACTTTTGTTTGACTGGTGGCAACTGAGATTCACCACAGTTGTATCAGTTCTTTGAAATACTACTACTAAAAAAGAAACCCTAGCAACACTGCTCTTCTTAACTAGAAGACTGGCAAAACCACTGGCAAAAATACCCTCTCACCCTAATGGAGGCTGTGAGAACAGTTTGCTGTATTCACTGGTAGCCACAGTGAAATCAAGGGGGTTTTACAAGGGATCAGCAATCCACATGTGTGATGCTTTTCTTGTAAGCAAGGGGAGTGCACCTTAAACCCACCTGATTAGGCTTACACTTAAGGCTGAGTCACTCTTCAAAAAGCCAAGCAACTACAGTATGCATTTTTTACCTTATGTGAACTTGTTTTGGCTTTAATTTACATTTTAAGAATGAAGGAATTGTGGAGTTTCGTCTGACATGTATTTCAAATGCTGCAACAGTATTCTGAATGCAGCTCCTCTTTCTTGTCAAACTGCCAACATGCCTGGCAAAACCTACTCCATTATTAACACACACGTACCTCCTACCACACAGTACAGGACCTTTCTGAACTGGAGGAGTTCACTGGCCTCATCTTTTTGTGCTATTGGAAAATACGGCAAGTTGAATAAAAGTATAAGCAAATGATGCTGTAATGCACAACAGAAATAACACAGAAATGCTATTTCTTGTTGCAGACTATTGCAGTGTTCTTGCAGAATGGTGCACAGACATGAAAGAAAATAGAACCAATCTTGCATGAAGTAAGCCTGTTGGAAAGGCAGTCACAAGTTAGCAGGGGTGTTAGGAGAAGGCTAATAATGATATCTGGTAAGGAAATGTAACTACTATTCAGGGTCTAGGTGGATTTTGGAAACTGAAAAGTGCAAGTACGTGTCCGCAAACAAAACCAGCTGGAGTATCAGAAGAGCGAGCAGAGAGAAAAGCTCAGACTGCAAACCTGAGACTGCGGGCAACCTGCTTTCCCTGGAGAGCCCTGGCAGCAGCGACAGGCATGCAGATGTCGTAGCACTTACAGAGCCTGGATCTGAAGGTCTGGCTACGCGCAGCAATTTTATTTAACGCACGTGAAGAGCTTAGTCCCACAAAAACTTCAGGAGCCTCAAGCTGCCACTTCCATGCCCCCTCATCCACCCCAAAAAAGTTCTTCCATCGCCTCTTTCACTCTTCGATATTCTCAAGCAAACGGATGTGCCAATGTTCCATGAAAGCACAAATGTGACTTTTGGCCATTCTAGAGCACAAGACAAAGTGGAAGCAAATAACCAACATCCAGTACATCTATGGAGTTGCACATTTCAGACAGGAAAGGACTTGCATTTTTCCAGCACAATTTCCTTTTTAACAGACTACAGAACTACACTCAGCTACTGCTAATCAGCCCAGCAAGTAGCATTTGACTAACACTGCACTTCCACCGAAACCTCCATGCTTCACTTAAATGTCCTGTCACCAGCCCCCTTACACAAACTGTTTTTACTCCGTGCTATTAATTTCCTAAAAATATAAAAGAAAAAGAAACCAGATATAAACCACTATATAAACATATATATATAAACATATATATATAAACACAGATATAAACCACATAGTATAAAGGGAATCGTATTCTCCTGGACTATTTATAAGCTGACTTAAACACATTGCATAGCATTTTTAAAGGCTATCAGGATTTAATTCACGAAAAGTTAAGAATCTATGACCAGGGTTCAGTCATCTTTTAACGATACACCTATGCATCAGGAACTCTAGAAAGGGGTTTAGGAATTCCTAGGGAATAGTAACGCAGTTAAAAGGACAAAGGAAAGATAAAGGAAGGAACTACTGGCAGTTCAGAGATATTTCTCGCATTTCTTCCTCCAAGCTAGAACTTGCTGTAATGTGGGCTGCCACCATGCCAGAATGAAGTTGCTTATTTTTTTGCTTCCTCTCTCATGGCCACTATGAAAATGCTCAGTTTGCTTTAAACTACTTACAGGCTTGTTAATCTTTCTCTCTCTCTTTTTTATTAATTTTTATTTTCTTTTCCTTTTGTACAAACTGGTCCAGCTAATATTCCTCTTTCTGGTTTGGATGGACTAAATATAGAAAAGATTTCAGCTATGTAATTGAAGAATATGTACTTAAGAGGAAAGGTAAAAGGACATAGAAAGCTGAGAACTGTATGAGTTAGGTAAAAAAAAGAGCATAACATCTAGTTTGGCAATGCAAGCATCACCATGACCTCTAAAAGCACAGCCCAACCAATGCTCAAGTGGCAGCAAAGGATGCCCGCTCTGCTTAAAACTACCCTCCCAATCCCTGATAAGAAATCCTTGCCTCAGGCTACAGCTGGGGCTCTGGACAGTCAACTCAAAGGACTTTCATCCACATGAGCTGCTTCAGCCAGACAACTTTCAGACAAACATGCTCAAGTCACAGAGAGGCAGTTCATGAAAGAAAATATTTACTGAGAGCAACTGCTGGCACTGGCATTAACTGCAGTACCTGACCTCCCCTAGAGCAAAAAGGGAAGGCAACAGCAATCAGGATGCTGAGCAGCTCTGGGGCCCTGCACAATCCTTCTTCTGTGACTACAGATACCATCCACTAACACCCAGGATATTTCCATGCAACTACAGGTCGGATATTATATTTAAACAATTCAAAAGCAGCTTCTTCCTATCATCTTCTCACTTCACTGCCATCTCTTCAGCCTTCACCATGCTGATTCATTTCTCATGCCACAAAGCCTATCGCTTCAATTTAACATATTGGAGGAAGGTGATGTAGAGAATATAATTACCCTAGCAGCACCCATACACTTGAAGTTTATTACATGCTGAGAACTAAACAACTCAATGGTGCTGTGAATGCTACATTTATTACTGCTTCATGACACTATCAAATGTGATCAATCTACAAGAGAATCTTTATTTTCTTCATGTGTATATTTTGCAGATTAGGAAGTGATTTGAGAATGCAGGTACATTCTTTCTGTGTTTGTCTTTGCTTCGGTATTGAAGACTCTAAAATGCATCTAACAACATGCCAGAGAAGAAATGTGGTAGAGTAAATTTCCACTCACTCTCCCCTAACTTTGTTAGTGCTCTTGTGCTGCTCAGAGCACAGTAATTTTTTACACGATCCACAAAATAAAATCACAATGTAAATTTAAAGATTAACCCCCTCCAGCTATGTCGAATATAGAATACAATATGATGAGTTTTAGTTGATTTTGTTGCCTTTCTGGCTCAGTGTTTCCCACTAAAGCTGTGCACTCATTTCCTGTTGGAACGACAGGCACAGGCACACACCAACACCCGAAACTGGCTCCATTCGCCCAAGCAGGAACCCACTTGTTGCTCTCGCTCTCTGATGCTCTGTGGAAGTAGGAGCTCTCAGCAAAGGCTCCGGTCCTGTCTGGCTCCCT
Organism: Eudromia elegans; assembly: GCA_003342815.1. NCBI lineage: Eukaryota > Metazoa > Chordata > Aves > Tinamiformes > Tinamidae > Eudromia > Eudromia elegans. The sequence goes on from PTEX01000156.1 coordinate 1,379,499, forward strand.
ACCTGAAAACTGCCCATCAATGAGGTGCCCACCTCGCTGATTCCACTAATCCTTGAACTACATTCTTGCAAGGCATGTCAGCTCTGTTCACAAAGCATTTCTTGCTTATGTGGATTTTCTTACACTTTTACCAGAATAATTTGTCCATGGGTAAGGCTTTTGATTTCAAAATGAGAGGTTCATGCCTTCTGCTAATGATATCAGATATTGCGCTCATCTGCTTAAAACAAGGAACATATATGATAAGAAGATGGAAAAGGGAAAGGCAGTCTTTACACAGTCACAGATTTCAGTATTACAAAATGTATTAGTGTTGTTTCCTCTCTTGGTTTGTGTTTAAATCTCAGGTAAAATGACATATTTTCAGTGTTTGGTTTCTCCATCTTATACAGATACAGTCACAAGTATCAAGCTCTTCTGACTTGGTATGGAACTGCTCCACAGCTAAGCCACTTCAAGTGGCAGTGCTTATACTGTGGTATCACTGCCATGGAAAAACAAAACATCATTCTAAACTACAATCCCTAAGAAAGCAAGCCCTGAATTTGTCTTAATAATAATGCAAGCGGCCTGCAAAAGATGATGCTAAAATAGTTTAGAAAACCTCTTTAATGACCTCATATCCAGTCACAGCCCATATAAATGCTGCACTCTTTACACTGTGGTTGTAACTTCTTATCTTTTCCATACAGTTCTTCCAGGAGNAAAAAAAAAAAAAAAAAAAAAAAAGAAAGAGAGAGAAAAAGGGAAAATAAAGTAATGAAAAGCTCCCATACTTTTATAAATGAATAATGAATTCAAGGAAGAAGAAAAGCAAACTTATATTTTTAAAGAGAATCTGTTCTTTGTGAGCATTAAATGACACATTTCACTTACTTCTGTCTTTCATTTTTTTAAGGGAAACCAAAGCTCCAATCAAAAGCAGCTTTTACAAAGTCCTCAGCTAAGTAGGTATCAAGCCCAAAATGATCTTTTGTCCCAGAAATGTAAAGCTAAATAAACTTTCCTACACAAAATGAACTTCAGATTAACAGATTAATCAAATTTAATGCATGTTAAAGGTCTAAATAATGGAAAAAAAGAAAGGAAAAAAGATAAAGATGTTGCAGGGAAATCAAGCACAGCAAATCCAACAAAGCAAAACACAGCTATCAGGAATCTAACCGAGAGGAGTAAAAAAGCTTCCATTTAACCTTCACAGATCTCTCCCCATTCTGCACTGAGGCCTGAACTAAATAATGAAATTCCATGCTCCGATAGCTTGATGCTCTAATTTAGAGAAGGAAAACCCTCAAAAGTCTAGAAGTAAAAATCAAACTCAAATAAAAGCAAACGATCTGACATAAGACAACAGAGTAAGTTTTTCATAACTACCCAGTTGCCAATGAAGGTACAACAAGTAGGCAGAGATCATGCCATAGGCCTGCAGCTTCATTTTTTTTTTTTTTTTAAATCAACCAATACAGCAATGACCAACAAAGGCTATGAGTTGTTCTTGACACCTTGCTGAAAACTCTCCCTGCCACTGTTCCCAGTATTAGGCATTTCAAAGTTTAATCCATGCCCAATGAATTACAGCCGAACGGAAGCCTGTGCTAAAGAAAAAGAGAAACCAGCAGACTCCCGCAGTGCGGAGTCACCAAGTGCCACCGTGCTCAGCAGCTGAGCGATACGCCAGACCTGCACTGCAGGAGAGCACCGCACTAGGATGCTCTCCAACCCCAGTGTGGACCACGGCTCCTGCCGCCGCAGACTGGTGAAGAGACCTTCTCACACAGGAAGGTCCCCGCGATTCAGGACCTTATGGGTCACAGCCATGCTTTAATGTCTGCCTACCAGCCTACAAGCAGTATCCACCCCAGCAGAGCTCAACAAAACACAGGTTTCTACGCACCTTCATAAGCCCTGAAAAATTCTCTTAAGTTTTGGAGCCTATTGAAAAGCAGATCCTCTATTACAATCTCTACTTATTCCAACCAATAAACTCCCATTTCTTAATGTGACCCTGCTTTAGTGGGAGATTGAGCTAGATGGTCTTCGTTATCAATGAATCTCAGAAGAGCTGAGATTGGAAGAGATCTCTGAAGACCATCTAGCTCAATCCCCCACTCAAGCAGGGTCACTAAGAACATGTTGCACAGGACCACATCCAAATGTCCTTTGGATATGTTGGATGGAGACCCGACAACCTCTCTGGGCAACCTGTTTCAGTACCTGTCTCCCTAATAGTAAGGAAGCTTTTCCTCATTTTCAGGCAGAATTTTCTGTGTCAGTTTGTGCCTTCCACCTCTTGTCTTGTCACTGGGCAACTAAAAGTATTCTAGTCCAATCTTCTTGACTCCCTTCCTTATGGTATCTATACACATGCATAAAATCTCTTCTCAGCCTTCCCTTTTTTAAGCTAAACAGGCTCAGATCTCTCAGACTTTTCTCATATCAGAATTGCTCCAGTCCCTTCATCATCTTCGTAGCCCTACACTGGACTCACTCTAGTAGCTCCATGCCACTCTTGAATTGGGGAGCCCACAGCGCTCCAGGTTTGGCCCAAAGAGAGGGAGACGACCACCACCCTCAAGCTGTTGATGACGTTCTTCCTCTTGCAGCCCAGGAAATCACTGGCCTTCTTGGCCACAGAGACACATCGTCCAGGTCTCTCTGGATGGCAGCACGGTCCCCTGATCTACCAGCCGTGTCTCCCAGTTTTGCATCATGAGCACACTTGCTGAGGCCGCGCTCTGGCCCTTCCTCCAGGTCACTGATGAAGAAGCTGAACAACACTAGACCCAGTACTGAACCAACCTGCCTTCATTTCAGCTCCAGGATGCTATGAGGTTAACAAAAGAGAGCTAAACTGGCGTGTGGCATTTGAATGAGGTGGCCAGGTACATCGTGGAACGCTCTGCGAGCAGGCCCCAGCTGTCTGTATCTGTACGAATAAAGAAAGCCAACTTGAACACTACAGAAAGTGGAGACTTTTTAATGGAGCCTTTGCAACCAAATACATATTTTTAAATCAGTTTCTGCCTATTTTAACTTCTACTATGTAATCCTATACATATGCCAAATCTTTAAGAGAAAACCAAATATTTTTAAAAGGATAAAAAAAACCCCAAAAAACTGTAAAACATGCAGATAAAGAAACAAAAATCACAATTTCCATTGAAGAGAGACACTTTTCCTACCTCATCCAAGTAAGAGTTAACAGCTCAGGCTGGCTAGGCACTGTCTCTCTCCTTGCATACTTTAACCTTTAGCAATGAAGTTTGTATAAGAGGCACCATAAATAACAGTGTGCTATATCGCATTCTTGCTCTCTTATAGCAACATTGCAGGGGAGATAATGGAGAAAGAGGCATTTATGTCCAACGAAGAAGAGACATTAGCTCTGCTATTTAAAAAGTTTAAACTTGGGTTCACACAGGTCTAAAGATCTCCTGATAAGTCTCAGCTGAGCAGTAATATTTGCAACGGGTCTGACCATTAATCTTCATGATGAACAAGAGGATAATAGTCTGTCCTATTAGACTCAAGGGGCAGATACAAGACCTGAAACTAAAGACAAAATCCTTCCCTTGTCTCTCAGGTCCTATACTGCAAATGGTTCCTCCCGTGAATGATTTCACTGAGCACTTGGGCAGTACTGCTTTTCTGACAGGTGTAAAGATTTGCAGAAAGAAGTCCATAATTTATATTCTTGTTTCTAAAAGGTTGGAGATACACTAATACGGAAGGAGGTACGTTAGTACTGTGGATGCCAATGTTTCCTTTTCAGGGTATATTCAGTATTTCTAGTAGGTAAGCCAAATGTCACGTGAATAACATCAGCATATATCCATAGCAGAATCCATTTTATTTTTCCACGCTGTCCTCTAGACCATATAAATATAGCCATGTACTAAGCAGAAGTGTATCATGATTTCCTTACACTGGAGGCACTTGTGCGGCTCTAAACATTTTACGCTTACATTTAATTCAAAAAAATACTGATCTTTATTTTTTTTAGTGCTTTGTAGTTCAGTTGTTTAAATGGAAGCTCAATGAGTTCTTTAAGTAAATTGGCGAGACCATCCCCTAAGTCTCCTCCAAGCAGTGGCAACGCTAAACTAAGAGGTAGCTGTTTAAAAGAAGAATAGCATGAGCAGCAGAACTACAAGAAATCTCAGTTTCCAAGGCACTTCTGCCACGAACATTCATTGATCCCTATCTCACTGAGAAACGGCTCACGCCACTGCCTCCCTCACGGCGAGAATACTGAAAGGGCTTCACTAGACCTACCAGGCTATCTCATTTTCATGCTTGTGAAACTTCCTTAAGACCTTCCCACTCTTGAACATGGCTAAGGCAAAAGACTGCAGAAGACAGTGCCACTTGAGCACAACTATTTCTACTTAACAAACTTGTTTGTTGCAACCACATGCTATTTTCCTCTTTTCAATACTCTTCTTGAAGTAAAAAAGGATAAATACCCCCAAAAGCTTCAAAAAATTTGACTGACCTTACAATTTCCCTTCACTATTTAAAGGCCCACACACTGTTACCAATGTTTCATGACAATAAACAAACACAAATCCTGTAAACAAATGTTCTTATATGCACTATTGCACTATTTGGGCTTAAAAAGTTTCCTTAAGCATGAAAAGAAAATTTAAAAAAAAGAGTTAATTTGCTCATTCACTTGCTGACTGAGAGGCCAGATCACTGCTGTTTATGAAGTTCATGCAGATGTTTTCTCTGTAGTCAGTTCTTTTACAATTAAGGAAGTGGAAAATCACTAAAGGTATTTGTAAAACCATCTCGCTGAGAGCCACAAAATCATCATTCACTCTTGACAAGCATCTCAATTTAAGAATAAGAAATCACATTTTAGGTGTAAAAGCTGTATTGGCTATTACAATGTGCAGTTAAAATTTGCTGTGCTAGCACAATCTTTCCTAATATGCTTAATTAGAAAGCTAAAATTACATCCCATTAACTGAGCAGGATTTTATAAAGATACTCTTAATTGTGGAGTAGGACACTTTCCAGCACCACAGCACTCATGTCACAGGCAGAAGAACATAATCTCAGATAATTTATGAACACAAACTGAGTCTTGGTCTTCAACCTGCAGAGGAATTTTTGATGTCAAAGCCCATGTCTGTTCCACAGTTTCCTGCTACAGGATCTGTCTTCTCCAAGACTCTGGCAACATAAGCACAATCCTGCTTTGAGAATAAAGGCATATTAATGTAGCTCAGCCAATTTTCCATCATGGAGAGAGTTGCATCAGCAACAGCTATTTTCAGGGAAGCTAAATGAGCTGTGCTATTGCAAGGCAAGAAGGAGCTTGACTGATTTAAATATTTGGTAGGGGAAAAAAATACTTCTCCAATCAAAAATAGCTATAAATAGGACAAAAGTGGTGGTTAGAATAGGAACAATAATCAGCCACCTGTGGTAACCTCATGATTTCTGTTTCAAATTTATTTACTTCTTGACTAAAATAACAAATTGGTAGGTACTTGAAACCTTGGCTTCCCTATTAGAGGTTCTTAATGGTCTTCTTATAGAGGATATTCCTTGATATCTGGATCTGCTAACTGCCCTAATAAACTTTTTATTTTCCCTGAGCTTGTTAGGGCAGGGGTTCGGGTTTGTTTTGTTTTGTTTTGTTTGTTTTGCTTCCCAAATAAGAAAAGGTCTCTAGAAAAATCTCAACCTAACTTCCTCTGCCTTTCTTTTTATCTTCATAGATCAACTATAAGCACCAATAAGCTAGATAAGGATTACATGATAAAATTTCAAAGTGCATGCAGCAATTTTCTTGGAGACACCTATCTGAAAAGGAATTTTGTCTAGTAGATTCCTAAGATACTTGGAATGCCTTGATGTCTACAGCCAGTGGCCCAAGTAAACTGTATATTCCTTTCAAGTAAGATTAGGGTGTTTCTCCCTAGGAAATGCAAAGTTCTGATCCTCTTTAGAGGATCCTCACAGAAACGTATCTTAAAATACTTCTAAAATGAGAAGTCTTACAGTAATTCCACAGTAGGAAGGATAATTTATATACTGCACTCTTTGAAGGTGGACTTGAATCTTAAAGTCAAAATAATCAGCACTGAAGGATGTGTCTGTATATCCTACAAGAAGGATTTACTCCTGCTGGCAGTTATTAGGAAATGTATATTTTGAAAAAGGGAATTGAATAGAAAATACTTTAGATCCAGTTGTTTCAGGCATGAAAAGCTTATTAAGAGGATTATGACCATTAACTTAAGAAAATCTTTTGAGATAGCACTTGACATACAGTAACCTTTTCATCACGTAAATTTCAGTTCTACAATACCTCTCATTTGCACTTTCTCTTCTCCAGCGAGACATTAAGAAGAAAAACCCATCTATCGGCAGTAGTAAAGTATATTAGACAGAGTGCCACAAAATCTGAATTAGTTTATTCCCACTCCTTCTCCTAAATAGAACTCTGAGATATAGTCAAAACTTCTGTGTCCAATGAAAAGCTTTACAATCCAGATTCATGACAGCTCTGGTATCTTCCAAACTACGTCTCTCCTTATTTTTGGTAGTTGGGTTCCTCCCAGCTTCCAAATCCTGCTAATAGCAAACAACTTCTTTCTTAGTTTTTCTTTTAACAACCATGCCCACCTCAGGTTTAGGTATCTTAAGGTATTCAGAAATGAAAACCAAATGATATTTCTATATGAAATTTCCAACCACAAATGCCATCATCAAAACTTCATTTCAATCAGTATCTGACATATTAACTGTAACAAAAATGTCGCATCATCAGAAACACCCTCAACTAATAGATAAAACCAAAGTCAAACCAAAGAGCTCTAGGTACTTTCAACAATTGGGCCCTTTCTACAGGGGATTGTTCTTTGTAAAACAGTTAAGGAATTCCAAAGCTATGAGATGACTATGGAATAGGTTCACTCCTCTTGTAGCCAGTGAAGAACCAGGAAGGCTCACCTGCTTAAAAGAATGTCATGGAATAGGAATGGAATCTCATGAAGGGAAGAGGACTCCAAGAGAGCTGGCTGATATTCAAGGATCACCTCCTTCATGCTCAACAAGGAGAAAAAGGAGTAAGGTGCCTGCACGGATGAACAAGGCCCTCCTGACTCCACTCAAAAATAAAGAGGAAACAAATAGGAGGTGGAAGCATGAACAGGCAATGCAGGAAGAGTAGACAGACTGTCTGAGCATGTAGGGAAAGCTTTAGGAGAGTGAAGGTATAATTGGAGTTGAAACCAGCACACAACACGAATGCCAACAAGAGAAACTTGTACAAGTACATAAGCAGAAAGGTTAGAGAAAAGGCTGGAACAGGAGCCCTGGTGACAAAAGATGCAGAGAAGGCAGAAGTACTGAATTCCTTCCCCACCTCAGCCTTTATCCATCAAGCTGGACCTCAGGAATCCTGTGCCTCTGAGACTGGAGAAGTCTGGAGACAAGAAGACATATCCTAGTGGAGGAGGATTGGGTTAGGGAACATGTCAGCAAACAGGACTTACACAAGGCCCTTACACTAAGGGATGCGGAGGGAGACGGTCAACATCACTGTGGGCCCACTATCAGCTATGTTTGAAAGGTTGGAACAATCATTTGTGGAGACTGGAAGAAAACAAATGTCACTCTCATGTTCAGGAAGGATGATCTAGGGAGCTACAGGCTGGTCAGCCTCATCTAATTTCTGGAAAGGTGATAGAGAATTTAATCCCAAATATCATTTCCATGGGATTCATAAAGGAAAAGAAGGTCACCAGGAGTAGTCAGCACTGACTTACAAATCTGTCTGGATTTTTGAATCTGCCCAGGTCCTGGGTAACCTGCTCTAGCAGGCTAGGCTTGATGATCATGGATCATCTCCAGGTCCTTTCCAACCTCACCTATGAGGCCTCCAGGCCTCATCTATTTTGTGAGCCTACGAAAAAAACCCTAATCTCCTAAATTGTTAGAGCTACTTATTACAGTCAGGATTCTCTTTTAAATTTTTTTTAATTAAAAAAACCTGGGAGTGTGTAACGTGCTCTTTGAACACTCCATAGTTGAAGTTGGTATATCAGCAGCACTTCTCTGTCTTCTCAGCACTTCAAATACACCACACAACTAACGTTCTGTTACTCTCTCTTAATAGAAAGGAGAGTGGATTAATTTTACAACTTCTTTGAAAGCCAACAGGGGAAAAAAAGTTCAGATTCACTTAAAAGAGGAAGTATTTGAGATTGCTGATAGACTGAATCTTTTAAAATATGATTTTAAAATGGCAATATTGATACAATATCACTTTATGGCAGAGGGTTTTTATAAGGAGTTGATTTGGATTTCTTTACCTTTTCATATCGGTGCTGACAATTTTATCAAGCTAAACACACTAATCTTAACCCACCAAAAGGCCTGTAAGATTCAATAAAATCCTTTTTTTTTTTTTTTTTTTTTTTTTCTTGCAGCCCATATAAGAAAATGAGCTGCTCTGACTTTTTTAAGTGGAAAAGATAATGGAGTTAAATGAAAAGTCCCAGGGCTTAGTTTTAAGGCTAAACTGTATTTTAGAAGAAACAGTTAAAGAAAGCAGAGTTTGTACCTCTGAAATAAAGATAATGGTTTAAATCTACTATTATGTTGGGAAGATTCTCATTGAAGTTGTGCAGTTTATCAACAGACTTACACTTCTAACTGGATTGAACTGCCTATGAGTCAGACAAGGGACAGTATTAGAGAGGGAACATTTATTTAGATGGGGAAATTGAAAGACCATTCCCAGTGATACCACTCGCTTGCTGGGAGACTGGGCAAGGCACTTCTGTCTTCTGATCTGCAACATGGAGATAATCTTCCCTTTTGATGCAAGATATATTGATCTCCAAATGAGCAATATTGCAAGTCTATCACTCTTCAAGTTTGAAAGCTTTCTTGGAATAAGTTGTACTAGATGAGAGAAAATTATGACCAGAAAGTTGTTTTGGAGATAAATTACTGTAAAAAAGGTTACTTGAAGATCTTGTATCGAAGGAAGCACTCAAACAACTGCACAAAAGATAAAATAGTGATTAAAGCAGTAAAGCAAAATATGCGTATCGAAGGGTGCAAGAGATCATAAACAACACAAATGAAACACATGCCAGTAACGAAGGCAGAGCTATAACACACAAGGTAGTGCACGGAACCAAGATGCATACGGCCAGAAAATCTATGAGTCTGTACATACACGTGCATGCGTGCGTGCATGCATCTTCTTACATATGTACATACTCACAGTCAGGCAGAAGGAGCAAGAGGATTGCCTAACAGCCCTTAAGCTGGAAATCAACTTCTGGAGTCCTGCTCTGTTGGTGGTACTTCACTCCTTCACCTACCCAATACAATTTACAAAGGAATTATGGCTGTGAGGAGAGAAAAGTAGGACTAAGTCTAGATGGCAAAACCAATACGTATTGCTTATTCTAACATTCAATGCAGTATGCAATTATAAATATATCTACCTAGGAGGCTCAGAAATCACAAAATGACCCAAATACTGCTTTCTGAATTACTTGGCTATGTAAGCAAAATGTGATACCCCGGTAAGCAATGAAAATCAGAAAATAACAACCCTGAGGATTCAGAAGCTATTCTAAGATTCCTTCTTTAAGATTTTTTGTATTTAAAAGATAAAATAACTGCTGCTACCAAACAAGTAGTTCAAGAACTAACAAGATATCCTTTCTCCCAGATTTCTCTCCCATGGTTGACTGTCAATTCTATTAACTTTCCCTGTGCTAGAGGCATTTCTAAGGCCTCTATCCAAACCAGCAGAATATAAACTGACCTTAAAGCCTTCTCTTCAGTGGGAGGCACCAAACTTCCATCTCATCTTTCCTCACACCCACATGACTGCATCCAGGAAATCTGTGGGACTTAATTATCTTTCATGATTCTATTCCTCTGTTCAAAACTTATTTGTTCAAAAACTATTTGTGTGAACAAGAAGGAAAAGGAGGAGGAGGAGGGAGATGCAGAGAGATGGAAGAGAGGATTGCATAAATTTAATTCCTTTGGAACAAAATATCACTCATGCTTTCAAGTGAGCTCAACACCTCCCTAACACAGAACTTTCACCGAGGTAACTGACAGATAAGAGCCAAAGTTTATCTGCTGGTGCAGCAGATAAGGAATAATTTATTCTCTAGCCAATCGAGGAACACCTCTTTCAAAAACTTTGGCTCCTCCAAGTTGAACTTCATCCAGACGAACTACGTCACAAGATTATGGAATGGGAGTATATACTGAGTCTAATTAATTTCCTAGCTTAACATATTGCTACCGAGATAGAGCAGCAAACAGAGCATGGCCATAAAATCAAAATATATTTGAGATACTAATGGAATACTTCCCTTGTTTAGTAACATCAGCTGTAAATCATGAAGAAATAGATTTGTAGTGTCTCCTTGACATATTCCTCTTTAACCAGTGCTCTGGATAAACCAGACAGAGAGGGAGTAAAATGAACCTTAAAGATATATACATATATATACACATATAAATATATAAATATATAAATATTTATTTTCTTTTTTTCCTGGAACCAGGAAGACATCTTCCATCTAGTTAATAGTCTCAGGCACAATAGAAGTTCTAATGATATTTGTTCTGAAGAAAAAAAAAAAATCCACATAGAAACATGCAAAATTGTACTTCAGGACAAAAACAGAAATGCAAATAAAGAAATCCTTCTGCCTTCACTTAAGGTGTTCAGACCCTGTAGCTTCCTTTCTCCTGTATTGCACATACTTCCTAAGTGACCACAGAATTAAATGGCAACTTTCTTCTCCCCTCTAAAGGGGCTTCAACAGTCTGCTTACCTACCACTTGACCTCTTCTGTGCCAAACTGTTTTCCAAAGGTATGCCTAAAGTTAGACGATGCAGATTTAAGTATTTAAAGTGGTTGGAGTGGCATCTTACTATATTTTGTAGAAGAGACATCACAAACAAGAAACAACTAGTATGTATTAAAAATGGTACTTATGGTTATTAAAAAAAAAAAAAAAATTGTCTTGTTTTCTTTGCACCTCTGCAAAAAATTAGGCTATCTTTAAAGCAGGTACCCCAACCACTTTTACATGTAATAGCATGAAAATATAACGGAAATTTTAGGTTTCATGCACTGGCATGACTTCTACGCAATTACTGCAATTACAATTAAGCTTATGCTCATCAGAGATTAGAGTGCAATATCCCTCACCCAACTTAACATGTGGCTTTACCTAAGGAAGACTCAAAAAATTCAAAAACTTACAAATACACTGCTCCACCTGAAACACATCTGTAGATGTCAAGTTTTCAGTGGTCTTATGTTAACTACACACTGTAAAAATCTCTTGTTTCTTAAGATATCTCTTGATATTGAAAAAATAATTCCCTCTATTGCAATAGATAGGATCTGACAATAAAATGAAGTCAGGAAAGTCTTATGATAGTCTAACTCTTTTAAGAGGGGAAATACCTTGCTTGTCATAGTCATCTGTTCCAAGAGCAATCATCAACATTCCTGTCCTAAGTAGTAAGAAACCCATGTGTGCTCTCGTGATATTAAACTGCAGAAAGGGAAAAGCCAACCCGCTTCCATTCTAAACTGCCAAGTAAGGAGCTTGTGGCTCACGGCCAAACAGTGGCTGTGATATGGATATATTGCAATATGAAGAAACCTGTCCATCTTGCCCATACTAATAGGGAAAAATTAAGAAAATTGACAAAAACCAGTATATATTGAGGTTGAAGAGTGGGGAAACAAATGAAGATGGTACTGCTGGGCAGTATTTTAAAGTTTCCTATGGACATGCATCACCTTCAAAACATCAAGAAATTCCAAAATAGCTTAAGCAAAAACTGATTAATTATGTGTCTCCTTGATCAGAGAAGGGGACAAAGGCATTTCCAACTCTTGTTGCCTTGTTGCAGAGGAGATCATCAGGAAGTCAGTCAGTTTTCCTATCCTGCTAGAGTGAAAATGGGAAAGGATGAGGTTTATTCACCTCCTTACACCTTGTGTTTCTCTCTCTGTTCTCTTGCCAGGCTTTTGTCCTCACTGTTGTTAAGCGGATGCAGTAAATGCTTCTTCTCAATCCCTTTCATCTACAGGTAAAGAAGAGACTTAGCCCTCCACAGGGAGGGTTCATCCCTTAGGAAGGGGACACTCTACAAGGAAGAAAGGGCAGCAGCGCTCAGACCATACCTGTCACTGCTTCTTTATGTCAAAAATGCCCCTGCCAAATAAATTTTAACTTTACGTCTCTCAGAGGCTAAGCAGGTAGTCCTTCGAAAACAAAGTATCAAAGGAGGAATGCTTCCTTTTCTGCCTTTCCAAAGAAATGAACAGCTGAAAACTCCATATGGCTCCTTTGAAGTTCAGTCCACTGCTTGCTCTGCAAAGGTTCCCTTTGATTCCAGGTGAACCTTTTGCAGAAGGAGTTGGCTCTCCATATGTAATGTTGGCAGGATAAGATCCCTCCCCTCCCATCTCACTTTTGGGAGAGGTGAAGGAGAGATGAACATCAAGGCTCAGTATGCCAAGGCTTGACAACATATTTACATGCCAAAGTAGGACTCTTGCTTTCAGCAGCAGCCACAATAGCTCTGCAGCACTTTGGCTAGTTCACTAACAGAAATCAATACAAGCTGCCTTTTAAGAAAGCCAATGTTTCTTCATTGACACAGTGGGCAATTCCTTTCAGCAGAAGCAACAATGTTTACAAGGTGTGCTACAAAGGTGGCAAAAACTCAGAACAGCAAGGCCAGAGAAAATGTTTTATTTCAGTGTAAACTTAAAACATAAACCTAAGTGTACCGAAAAGAAGTGTAATCACTAACAAAGCAGTGACAGGTGCTTTTACCTGGAGACCGTTCTTTTCTATCTTTTTTTGAAGTATTTGAAGGCACTTGGTGAAGTCGGTGAAGTCCTGATCCATCGTCTCTATGAACTCACACCCCTAGCGAAGAAGCAATAAAATAGAAAGAAAAATAAAACATCTGTCATCTTTCAATTTCAAGAAATTTGGTTATCAACAGTTAACAATTCAGTTAACAATTTCTAAAGTCTTCACATAGAGATGCAGAATTAATAAAGACTATTATCCTTGGAGAATCTAAAGACTCTGAGTTCTAGCTGAACAAATTATTAAGAACAAGGTGTTAGATAAGCACAGGATTAGATCTTCCAAATCCAAAAAAGTACATTTGTTGCTTTGGATGTTTTACGATGCTCCACTGGACTGACAAATTCTTAGATGATGAGCAGTAAATGACTTCTGTTCTAGGAAAATGACTGCTTGCCTTCTTTGGTTCTACAAGTTATTACATTTTTGGTATACGTATTGAAACATGATGTAAAGATATCAAGTCTCCTGAAATGAGTAAAATTGTGTTAGTTAATTTGCAGTGATATAACAACAGCCTTCTTGCAGTGCTGTAATATGAATTAGAGCATGTTGGAGAAAAACAGTTTAGACTTCTTAATTCAGAGCTGAAGCATTTCCCAAACCTCTGATAAAGTGCTGAGTAAGCAAAGGTGAAGTACATCTACCACATAAAGTCACCATTCAAAGGGGTTTCAAGGATAAAGAATAGACGTGCAGCACTCTAAATTATAAGAATCACACAAGCCGGATTTAGAGGTTCCTGTTTTTAACTCTACAAGGTAACCTTAAGAGCTTCATAGCTTTGTCTTTATCTGACATATTTTGTGTTCCTGCAATACACAGTAACAACTGAAACAAAAAAAAAGTACTTTTTTGCCTGTGTGCATGTGTGTATAAACTACATTGCTTTGCTAAACCAAAAAATCCTCAAAGGGTCAGGCTGCCTCTACTTTAGCGATGAGAACAAAGATACAGAACAAAAATTTCCCAGATCAGCAATATGGAGAGCATTTAGTAGACTGCAAGTAACAAGACAATGAGTCTCCAATTGGAAGACATACATTATCACCAAAATGCTGCCCTGCTCACCCAGAACACACAGAGGAACAAACCAGATTTGTTTCTATGACAGTGAGGACTGAAAACTACTGATGGAAATTTGTTAATCAAGGTTCACTCTAAAGGGAAAGATGTTTTCAACATGAAGAACAGTGCTCTCAGGTAGCCTCAAAACTGTCAATAACAGTGGCAAGAGACTAAGCTTTGAGAAACTACAGATAAACAGAATCTTCCCAGACTTTCACAAACAGCCTTTGAACACATGGCAGATGAAGACTAAATCACTGGCAAGGACAGCTATTGCTGAGCATGGGAGATAAGACAGAACCTGAGTTACTAGCTGTTAAATTAACAGTAAAGAAGGGTGGTCTTTTATGTTGTGCCAGGCTCATTTCTTGGCTCCACGGTGCTGGCAAAGTCAGTGGTTTATAGGTACCGATTTATAAATAATAGATTTAAACCTCCCCTCAGTACTTTTGAAATATGTCTTCCTGCAATCACTAACAAGCCTGATCACCTCCTTGGCTAGTCACCTTTGGGCAACCACAGACAGACTGCAACTCTGCATCCCACCCAGGAAGATTGAATGTATTCAGCTCTATGGGGTTTCCTAAGTGAGCATCTGCAACAGCTTTTATTTCACACTTTCTACTGCTAGCAACATTTTGCTTGAGGTCAGCCCTTGTCTAGCTTCTCAAGACCTTTTTGGATGAGACAGAAACATCACAAAGCAACGGCAAGGCACTGCTGCGGAGGGACAGCTTCAACACGGTGGCGGGAATGCCCTGCAGGTGACAAACCACAGCTCCTGAAGACAGCTGGGATGCACTGCTACAAAGAGAGGCTGTGTGATACCTGCCTGTGATACCGATAGCACGAGGATGCTGTGAGAGCAGCAGCAAAAAATGACACCCAGCTTAACAGCAGAACCCCAAAACTGTTCACACACTGTCTGCAGTTTTGACACTTTATCAAAGTCCCCCTGTAGATCATACTGGAAAACACTGATAGATTATCACTGTTGAAGCCACCCAAACCTTCAAATTAAACTGTGATACCCATTTGTTCTCTGCAATCAGCCATTCTGGAATTAATAGCCATTACTAGCTCTGTTCCTGTGGCTGTGATGCTAAAGAAAGTGGCTGGGCAGCACACACTGGGGAAGATTACAGGCAGCAGCCCTCGATCTTCCCACGTCTGCTTGACGACCTTGCTAGGATGCCTGTACAGTTCACGTTTGCCGGCAGTAAGAGGTTTCTTGACAAATCTGTTGCTCCTGACATATCAAATCTAGTGTTTTAAACCACTGTTTCTCACAGATTTGGGCAGCGATTCAACTGCAGTTTTTCTCAACTTTTGCTATATCATTCACAAATGACAGAAAAATCTTCAACTCATAGAACTTACTAGTGCAACCAGGATTTAATCAAAGGACACTGTAATAATTGCAAGATAGGCAGTAATGCTTGCAGTTTTATAGATATCTGCTCAACTTAATAGCATTAACCTTTGGTAGGAAAGTTAAAAAGCCAAGCAAATTTAACATTAAGAAAGGTTAGAAAAATCAATACCACACAGCAGGAAAGAAAACAACAGATTGCATCTGATGAGGATACAACTTTGCGGAATGACAGGATGAGACACGACAGACTACAGCAGTTACAGGAGCCTCATTGCTAAAGAAGAAGGAGTGTGTCAGACACACATAATAGGATTATTGAAACCCTATATTTCAGACAGACACTGAAATCAGACAGGCACTGAAACATCAATCCAAACATCTCAGTGCATCTCCCATTTTTAGAAATATTATGCATCACAGCATGTTGTGTGTCTGAAGAAAGCAGTTTGTAGATGTTCACTCCCCCATGTCCTTATTAATCTCTTTTTAAAAGAAAGTCATGTTTGTTTTTTCTCTGTTCATTATGAACGAGGATATAAATGTGACGGAAAATACCCTAATTTGCACTTTATCTCCAAGTACTACGGCAAGGCATTTGAGTCTCTTCTGAAGCCTGTGTGTCACTGCGTTCACTCAAAGCGACACTAGTGACATCCGCTTCAGCCCATGTTTACCTGCTGGACTGAGGCTCAACTCAGAAGTAGCAATCTAAACAGAGATACAGGTGGGTCTATACATAGTGCTGACGCCAGACACAGGAAAAACACCCAATGGGAAGTTCAAACAGTGGATGCCGTTTATAGAGCCACTCAAAGCCACAGCACACACAGACAGCTAATGTTCAAGAAGCGGAATAAGTTCAGTTGAACTTCTAAACACTTTCCCTCAGCTCCACAGGTCCTCCAATCAGGCACATCTGGACAAAGCGCTCCAGATGTCGCCTCACTGAGGCTGAATAGAGGGTGAGGATCACCTCCCTTGAGCTGCTGGCAACACTGTGCCTAATGCATCCCAGGATACTACTGGTCCTTCTCGGCCTCAGGGCAACAGTGCTGACTCATGGTTAACTTGTCCACGAGGACTCCTAAATCCTTCCTCACAAAGCTGCTGTCCAGTAGGACACCTCCTAGCCTCTCCTGGAGCCTGGGGTTTATTCCACGTGGGTGCAGGACCCTGCACTCACCTTTGCTGAACTTCATGATGTTCCTTTCTGCTCAGCTCTCCAGCCTGTCCAGGTCCCTCTCAATGACAGCACAGGTCTATCAGGCACTTCTCTCAGTTTTGTATCATGAGCACACTTGCTCTGTCTTTTCCTCCAGGTCACTGATAAAGAAGTTGAACAACACTAGACCCAGTACCGAGCCCTGGAGTGCACTGCTAGCTACAGCCCTCCAACTACATTTTCTGCCCTTATCAAAATCCTGTGAGGTCTGCCTTTCAGACAGTTCTCAATCCACCTCCCTCTTTATTCATCTATAATGCACTTTCAGAGCTTGCCTAGAAAAACGTGATGGAAGAGACTGTCAAAAGCCTTCCCAAAGCCAAGGTTGACAACATTCACAGCTGTCTTCCTTTTCCTCATCTACCCAGCTAGTCATCTCATCATAGAAGGCTAGTATAGGTCAAGTATGATTTCCCCTTGGTGAATCCATGCTGACTACTCCTGATTACCTTTTATCCTTCACATGCTTAGAGACAGATAAGCAGTTCTATCACTTTTCCAGTGATCAAGGTGAGGCTGACTGGCCTGAAGTTCTCCAGGTCCTCCTTCTTACTCTTTCTAAAGGCCGGAAAGACATTAGCTCTCTTCCAGTCCTCAGACATCTTTACTGTTCTCCATGCCCCTTCAAAGATGTTTGAGAGACCCCTAGCAATGACACATGCCTCTCTCTCAGCATTCATGACTCCATCCAATCTGTACACCTACTCTTCTGGAGGCTGAACAAACCACTTCCTAACAGACTTTTCTTATATTTGCACTGAAAATATGCCCTACTTTCATCTGTGAAAGCCTCAAGAGGTCAAAGAGCAGCAAAGAGCTGCCCTCTTCAGTGACAATTTCTGGTCCCAAGGAATTCAATACTGCTCTAGACAAGCCATCAACAGACAAAAACCAAGAACAGGGAATGGGTCTGACTTTGGGTCTTGGGCCAGACCTAGTCAAGGAGGTAGATGCGTGGACGTTTAACACAAGGCAGTCATTATGCTCTATCACTTCATCAGTATTAGAGGGATGATCCCAGGATGTTCACCAGTATTAGAAAGAAGAGAATCCCTAGTCTTAGAAACCTTCCTTGCAGAGACCAGAAGTGACCCTCTGAAAGCGGTTGTCTCTGTTTTTGTCCAAGTGTTTCATGACTCGTCCAAAATAACTCTTCCAACAGGTAGCATGTAAGTAGGCTAAAATGACTTGTGAGATCTTTGAAAATATGTTAAATGACCAGATTGGAAAAAGGGAGAAAGAGAGAGAGAGAGAAAGACAGAATGGGAGTCTTTAGCTTGGACAACTGATAGGCCTAAAATTCCACACATTCCCATAGGCCCTAAGTTAGTGGAGTCGATTTAGTAAGTTGGAACCAAAACCATATCGCAGAATGAGCCATGGAGCTGGTGAATCTGTATGAATCATCAAGCAAATCCTTTAGCATTTTGGGAGTTTCAAATACTGCTGAACAACAGCTATTGAATAGTTTCCTTTTGGATCAGTTTAATTATATGAATTGCCTTCTAAATTTTATATTAGAGAACAAAACAAATGAGTGTAATTGGTGAAAATGAGAAAATTATTTGAGATATTTAACTGGCCAAAAATACATAATTAAGTGAAATACATTTTCCTTCCTTTTTTTTTTTGACTCAAAGTCTGGCTAAATATTTGGCATCAATGCAATGTTAATGCTATACAGATTGCTTGGCCCTTAGCTCTGGTGTGGCTGATCATTTGACTTGTCCCATTGCACATTAAGTGACACTGCCACTCCAACTGAAGTATTTTATTAATTATGATGAAGTGCATGCACTGGAAACCAAATAACTGAAGACCATACTCAAGTGAAAGCCCCATTATTAAAAAATGAACACGGGATGTCAGCTTTTGACCATCATTTCTTTCTAGCTATATATAACACCACTTGATTTATTAAACTAGAATTGTCTGCTGACATGAAACAAAACCAGTAAATATATGTAAATATATGCACACCTCCACAAACCAGAAGCTACATGAACTTGTCAAATTTGACAAGCATTAAAAAAGAGCTCTGAAGTTGAAACTTTCACTGCAACAGCTGCAGCCTCTCCTCCCTTCCCCCATTTCTATTTTGATGTGGAGTTTTTTGGGATTTTTTTTCCAAAGTAAATAAAATGTTTCCTCTTTTTGTTTTTAATGAGGCAGCATGTGGCTTCTGATGGAGGATAGCTTTTTTATACTATGTATTTGACATTGAGATAACAGCAATGAAAGAGTTCCCCTGCATTAATTAGGTTGTTGCCTTTTTGAAAAAAAATAAGGTAAGTCTGTTGTTCATGAAATAGTGAGAATTGCTATAAATTAACAAAATATGAGTCTCTATGAGTCTTTGTGTCCACACAGCCGATATCAAAGAAAACTGAGATACCTTCTTTGCCACCTATCACATACTGAAAAGCAGAAGACAAAAGATAATAAGCAACATCAATCAGCACCTTCTTCCTCGCCCGCCCCCCATCCCACAAAAAAAAAAAAAAAAAAAGGAGAGAAAAGAAAAACACCAAACAACCCAACTGACACTACGTTTCCTGGATAAATTCATATTGAGTGTCTGTATTGGACAAAACTCTCTGGATTTATTAATAAATATTCCTTGGCGAATGAAAACAAATACATTAGATATTCTCCCACCAGATAGGAAATGTAATATCATTACAACAGCCTTACCAGAAGGCTGCCAAAATTTTACAAACATATTCAACAACCAATGGGAAAGGTCAGAATGTTGTGTGGGGACAGGAAGGCAGAAGACCTTGTCAGGAGTTGCATTTCTCATATACCCCAGGCAAATCTCTAGTTTCTGGCATTAAACAGTAAACCTAGATTTGTACATCCCTGCACAACCCAGACACGTTATTTCTCCAATCTGATGATTAAAACCGAGCACAGAACAGCAGTGACAGCCACCTGCTATTCTTGGATCGTCTCTGAAATTTCCCTTGTGTGGCCTTCCTTGTCTGAAAAACAAAGCTTCAAAGAGAGGGGCTTTAATTGGGGGTCAGACTCGCTCCATAATCCCTACTGTGAAAACCTTTTGCCTGCCAAGCTGATTAATCCCTTTTGGATCCCAAACTAATAATAAGACTGATTGGGCTACCTTGTTTTTCTTGGAAAGTTGTGTATAAACAGAAATTACTGTTACATATCTGTGCATTTATGTATGAAGAGATGACAGAGCTCACGTAGGGTAAATGAGAGCATTGGAACAGAAACGGTCCCTGACAGAAGGGAAACACAGGTCACTGATGAGGGACAGCACCAGCCACTACCTAGGGATGTCCACACATCTTTTGTGTTGACTTGATGGCACTTTGCACCAAGACTGAAAATACTGCAGTGTCTCTGACACACTGTAATTATGCTCAGACATGCGGACGTGCACAAGTGTAAACTAACAATTACACCAAACCAGCACTTATCTTGGGCACTCAGCACCAGTGCCGTAATACAAATAGGAGCCAAGCAATTTCCTGAAACAAAGCAGAAAAATAAAAGCTACCCCGGCCACAAATCCCATGCTCTGCTGAGCTGAAAAAAAAAAAAAAAAAAAAAAGGGACATGAACTATTCTTGAAAAATCAACAATTTGGGTCATCTTTTATAAGGTGTATGTGGGAGAGAGAGAGAGAGAGTGAGACTGTCTTCTGACTTTCGAATCCCAGAACAGCTTATGCATAGTAATGTTTTCAGAAACTTTTTTTTTCTTAATTAAAAGGGCTCCAGGTTAACAGCTTCAGCTTTATATCGCGTGGGAAGACAAATGCTCCAAAGAACTGAAGTTAATAGGCAGACACTCTATTTGAACTGCCTTCACTTTCCAGACTGACTATGAATTCTCAAGGTAGTGGAGGCATGGAACATAACAGCAAGGCTTATACTAGGGTGTTTGCAAGGGTTTGGGCTGACACATTTTAGTTATCCTAAATGCTATCTATATACTATCTCTTGCCAGCAGCCAAGAATCCAATAGTGCTCTCACGCTGCAAGGGCAAAGAAAATACCAAAGGGATGTTCAACTGCGAGGTATAAAACTCTCTGCAAGACGATTCCAATCACTGGGTATACACATGGTCAGTACATCTTAGCTCCTTCATACTCAGACAGGATTTGCATGGGAGTATCTGACAGCTTCAGTTATGTACAATTGCTCTGAAAAGAATTTGGTTTGTGAGAATAGAGCTGCAACTCAGATACCAATCATGGGACAGAAATAATTGAGACAAGGCTTTAAATGTGTACCATGTGCACAAAAATGGTATTGGGAGGGCAGGGGGAAATCCGTCTACACACGCAAAAAGAATGCACAAAGATTCACAGAGCTTAATTATCTACAGACAGCAAACTGAATGGAGAAATATCCTCCTATGTATGGAGAAAACCTCCAAAATTTGTGCTATCAATGGAATTCATTAGCTCGTCCTTCCTTTCTGCACCATGGCATTAATGAAAACAGCAAGAGATTAGTCCCAAGACTGGTCCTTTAGGAAGGGCATCAATTACTTCCCAATATTTGTTAGTTTTCTTTTCTGAACAACCTCTTGCTTCATATCTCCGTATGAAGTTTTAACTTGTGCAGGTATATGGCTGGATAACCAATTTTTCCCCTATTACTGTTCTGATTGACAGTTCTACATTGCTAAAAAACTTGGTATCTCCCATCACTGTTGTATCAGAAAGTCTAGCTCCTGTTCATCTGCCTCTAGCACACCAGGAAAAGCAGTAATTCAAAGGGAAGTTAATACTCTGACGTTCAATATCCCATACACATTCCATTAGCCATTGCTAACTATAGGCAAAAAAGGAAAAAGAAAGTTACTTTTCAGGAAGAATTCGAGGCAAGTACCCAGCTTCTCCTTAAACAAAGGCTCCTTAAACAGAAGGATGTAAAGAATGTCAATGCCAAGGGCCACACTGCTATTTATTTATCCATGATCTGTAATGGCCTCAACTTAGATGAGTCCACGAATTATAAAGATGGAACAGAATTTCTCAGATGTCTAACCTTTGCATAAGACAGCGAACAAACATTCCAAATTCAAACAAATTGTTCTATGTTTCAAGAAGTGATACGGTAAGGAAAACAACATAAATTTAAAAATAAAAGCCTAGTTTTACAATTCTTTTCTGCCAAAGATCACTGAGCTCTGAACACAAGTAAATGACATGCTGACATTTGGATAGACATAAGGGAAAGCTGAGGAAAATTAAACCACTGCCCAGCAGAGCAGTTCTGACTTCATTACTCGTGAGTGTTCCCCTCAGTATGAATACATTTCCAAGTGAAATTCTGGATATTTGCTCTATTTCCACATAACTGAGGTAGAACTGAGGTAGACAATCAAAATCTACGCACTCTGTTCACATATTTGTTGCATTTTTGAGGACTGTAAGGTTTCTTTTACTCTTAATTTAAATGTGAAGTTGCTGAATAAGCATTAAGTCTTCAGCTCTGAAAGTGCCTGATCTGGGGTTACCTTCTGGATATACCTTAAAGCCTGTTTTTCCAAAGGGTAATGGACCAGGCAGGGCAGAGTCCCAAGCTAAAGCCATTGGTACAAGGAGTTTATTTGCAGGAAACAATACAGCAGAAAAGCAGAGTTGCAAACTACCATATGCCACGATAGTGTCAACAGGCGCACACTTGAGGGCACCGTGGCCTTACGGACTGCCAGGCCCGTGCAAGGCTGTGTCTTGAGGAAGCAAGACCGGTGCTTCCCTTGACTGCTGTCGACACAAAGCATCAGGCCTGGGGACATCCTGCTGTGCTTTGAACTTCCCATCCGTTGTAGGAGTTAACACAGCCGCTGCATGAATCGGAGTTACCTTGCACTGACAGCAGTGCTCGAGACAGGAAGGAATAATACAACTTTTTCTGGCAGATCCTATTCTAACACAGTCACTTCTCCCTTTTTGCTTCCCTTCACTCTCTACACTCTCTATTTTAAAATAGTGCTGCTAAAAATAAAAAAAAAAAAAAAAAGAAAAAAAAGAGAAAAGAAAAGGAAAAGGAAAGAGAGAAAGGGACATCAAGGCTTGCTTCTGCATTTTTATAAGAGATTAAAAAAAAAAAAAGAGCTTCCAATTTCAAAAATCTCCCTGAGAGGAGCTGTCAGAAGCTCAGCAGGGCTGGCAGGGATGCATGTGCACATTTTCAAGGGGCAATTGTTTCCTTTTATTTTTGGGGAGCAGTAGGGGTGATGACACAAATCTCCCACCCGTATCAGTGCTCTGACTGACTCTTGCTCAAGCCTGAAGCAGCACGTGCACCTTGTTGCCCTTGCAGATGGGGGTATCATCAGCGCGCTGCCTCAGCACCTGCTTGCCCAGGATCTCCAGCCGAGAGCCGCCGCGTCCTCACGGTGGCCCCGGCAGCCCCAGCAGCCCCATGCGCTGCCGCTGCGCCGGGGGTCCGCGAGGCTGCAGCGCAGGAGGCCCCGCGCACAGCGAGCGGGCCCAGCGCCGGCAGCTCCTCAGCGCCAGGCCGTCCTCAAGCGCCTCCGCTGCCCTATTGAGCGGCGGAGCCTGCCCTTTAAACCATTCTGTTAAGGGTCTGTCAGGTATTTCTGAAGCTAAGAGGCTAAGGCGAGCAACAAAAACACTTTCCAGGGCTGGATTTTCTGTGAGAAAGTGATTCATACACTAATGAGATCATAAAACAGGGAGATTAACCTGACCTTTTCAGTCATGCTGGCCATCTTTCTAAGGGGATGGATTTTCTACAATATACTCTCAAGGGCTGTGTCCAGGTTAATTAAAACATTTTTCAAGCCACAGTGGTTTTGCTTCTTTTCCGTGGAAAACTGTCACAGCAAACAGATCCCACTGGGGGGTTCTCCTGATATTCACTCTGAACATGCATTTATTCATCAATATGCCTCTCGCACGCAGGCATTATATACTTGTAGACCCCTACTTCCTACTTCAGGCAATACCCAGCACCACGTCTCTGTCCTGACCTTTCCTGAAAGGCATCCCTATCAGGGAGATACAGAAAACAAAGAGAAATACATAGCAATACATGTGATATACGTGTGTGCTACGTGTGCACACCAAGCAGCCTTTCCTGGGGAGAGAAGGCTCTAGAACCCTGCATTTTTGTGCAGACACCTTTGGTGCTCGTAATGACACCATGTGCTGACTCTTCAGAGTTTTCCCTTCAACAAAAAACAGCTCATCCACGCCTTTCCCTCCATTTCTGCATAACTATGAGTTGTCCACCTGTGGCATCTGGAAACAGCACTCTAGTTCTAATATTCATTGCAAATTAGTCATCCCTTTTTCAGACCTGGGTTGTGGTTTCTCTCCATCCTGTGTGTCCAAATACCTCTTCTAGGGTGCGGTGCAGAACCTGCAGAATAAGCTTCTATAACGTCGTCTATATGACACTGAGGACCAAAACAACACCGAAAGGCAAGGTAGCCAAAACTGGACAACCAAACACTTAAGGTAAACTCCTACCTTTCCTCCACAGATTTTAAAGGGCAGCAAGGCAAAAACACTAGTTCTTTTTCTATATTTAAATTACTAAAACACATTCGACCTTGACTTTTCTAGAACAGAAGTTAGCATAAAAAGCTCTCTGTCGTCATCTATTCTGCATCCTCATTTTAGCCACCATCAAAGTTTTCGCTTCCTTTGGAAAGTCAAAAAAATGAGCTCTTCAGAATTACAGGCTGCGTCAAGCAAAAATACAAAATACCCAAACAGAGGAAGTATGTGATTTGCCTTTTTTTCCTTCTTCTCATTGGAATGAAACATACTGGAGATTCACAGAGGAAATGTTTTTGCAGCAGATTTAAAGCAGAAGTTGTTCTTCCTATCAAGTTGTATTATCACTAAGTGAAAGATGATACTGTCATTTAATACCATTTTTTCGCATAAACTTTAAGAATTATTCTCTTACACTGCTAAATATTTTACAAGAAATCAGTACTTTTATTCCCTAGACACTCTAATTCTTTCCAAATTTTTTGTGCATGCAATGCAAATGAAATTCTAAACTACAGCTTTCAGATAGTATTTTGAATATGACAGTCAACTTCTAAAGCTGGTATCTGAATCCATTAAAAACAATGAGCTTTCTATTTCACTAAAGTGCATTCCTTGAAGAAAACCAGTGTGAACATTCACCTGAATATAAAGTAAACAAATCTGGCAAGATGGTTCTAATGTAAGGGGAAGAGAACTACCACACGCTTACCTAAGAATACCCCCTAAAGAGAAAATTCTGGGTTCTGCATAGCACACAACATTTCTCCTTTTGACAACAGGAATGTTTTCCTTCATTCCTATCAAGCGCAATGAACATTTTGTGAATATTAAGCTTCAGACAGAGCTATAGCACCAAGCATTTTAATTAATTACTTATTTTTCAAATAATTTGGCTGAGAGTGAACAGGGTTCATTTTAAAAACAGCTAAGATTTTCATATGCAAGAAGAAATAGAGTCCTTCACTCAAGAAGAATTAGTAGGTCACTGTAAATAACATCTGCACTCTTACTGTACATCATTTTGGTGACAGAAGGCACTGCCATGCAATCTGATCAACATTACCAATGAAGCACAGCCAATTATTTTGATATGTTTGTATGACAGATTGCTGTTATTAGTCAATGTTAGGATGCTTGATCAAGTTGCATAGGGTTGCATTTCCCCAAACTCATTGTTTTGTGTTCTCAAAAAAAACCCCAACAACAACAAAAAAACCCCCCACCAACAAAAAAACACATATCTGCAAAAATTAAAGGGAGGTGCAGGATGGAGGGTTGTTTTATTCCACTTACATCATGTAAGTAACATCACATAACATTCAGTTTCAAGCCACATTTTTTCTCAACTTCTAGCAATCCAT
The DNA here is from genome assembly GCA_003342815.1 of Eudromia elegans. Lineage (NCBI taxonomy): Eukaryota > Metazoa > Chordata > Aves > Tinamiformes > Tinamidae > Eudromia > Eudromia elegans. Next base: position 1,404,954 of record PTEX01000156.1, read on the forward strand.
AACTCATCTCAGAATCTAAACAAATTATTTTGTGCCTCATCTCCATCAAAATCAATTCCTGCAAGAAGAATTCAACCCCATCTATATTTTGCACAATGCAACACAGACCCAAGCTTTTTCTTCCTGCCAAAGTGCAATAACCACAGAGCAAGAACTCTTCTTACTTCAGGAGATCATGCCACCTTCTCCAAGCCCTTTGAAGTAACAAAGCGCTGGTTCATTGCCTGAAAAAAATAAATCAATACAAAGGGTCCCTGACAATTTGGTCACATTCTGTTGGTGATATTAGACTCATTTCTAGTCTGGTAAATTCTCCACTCCTTGAAAAGATCCTTTTCAAGATTTGAGAGCCTCGTAACTATAACATACAGGAAGAGATGAAGTGTATATATATATAATTTGGGGGGGAACAAGGGAGCACTAATAGAAAAATATCTCAGAAATCATTAGCGTGCTCAAGTCCTAGATCTGGTAAAGTAGAGGACACCCTTGGGAAGGTGTGAAGGCAGTAGGGGAGTCCCAAACACTACAGCTGGACTTTTATGGAGCCTTGTGTCACTGCATGTTCATCTTCCACTACACTTTTCATAGTACGTCATATGACTGGAGTAAATAATTAATTACTGCTCTCCTGTCTTTTTTTTTTTAATACCATAGTCATCTCAGATACAAGCCTTGCCAATCTCTCTGCTGCAAACAGTCCATGTCTCGGAGTACAGATAGGCTATACTTCCCCCAGCTTCTCTTATCTGATTTTCTTTTCTTTAAACAGCTACTTAAGAGTACTCCCCTCCTGAAAACCTCCAGTTAATGAACTGAGAGGATATTCCTTCTGCATCACCCATATCTTATTTATTTTTATAATTTTCTTCATTCCAAAATTGAAATATTTGATTTCCCATGTTTCAACTCACTAACCACTGCTCTTGATCTCTAACTCAGGAGCAGAAATGGGGAGAATGTAAAAATTGCAAGTAAATCTTGGTGCTCTTTCCACAGTCACTAGCGACCTATCCCTGTTCTCCCTACCTGAGCCTCTCTGCACCAAGCCTATGGTCGGAAAGCTCACCCTCCCCGCCAGCTCCCACGTGAGCCCATCCTTTTTAACTTTTGAGAGAAGTTTCCACTATCAGGCCTGGCATTATTAGGGGAACTGTCTGGGTGGAGTAGGCTGAGTCAGACTGATTAGTGCTCTATTGAATTCATAGAAGAAGGAAAAAAAAAGAACTCTGAAATGCAAAAACATAGACTAAGGATCCCTTTTGTTCTGTTACTCTAGTGACTTGAAGGGAGATGACTGCACCAGTTCTCTCTCAGGAAGCACTGAATGATCTAAGCCTACATCCTGCAGAAAGTGTACAGGAAGAGCAGCAATCCTTGACCACACCTGGGAAATCTCTGCTAAGGTGCCTGCAAGTAGGAGAGATGCCAGAACATCCACTTCATATCAAGCACCAATTCCTTTGAGCTCAGGATCAGTGCACTGGGGCCAAACTTGGTGGTGGCTAGTGACAGGACAGGTGGTAATGGGGATTAATTAAATACAAGAAATTCCATCTCCCTGTGAGGAGGAACTTCTTTCCTGTGAGGGTGACAGAGCCCTGGAATAGGCTGCCCAGAGAGGCTGTGGAGTCTCCTTCTCTGGAGAGCTTCCAAACCCGCCTGGATGCCACCCTGTGCCACGTGCTCTGGGTGTCCCTGCTGGAGCAGGGAGTTGGACTGGATGATCTCTAGAGGTCCCTTCCAACCTCAACCCTTCTGTGATTCTGTGATCCACACACAGAAGCAAGGAGCACAGGCCTGCCGGAATTGCCTTTTCCAAGCAGGCTGCAAGGAGAAGCAGGGGCATGGAGGACAAGCAGCTGAGCATACGGGACCCCTAGGAAGCAAAACAACACAGGAGACGAGTAACCGCAGCACTGAGTGCCTCTGTTGAGGACCAAGTGCCAGGTAGTTTATCTATATACATCTACATACCAAAAGCAGCAAGGAAAGCAAAGTAGTCAGAAACAGGCAGGCCAGAATCAACAAGTTAATAAACTGACCTTGTGGACGTTACACACAGGTTCCTGTGCCTTGCCACACACCCCCACTGAAACTGAAGGTGCCCGTGATAATGAGCACTGTTCCATTTCCTGTAACACGGCCTTGCCCCTGAACTGACATCGGCTCTTACTCTGCCACTGATTCATCTTGGGCAGCTCTTCTTCTGTACAGCCAAGCAAAACAGCATTAGCAGGATTAAATCAAATATATCTACTTTTAAGTGAACTATTAGTGAAACTCTAGGGAAGAACAAATTCTGTCTGTTTAATTGTACCACAACAGTAGCTTTCCTTGCTCAGTAGTACACTTATAGAGACATCTTTTTCAGCAGAAAAACTAATCACCACAGACATTTATTATTTCCAATACTACAGCATGATAAGGACTACTCATGGAATAATTATGATATGCTGCAATTACACATAGTAACCCATTGTCAAGGGTCCCACGATGCTTTGGACCTAGATGGGATTCTAAGGATGCCGTGACCTTCTCAGTCAGTTGCAGGGGCTTTCTGTGTTGTTGATCTGCAGCCCCCAAAGCGCCTGTCATGGTCGCCCCCAAGCACACAAGCAAGGGGTGCCACTCCCGGCTCCGAGCACTGCGGCTCGCGCTGCAGACGCCCTCAGGAAGGGCGTCTCGTAACCGCAACGCGGTGGTTCGATGCGAAAGCTGCTGGGTATAGAAAGCTACAAGAGGTCAGAGATAACAACTTGCATCTCTACAGCAAAGACACACTTCTCCACGTGTAAGAACACCCCTAGAAGTCACTATTTCACTTAACTTCAGCACAATCCTTTCAGGAGATGTATACAAACTAATCAGCCTAATGCACATGCAGACCTCCTGTACGACGGATTGTCTGGAGAGGCACTAAAGATTTGCATGAAACATGGTGGCAGGTTTGTATGGAGGTCAAGCAGAAGATGTGCAAGGAAATTTGATCTAAAAATCGTGCTTGCATTTCTCAAGTTTGACAGTACAAAAGACTGAAGTTCCAATGACAGGCACACACAGAGTATACATTGTATAAAAATGGGGTTAGCTGATTTACACATATGACAACTGCATGGAAATACTCAGGTGAGAGAGTTTGCCCAACAAAGCACGTCAGGGACAATCATGTCCAGCCTGTGAAAATCAAGACCTTTCAAAGTTAGTACCTGACCAACACTCACAGCAGAGTTTGGGCATTTGGTATTTTTAAATCAATGTGTCTTTGTTTCACTATGACAGTGACTTATCTGGAATAGTAAATTTAGTTAAGAGAAAAGTGGAATTAAACTCTGCAAGTATAAAGATCTTCTTTAAAAAATCCATTTAGAGTTACTCCTGGCAATGCCCATATCAGGACTTCCAAAACTTGATATCAGCTAATTAAAAATATATATATACACTTTAATATTTTCACATTTATATTTAAAAATATTACCTGAGATTTTACCAATTAATCATATATAGATGCAGAAAATTAGGACATATTCTTTTGGTTTGTATATTTTATCTTTTAAGTGTCATATTAGTATTATTTGGAAATAACCAGGAGCTCTATCAGATTTTGTGAAAAAATCCTGGCATACTGTTTGTGGCAAAAAAATAACTTAATTTTCTGATAATAAAAAAGGAGGGTTAGTATAAACACTCAAATTTAGCCCACTTTCATCCTACATTACCTAACGAGATTTAATTTATCAATTGTCATATTAACCAATAAAGTCATTAAAATGAAGTATATGCATGCTATAAAACAAATGCAAATCATATCAGGTCATATTAACTATTAAAAACATGCAGAAGTAAACCAATCCAGAGACTGTAAAATAGTTTTGCTTCTAGAGAAAGAATTTTTATTAGTATAGATTAAAAGAGGTAAAAAAAAAATGTTACTTAATGATCAGAATTGCAACTAGCAAACAGGATGCCTAGTTTCTGTTCTTTAGGCTCAAGCTGGCACTAGCAAGGTCACAGAAGCATTTAAACTGATGATCCAAAAGAGAAAACCAAAAGCTATCTTTCAAAGAAAGGTCCTTTCTTGCTGGGTGGCAATGATCAGCTTAGATCATCAAACACATACACACGTGCACACACAAAAGCATTTATTCAGATTATTGATTTTATATATCTTTCTACCCTATAAGGAAATGGTGAATGATGCTTCTCATTTACCACATGATTAGTGTTTTGTCCATTTTTCTAAATTAAGTTGCTTTTGGATGGAATTTGGAAGCAAACAAAAATGCACACAACCACAGTTTCACATTCTTAAATACACTGAGAGACTGTCATTAGAATGTGGGACTCAAGGATCCTTCTGCCTCATCAAATTCAATTCTATGCTGCCACAGGCTACATGACATATCATCTTGCTCATAAACTTTCTAGTCTCTGTTTTAAAACCACTCAGCTTTCTCGCTCTTCAGGTACAACTTCCCAAAAGGTTTACTCCTCCAAAGGATAGCTAAGAGTGTCTAATTCACACCCTGAATGTAAGTGTATTTATTTAAGTCAATATTATTCTCATCTTTTCCAGTCTCAGAGTTTAGCCTCTTCATATCATTATCTTGAATTCTGTTAGGCTGACCAAGGAAAAATGTCTTAGTCTTTTCTCCTAAAATAGACTGTGGAGCCCTTTGCTCATTATAAGAAGCATTTTTCAAGCTTCCTCCAGCTTCAGATTCACCCTTCTCGGAAATGGACTACCTATGTAATGCACAGTACTGCAGAGGTGGCATTAAAACCAACAGCACTGATGCTTTCCTGCTGCTAGTTGTGCAACCTTGCTTGATAGTGAGATCATCTAGGCTTTTCTGCTGCCACACCATGAAGGGAACATATAGATTGTGAGTGTGGTAAAGGTGATGGATCCTCCAGCGTGTGCAGCCTCAGACCTGAGCTAAGGCATTCAGAAAGAGTCTCTTGACCCTGCTTTGAAGTCCAAATTAGGATGCCAACAGGAGAGTGCTTCAGGAATAAGATGATGAGTCAGGGTGAGTGCACAGCTGGCACCTTCTACTGACACCAGCTGGGCTCAGCAATACTCACTTCCACGTGTTACTTTCACTTAGCCAGACTGCTTTTCCCCAACTTCTACTCTGTCGTCTTTACCAAAAACTTATTCTAAGTATTGCAGTGGCATAGAGTGTAAAGATGATAATCTTTAATAATCATTTTGTCCTCATGCCTCCTTTTGCCTGCCTCATCTCTTTGAATTCTCTAGGTAACTAAAGTACCCACCACTGTATTTAGAGTCTAACTCCCTTTGACTTTTTGATCTTTGAAACAGCCTTTTCGTTGACCAGTTCCTCTTTCCTTGTCCTCCCTTCACCCTCTTGCATGCTTCACACTTAGCTTCATTCCCCTTCTGAGCTCACATGGTTGTACTTGAAGTCTTTCTTGACCATCTTTCATCTTTCTTTTGGGAACAAGTTCCCGATAGAAGTTCTTGAAGATAAAAGCTGTACAAATCTGTTTCCTCTCTGCTTAGTGCATAAGCTCCTGTGCAAATGCACAACTGTTCTCAGTTTTTCAAGGCTTTTTTCTTTCGAAGTAAAATTATGTAAGATAAAAATAAAGACAAAAGAACACAGACTTCACAATACTTGGACCCAAATCAGTTGGTTTTGCATTTTCACGGTCTCATATAAATAGAAAATGCTATCTGACAGTCACCTTTACTTTTTCCCTTGCCTTTCCTGATCAACGCATGCATGGCAATATTTCTCCTCCATCCTTGCCTGCTAATATACCATGTTTCTGCTAACCTGTAAACTCTACTTGCTTGCCAAAGGCAATCATTTTGGTTCTTCTGCTGTGTTGCAGGTTCTTATGTATTAGTGAACAAATCATTTCAGATAATTCTTCCTGACCTATTCCAATTTTTTAGCTGGGTTGTGTATAATGTCCAGCTACAGCTCCCACCCTTATTAAACTGTTGTAACTGTTCTCACTCTTTATTTCATGTTTAACTCCCAGTTCTATCTGTATCTTTTACTAAATAAAGCAATTCTGTATTCAATGGAGACATAAATAAGCTTATCTAACCACATTTTGCATTTAAAACTGAACTGATTTGCTGGACACACGTGGCTGAATTCAGTAGCTAGAGATAATATTGATTGTTTCTCATCACCAAGTCTTTCCATGCTTTATGAACAGTAGCCTTCGTCATCTCATACCTCATTTTAATAGTACATTGAAAGAGAAAATAAACCTTTCTACTTTTTTCAAGCCTAAGTGCTGAACTGAAGTCAAATGACTACAATAAAAAAGCTAATAAAAAAAATCTCTGACTCTACAGTAGAGGCCCCTATCAAAAGCTTCAGATATTCTAGCTTAAGAAAACTCTAGCTCCAAGCACTCAGCTAGTAACTTCACAACTGTCTTGGCTCCCTTTAAACTTTCAGTAGTTCATACTCAAAAAACTCCTTTAATTAGCTTAAATGATCTTAAATGAGGAATTAAAGCATCACAATTCTCAATTTGTATCTTTCAAATAAGATTTTTTTTTAAAATTGTGCTAATAATATGAAAAGTTCAGTACTTACTAACTGCTGAAAAATAGACAGAATACCTTAGATACTTCTAAACTGAACATTCCCCAAAGAAGCTCATGAATAGCCTTCAAGACCTATCTTCAAGACCAGCAACAGAGAGACTGGACGGGAACTCCTGTATTGTCACACTTGTTGCCTGAAATCCTATACATCTTTTCAACTTAATTATCAACAAGCAAAGATCTCTTCTCTGCACTGACGCACATAATATGGGATTGCAATTACTGTGATTATACTGCTTAGTCACTAACATCACTTGCAAGACAGGGAACCCCTTAAAAGGTATCTGTGTGTATTATTCCATGACTGCACAACTGATTACTGCATGCATAGATCGTGCTAATGCATTTTTGAAGATGTGATTTCACAGCTTGGATTTCCTGTCATGTTTTAATTCCAGCTGGATCCAACTGCGATGCTCTTACTTTGTCCATAATTCAGACAAAACTCAACATCACAGATGGTTGAGGTTGGAAGGGACCTCTAGAGGTCATCTAGTCCAACCCCCCTGCTCCAGCAGGGACACCCAGAGCACAGGGCACAGGGTGCGATCCAGGCGGGTTTGGAAGATCTCCAGGGAAGGAGACTCCACAACCTCTCTGAGCAGCCTGTTCCAGGGCTCTGTCACCCTCACAGGAAAGAGGTTCCTCCTCTGGAGAATGGAGATGGAACTGCCTGTGCTTCAATTTGTACTCACTACCCCTTGTCCTGCCGCTGGTCTCACCACCGAGAAGAATTCGGCCTCATCCTCTTCACATTCTCACCTCAGGTATTTATACCTATTTATAAGGTCCCCTCTCAATCTTCTCCAGGCTAAAACTCCCTGTGAGAAGGGCTTAGGTATGGTCATTTTAGGCTGGTAAATCACTTGCAAGGAGGGAGAAAACGAAGAGTTTGCTGGAAGGGGAAATAAACAATCTAATGACAGAAAACAAGATAAGAAGCTACTGTCCCTTACATTTCCTTCCGTGCAACTGCTTTGAAAATAAATTTAACTACACTACAGACAGTGCTGAAAGATGCTTTGGGGACAGACTGTTCATCTTCAGGAAATCTTTCAGTATTTATGAAACCAAACGAGATTTAATCTCTTTAGAGCATCTTGAATTCTTCACAAAAAGAAGTGTGCCACATAAGCAATAAATGAGTTGCCAAAGGATCTTGAAACTTGTATATCATCTCTTTTCCTAATATAACTTCATTTCATATTGGTCTCTTTCCTGTCCACTATTTTATTTCTGTCATAGAGAAGTCTAAGTTTTTCAACAGCAAGTATAAGTTGTCAACCTCCCTACCTATATTTTTCCACACTTTATACAATCAAATTCTGACAAACTTGTCAAAAATATCAAACGCATTTAGCACTTTATCACTTCATTCTTCTACCTGTGCAACAGCTTGCCCTTCAGGGCTGCAAAGCACTTAGGGGTAGTATTTGAAAAAAAAAAGGATTACACAGATCCCACAGAAAGTGATTTCTGCACAGGAAAACACAGACACAGGAGAATCATCTGCTTTAGTTTTTAGAACTCTCCATAGCCTCTGGCAATACAATCCAGCTTGAAACGCTGAAAGCCTCACCATTATCATTTAAAAAACCGAAAAGCTGGAAAGTTGGCAAATTCATAGGTTCCTCCTCTCTAATAACCACAGGAGACAACTTGTGCCCTCTTACAGTCTTGAGCTCCCTTTGCAGAGCCGGGGCTGCGTCTGGGCCCAGCATGAGCACCCTGCTGAAAGCAACAGCTCAGCTCGCGGTGGCCTGTGAAGGGACAGCGCTTCCCAGCAGGAAGGAGCCAGCAGGGGCCTTCAGCAGAGCTGCCGCCTGCTCTTAGCCTTTCCTTGGGCGTCCTTTGAATGTGGAACTGAGGGCTGCAGTCATCCACAGGCATCCACTTGTGCCAGTTCAGTTATTTCCAACTGAAAAGTGCTTGAAAAGACTTTCCAGGGAAGCCAGAAGCTGCTTTTACATTTCAGGTACAGCTCTGGTATCACCTCTTTAAAGCACTGCTCGGAACTTCTGATGGTTTCCACCAAAGTCATTTGCAAATCCCTGGAGGAGCACCAGGTGCTGGTACCACCTTGCAGCCAAAGCAATGGAGCCTGGCCACAGCCAGCTACTTCCACTGCAGAGGGCTCATCTGTTCGGAGCACCAGGTACTCTGCAGAAACAGGAAAAGCTGCAGGCAGGGCTGTCTCTGACCTCTGCCTTTCCTCGGAGTGCACAAAGAGTTTCCAAACTCTACCCCTCAGCCCAGATTACCCTGGTTCCTGGCCCATTGAGAGCAGAGCTCAGCTTGGCAACAGCAGGGAACTTTTAACACAGAAAAACACTCCAAGGAGCTTCAAAATCCCCCTAATCTTCCATTAAAAAAATATAAAAATAAAAACAGGAAAAAAGTGGAATCTGGGACTATTAACCAGCAATTTATATTAAACTGCTGAGTTGGTTTTTTTTTTATAGAAGGGCTATTATCAATTAAGTGCAAAGTAAGTACCTGCTAAATAAGTTGTTTCAATTGGATTAACAGTTGCTTAGGCACATCATACATTACAACAGCAGTTCCTGAAGAATTCGGACAAAATAGCCTTAAAACTTGTGAATTTATTGCAAGTGCATGCCAACTTCAGTCACTGCTCTTTATGCTTTAAGCTTCTTGCAAGATCTGTCCTAACAAATTTTCTGTTCTTGACCTGATGGAACTCCCATCAAAGCCTGGTAAAGGATGGAATAAGCATAGGTCCTGCTACTTTCATTTTTATTTGAGCAAAACCATCTGAAAACAGTAAAAAACAAATCCTACACTCACTTCCAATAAACCCAAAATCTCAGTTTTAGATTAGAAAACTAAGGTTTCCATGCATGTGTGTTTATCTTATCACATTCACTTCTTCACAGCTGCAAAAACTGACAGCAGAACTAATTCATTTCTGACATGACAGGGAAATTTTTCTATTTCTATCCAATTCTCTTCCCTATGCTCTACTGTATTACTTTTATTTTTCTCTCAAAATAGGAATCTTTTCCTAACTTTTTAAAGAGTCTGCCTTTTTCTCAATTTGCATTCATTGCTGCTGTTCCTACCTATTTCATTTTTCCTCTCTTAATGCATTTGATCACATAGAGGACAGTTTCCATATCCAATTATACCTCCAAATAGACTTAAAATGTACATATTATTGATGACCGAAGGCCATGTGGGCTTCCTCAAATGAAGGAGCCTGACAAAACACCATAACTCACTCCTGTTCCCAGACTCATTCAGGTTCAGCTGAGCTCCCTGCACAGTCAGCTTATCAAGCCTTGAACCAGCCCCTCTTTGCCAGGTTCTACTGATAAAATTCAAGGACAACAGGGCAATTCAAATGGCAAATCAGAGGTTCAACTGCTTAGTGCTGGCAGAGAAAACTGCAAGGGCCTGAAAGAATGTTAGAGAGTCAGGAAATAAAGGCAGGTAAATAAAAGAAGGGACCAAAAAGATAATTATGAGAAATATTCCAATTTGCCTGTGTGGGCATATTTAAGGCTGTCAGAACTTCAGTTCTTTCATTTCTTCACCCCTTCTCCCTCCTGGTGATATTTTTCTGCTACTAATTTTTTGCTTTCAAAAATTACAACTCAAGTAAGATTTCCACTTGATATATGCAAATGCAACTTTTATCATCTTGCACTATTCCTGAGCGGAGCTATAAAAAAATCCAAACCATATATTTTTCATGCTTTTGATCAAACCAAAAATCATTATGAAAAAAGCAGACGTGCTCCAGAGCTGCATTTTGAAACCTCCATCCATCAAATCGCCATTCAAAGACTCCATCCCTGCGCACACATCAAAGCTCCACATAGCCTTAAAACTTTCACATTTAATTAATACAAGTAAGCTCAAATTTGGCAGCTTCATCTAATCCTTCATTGCACTAACCAGCTACAAAGGCATTCAATTTTTCTATCTGAACAATGTACATAATTTTCTCTCTCTTTTCCATTTGGTGGCTTGTGCAGTTCATGTTTATCTGCATGAACACAGACCAAATTCAACCTCACTTCATGTGGATTATCATCCTCATGGTGGTTTGAAACAGCATTGCTTTAAGTGAAGTAAAAGAATACTATGGTAAGCAATGAAGTTGGAGTCCAATTTTAGCTCACAGTTGTGTCAGATGTGAGAGCAAAGCTCATACTGGCTCCGGTGAATTTGCCTACAGACTTTGGGGGTAAGGAAAATACTTGTACAGATGCTGGAGGAATCACATTTCTGAGCGGTTCATGTATGACTCTAATAAAACAGGATAACGCAGTTGCCAAAATGCTCGCTACAGATCTCGGAGCGCACATCAAGCAGCATTTTTTCACCTCCTCCTCTTCAGCCCACCACCAAGGCTTCCTACTTTGAAATGGGCAACAGGCTTCATCTTTTCACTCCTCCCTTTCTGCTCCTGTAAGGAAGGCTGCCCATTCCGTGAAAAGATGCACAACACACACAACACGTGCAGAGGCTGCAAAGCCTCTTCTTAAAACACTTAAAAAAAATTCTAGTACCAGGATGTGGGGGGTCTTTCTCATGGGGTAAATGCTCTGCACTGCTGTTGGCTGCTGCCTTGGGGCTGGCTGATGTGCTCCCCCACCACGGAAGCAGGCGCCCGAATCCCCCAGAGTGAATGGCTTGAACCTGGAGCTGGTCCCAACATCTGAGGAGCTGAGAGGTTTTGGGTTCTGCTAATTAGCAGCCCAGAGTCACCCGTTAACCAGATACGGGCGCCGACCTTTGAGATCCAGCAGCAGTTTTCTCTGAAATTTCCAAAAATAAGAAACGGATGTATAAACTCCATGTTTAAAAATACCTACCATTTGACTCTTCAAACTTAACTGACTAGCATTATATTAAAGCCGTCTCTTTAGGCTGAAGAGGCTTCTTCATCACGCACACTCCTTCCAATCACAGCACTCTGCTCAAGTTTTTTCTTCAGATTAAGCTGCCACTGTTTAAACCCTCTTTTTTTTTTTCTTGCACCAAAAATGAAATCAAAAATGAAATGAATTCAATACATTTCTCCTTTCAAGCTTTTCTGTTACTTGCTCTGTCACAGACTGACAGACTAAAATAAGGCTTCTCTCAGGGATTATCACTGAATTATTATTTTTGAAAGACTCTTGGCCGTAACTCAAGTGTCCAATACAATACACATTCAACCCTTTCCTCTCCCCAGGCCATAAGCAATGAAAGGGAGAAATAGATCTTACTCCTCAACATAATACTGGGCTGACGTTGGATGCAAGACTAAAATACCACCGAACGTAACTTTTCATACACGCGGCACTGCCTTCTTGCACATCCTGTTGTCAGTGAGTTGAGCATCAACCAGGGTACTCATGAGAGGAAAGGAGTACATGGGGAGTCTCAATGACCTCGGAAGGAAAAACCAAGTATCCTATGGATCTAACAGTCTCCAGGACAGCTCTTGCAACACTAGTAGAATTGAGCTCTGTTCATTCAGGTTCAAAAGCACCAGAAGATAACACAAGCATGATTTAAAAAGAAGTAAGGATGTATGTAAGAAGTAAAGATGTATGAATTTGTATTTCTTTTAAAATCTCAACTATATTTAAACAGATTTTTTTTTTCTGTAAATTACTACCTATAGGTGAAGGTGTAAAGGATGCCGTTTGAGAACTGGACAGATGTTTTGATTTTTCTGTAACATAAATGCAGAGTTGTACAAGTCGAGAGTCCTGAAAGCCTCTGCTTTAGGAAAAATTTTCCACGCAAATATATGCCAGTCATTACACATACATGAACTCTGCAAACCAGGAAACACTCTATAAGCTGAACATTTAATGGAATATGCAACATCCCTTTGCTTTAGCTGTGCACAGCTGCCCATACATACCAACAGAAATATTGACTACAATTATACGCATGTCTTTCGGTAAGAAGAGGTGGCTGAAGTACGTCCATCCACTGCTTATTATAATATAGGTACTTAGAATAATCCAACATGATAATCAAAAGCCAAGTTCAAAATACAAAATAAAATGCAAAAGGCAAATTTTCTGCATAGTCAACACAAACTGTGGAATTGTGAAACACAGAGATATAGTCTCTGACTCAGGAATTCCTTAAGCCATCCACTGCTGGAAGATGGAAAAATCTGTGCAAGAAGCATCCCTGGGCATCAGCCCATATGTGCTTCCAAAGGCTTCCAAAGGCTTCCAAAAGCTGTTCCGCCCTGGTGCTCCCAGGACAAGTTACCAGCTGAAGGAGCCTCTCGTCTGACCTAGCGCGACTGTTTTTCTCATTCACCTCCACACAAGTGCCACCAAGCAGAGCAGCTCTTATAAATTAATGACATTTCTAGAGCGTTGTGATATTACTTCCATTTGACACCAATAAGAAATCCACATAACTGAAACCACCCGTGCAGCTTGCTTGGAAATGCGATGCTCGCAAGAGCTCGGCAATCTTCCTCAAGAACAGACCTGTGCCACCGTCGCTCCCGCAGAACAGCTACATGGCAAGGACATACGGAAACCTTCCAGGCCTAAATCCGAAATGGCAAAAAGAGTCCAAATCATTAATAACAGGATCATCCCAGGGTAAGCATCATTTTAATTGGATGAAGCTACATCTATATTAAGCTATTAGGCTCCTCTAATGGAAATACATCAATATATCAATATATCAATATAACAAACAAACAAAAACATCTAACTTGGTTCTACACAACCATTCATTTTTCATTAAACTAGGATTTGTTTGGTTGTCTAAAGAGTTATTTGGCAGCTCTCTTTCTTAGTGAACTGACAGATGGGCAGCTAATTCCCTTTAAAGGTTACAAGCTGCAACTCTCTTCCAAGGATATTGCCCAAGAGGCTTTGCCTGCGATGCCACAAGTGTTGCCATGCAGGTGACAGCCAGTCATGGGGTTATAACAGCAAGAACCTGTAATTTTGCCACGCACCAGGAGAGGGTTTTCTGTTGCCGGTCCCCTGACCATATGGTAACGCAGAACAGCTTCTGAGGGAAGACTCCGGGGTGCAAACTCTCTACAAGTAGATTATTCACTTCATGATGAAAATTAGGGAAAAAAAACCACGCACACACAAACAAAAAAAGAAAAAAAGAGGGATATGCTGCGGAGTTTCTCAGGAAGCAAGAGTACCTGATGATGAGGAATAATCGCCCTTGGCAGCTGTGTGGTGTGTGACAGTTAAAGTGACCAGAGGAGATAGCAGGGTGGGTGCATCAAGGGCTGCTCCCCAGGATGGACCTCAGTATCCCTCTAAGCACTCAGCAGGATGACTACCAGCTCAGCTGTGTGTGTGTGTGCAACAAGGCCTTGTTTTTGCTAGAGCCATCTGTTAGTCTCAACTTACCAATGGGAGGGATGTTTCAGAATCTCTGAACTAGGTTACATAACCAGACATGCTTGAAGTTTCATGTCCAGGTGGCACTGGGCACCTTCAACATTTCTAATGCTAAATTTCAATATGGACAACACTTTCATAGAGTTGTCTGCAGCAGAACAAACAAAACTGGAGATCACTTGAAAGCTTATTCAGTCATTATCAAATAGATGCAGTCCATCCAGCAGCAAGAACCAACTGTTGGCACCTACCTGCATAACTTCTACAGCTCCTCCTGAAATCTTGGAGCTATTGCCTCCAAGAAAGGAATAAGGCCCTAAAGCAAGCCATACTTTCTTAAAAATTGTTCAATTTAATAAATAAGTTGAAGTCAAATATCTTAAGTCTCATCCTGTGTTAAAATTTAGTTTTAGAAAAATAATACAGTTGGTGGTAGAGGGAAGGTAAATTAGCCATGGAGACTTTTTCAGATTTTTCTTGGAAAAGTCTTGTGAAAGGTTTTCAGATTCATCACATTTTTTGTATGTACTAGAATTTTAATAACAATTGAAGAAGATGAATTAACATTTACTTTACAGAATTAAAAATTTTGGCTTCAGTGGACAGGAAACATGACTCTAAAATGTTGCAGTTCAACAAGAAAGTTAGCAGAACTTCAGTGTTACAAACACATTTTGTAAACTTGCTTATAAGTACTCTATCACAGAACAAAAGGGAATATCCACAGCATGCTTGTTAAGCATTTCTACACTGCTGATAATCATTAAAACCTTGTAATAGGAACGTCGGAAACAAAAGTCATTTCAAAATAAACAAATAAAATAAAAACAGGTCATTCTTTAAGAATCAGCTATTCCATAGGGTCTACAAAGAAGATAATGGGAAAATAATAGAGAGTAAACAAACTCACAGCAACTACAGGTCTCAAGCAAAGCTGACCAAAGCCTTTTAAAACATATGCTGTTTGTCCAGCAAAAAAGTCAAACTGGATGCTTACTAAATGTCATAATCTGGTTTTCAAAGGGCACTGGATTCAGCCTTCTGCTCCTAGGCATAAATGCAGATCTGGTATGATTTTAAAAAACATTTTTGGCCTCAAAAACTTCAGAAATGGAAAGTCTTGTTTGAGGAATAACAACACAAGTGGCTGTTTTATCTTCAAAGTAATGCTTAAAAGCCTTCAAAAATAGAAGTATTCAGCTAGAACTAGAGGCAGATGAGACTGCAGTGACAGGAATATCACCACAAGTCCTCTCTGCTTTGTGCAGTGTCATTTCCAATGCACTTCAGACTATACATAGAAAGATTGTCAATGCATCTATTATGAGATCATATAAACATGCATACTTAGCTATAGCCCAAGTACAAAGACTCTTCTCAATATGTCTTTCAGTGCCGACAAAAGATACACAGAATAAAGAATATTAAATTGTTGTTCTTTGTCCTTTATTTAAAGCGTGCTGAGAATTAAAAAGGGGATTTTGAACATGAGAGTCTAGTTCCTGTTATGACAGAATCACAGAAGGGTTGAGGTTGGAAGGGACCTCTAGAGCTCATCTAGTCCAACCCCCTTGCTCCAGCAGGGACACCCAGAGCACGGGGCACAGGGTGGCATCCAGGCGGGTTTGGAAGATCTCCAGAGAAGGAGACTCCACAGCCTCTCTGGGCAGCCTGTTCCAGGGCTCTGTAACCCTCACAGGAAAGAAGTTCCTCCTCACATGGAGATGGAACTGCCTGTGTTTCAGTTTAAAACCATCGCACCTTGCCCTATCACCAGCCACTATGGAGAACAGTTTAGCCCTCTCCTCCCTACAATCTTACCTGAGGAATTTGCACACATTAATCAGATCACCTCTCATCCTTCTCTTCTCTAGGCTAAACAGGCCCAGCTTGTTTAACCTCTCCTCGTACAATAGGTGTTCCAGTCCCTTGATAATCTTGGTCGCTCATCGCTGAACCCTTTCCAGCAGTTCCACATCCCTCCTGTACTGGGGAGCCCAGAACTGCACTGGGGAGCTGTTTATCCAGTTTTAATGGTATTTAACTCTTTAAACAGTGGGAGAAAGCACCACTTCGGGGGGACTGGCAAGTTGTTGATCAACAAAAGGAATAAATGAATATAAGCATCTACTTAGCCAACCAAGGCAAGATGCAAACCAAGATGACAGCAACAACAAAGCAAAGCTGAACAACATATGATCTATACTTACTTATTCTTTCCTCAAAGCACAACATGCCAAACTCATCATTTGCACATCACACAAGTCGGCTGCATAATTGCTTTCCATGAAAACTGGAGAAACAGCAGTTTTCCTCTCGGATCTCTTCATTTAGTACGGTTTGCCACACTTAACAAAGTGAAGCAAAGAATGCCATTTTATGAACTTTAATTGAAGGCAGTTCCCTGACACAATGGTGATAGTCCTCTTTAAGGGAAAATATCCATTGCTGGTTGTCATATAATCCTTGCTCAAATGAAAACATCAGAGGAACTGGCTTAAAGTTCCTTTCTTCCCCTGGAAGACTTTGGGTGTGGGAATCTGTACATGGTATTTGCAGTTCTTAGCTGTGTCATATTCACACTCTTGCTTTCATGATGTAGAACCTTCCGGGTCTGGCATGAAGTGGGTGGGATGGAGGAGTCAGGCCCATAGCTGTCTCCTAATGAGGTTCTTTACTAGTCTGGAATTAGTCTCATCCATTGACACCCCCTTCTTACTCAGCATCGTGCTAGCCGTCTTTGACAAAACCGCTTCTTAACCAAAACATATTGTATAAGTGAATTATTAACCTCCATAAGCTTTACCATGAAAAAGCAACTCCTCTTAAGCAGCGGGGTGCTATCTTAACATAGTCAAAAGAAGTCATAAGGCACTAATCTCTGTCAATAAAGGCAGTTAAAAAAAGGGGGTAGGTGGGTTAAAAAAGCAGCACGTCAGCCCTCTGTCCACATGTAAAACTAATTTATAAGGCCACTCTATAAAAATCAAAGGGAAATATAAGTTCAATTTCATAAACACAGAGGAAATGGCTTTAATTCCTGATATAAATTCGAGCAAGAGGGTCAAGAGACCTGTGTGGATGGGCAAGGAGCTGCTGGGCAAACTTAATGAGAAGAAGAGAACAGGTGGAAGAAAGATCAGGCCACATGGGAACAATATAGGAACATTGTCAGGGAATGCAGGGATGCAATGAAGAAGGCCAAGGCCTTCTTGGAATTGGAACTAGCGAGAGATGTCAAGGATAACAGGAAGGGCTTCTATAAATACATCAATAGCAAGGGAAGGACTAGGGAAAATGTTAGTGCACTGCTGAATGGGGAAGGTGCCTTGGTGATGGAGGATGTGGAGAAGGCAGAGTTACTAAATGCCTTCTTTGCCTCAGTCTTCACTGCTAAGGCTGGTCCCCATGAACTGCAGAGCCCAGATAGAAGGGAGATAACTGAGAGAGATGAGGACTTTCTGCTTGTTGAGGAGGATTGGGTTAAGGAGTATTTAGGCAAACTGGATGCCCATGAATCTATGGGCCTGGTTGGGATGCACCTGAGAGTGCTGAGGGAACTGGTGGGGGCTGTTGCTGAGCTCCTCCCCATCATCTTGGAGAGGTCCTGGAGAGCGAGAGAGGTGCCAGAGGACTGGAAGTGAGCTAACATCACTGCAGTCTTTAAAAAGGGCAAGAGCGAGGAGCTAGGAAATCACAGGCCCGTGATCCTCACCTCCATCCCTGGAGAGCTGATGGAGCAGCTCATCCTAGAGACCCTCTCTAGGCATACCAAAGAAGAGAAGGTGATCAGGACTAGTCAGCATGGATTCACCACGGGGAAGTCATGTTTGACAAACCTGATAGCCTTCTACGATGGGATGACTGGATGGATGGATGATGGGAAAGACGTGGATGTTGTCTACTTTGACTTCAGCAAGGCTTTTGACACAGTCTCCCATAACATCCTCATAGAAAAGCTCCGGAAGTGTGGATTGGACATGCAGACAGTGAGGTGGATCGAGGACTGGCTGGATAGCAGAGGCCAGAGGGCCGTGATAAACGGGGCTGAGTCTAGTTGGAGGCCTGTGGCCAGTGGTGTCACCCAGGGGTCAATGCTGGGTGCACTGCTGTTCGACATGTTAACCAACGACTTGGACGAGGGCACAGAGTGCACCCTGAGCGAGTTTGCTGATAACACCAAACTGGGTGGAGTGGCTGACACTCCATAGGGCTGTGCTGCCACTTGGAGGGACTTATACAGGTTGGAGAGTTGGGTGGAGAGGAACTTCATGAGGATCAACAAGGACAATTGCAGGATCCTGCACTTGGGGAGGAATAACCCCAGGCACCAGCACAGATTAGGGGCTGATCTGCTGGAAAGCAGCTCCATGGAGAGGGATTTCGCAGTCCTGGTTGACAACAAATTAACCATGAGGCAGCAATGTGCCCTCGTGGCCAAGAAGGCCAATGGGATCCTGGCCTGCATGAGGAAGAGCATCTCCAGTAGGTCAAGGGAGGGGATCCTGCCCTTCTACTCAGCCCTGGCGAGATCACACCTCAAGTACTGTGTGCAGATCTGGGCTCCTCAGTACAGGAGGGATGTGGAGCTTCTAGAGAGGGTTCAGCAACGAGAGACCAAGAGGAAGAGGTCCCTTCAAACCCTAAAGATTCTGTGATTCTGTGATAAATAACTTCAAACACTGCAATTAAAATACTGAAGGGGCTGTCACTTCCTTCAGTAGCACTTGCCCTGGCCCAACAGAAGGACTTGCAACAACCAAACTAGACTTAAGCAACAGAGGAGTTGACATGACTTGTATCTTGCTGCTCGATTGGTTTTCTTCCATATTCCCTCCACACATATCCTCCACAAACTGCTTCAAGTTTTATAGTTTCTCCATCTCTCTAAACTTGATTTTGCTGACCACAATGATTTAGCTATACATCAGCTAAGGAATATACCCAATTTCCTCACAGGTCACACCAAGGTTGTAACCAGAGAACAGACTTTTTGACTTTCCCCACATAATTGCTTTCCAAAAACATAACCTTTTCTTTCTGTAACACTCAGAAATTATTTACATTGGCTATCTATGAAAAAAATGAGAACATCAAAAATATGAACATGGTGTGTGAATTTTGATGAAATTGAAACTGTAGCTTGTGTTGCTCGTTCCTAACCTTGGCCTGGCAGCTACTCAAGGCAGGTGCATATGCTCAGGCAAAATTCAAGACAGGTGTAATGCAAGCAGCCAGGACAATTCTCCAGGAGTGGAGAGAGTAAAAATGGAAAGGGGGCTTGCCAGGAAACGTGAGTCTAAGTATTGGGGCTGTCAACAGAGTGTTCTTGTTGTGAAAACCTAATTCCTTGAAGAAGCTCATCTTTAAGGGAAAAATAAGTATTTTATCCTTGTAATGTAACATGCTTAGCTTCAGAGAACTCTGACAAACTAACCAAGCTACTGATATTAGCCTAGACAAATGAAACTCGAGCAATACTGCATGATGAATGTGTGTGTGCTTATAGGTAATGGCGTGTGCTAAGAACAACTCTGACTTTCCATTCTGGCAAGGGTGAACATTCAGAAACAAGACTGGGAAAGGAGGAGGCTGCAGGAGCAAGAAATATGTTAATGTTGAAGTAATTGACCATGAATATAAAAAAATATCATGGGAAAGTGCTGTTTTGCACAGGGAAGGACTGATCAGCTAAGTCAACACACAGAATTTCTCATCCTGTTTCACCCTGAGAACTGCCAAATTACATCAATGTAAATTTTGCAACAACAGCTCTTTCATTTTCCCCTTCACAGTCATTAACTACTGGCCAAATGGAAGGCTTGAAATAATATAGTAGTATGTCCTAATAACAGCAGCTTACACCATCTCTGATTCTTGGCCCAAGAATGTAAAGAAAGGTGAATCTTAAACGCACTGACGTTCTATTTTTGCCTTAAAAATAGAGAAAACATGTATTCAAAGCACTGTTTAATACTGATTGAATATTAATACTGGGGTGGACAGTTTGGTACAAATAAGCCTCTAAAAATGCATGCCTTAAGGGAGTAAATCTTATCTGTAAGTCAGAGAGTGAGTGCTTCGCTGAGGAAGGAAGAACAGAAGAGGAAGCAGCAGTAGTTCAGAACAGGACACTATATTTCCCTCAAGTGAGGGCAGTTAGGCTGATTTGCTCCACCTGAAGTTCTCTTTCTGCCTAGTTAAGCAGTCCTCTGGTTTGGGTCATCAACACATCTCCAGATCACAGTCAATATTAAAGTTGCCTGGGTTACAGCTAGCACTTTTACTGGACAAGGTATTTGAATATAAAACAAAAACAGACGTCTTCAAATTCTGTGTTTTAATATTATTTTGCTTAAGATTGCCTTAAATTTCCATCTGTATTTATCATTCTGATTTTCTGATCATAAGTTTGGGAGCTGCAAGCTAGATTATGCTCTCATATCTTCACAATCCCAAAGAAATACTGCCTCCTTTACCACCCCATCAGCACAGCATATGCATGGGTGCATAAGCTCTTTATGGAGTAGGACAGTTCATGAGGGCTTCCCAAACAGCACGTAAACCACACATAAACAGCCAGCTACAGTGGAGCTGACCATAAGGAAGCTATCAGTAGAAAAGCAGCCCTGTGGAAGTGTAAGACAAATTTAACTTATCCCTTTCAACACGCTATTGCTCTCTTTTCCACTTTTCTTACCACTTTCATCTCTTCTGCTCCATTCAACAATCTTTAACCTACAGGTCTCACCTACTTATTAATATGCATTAGTACCAACAGTCCTGCCAAATGCAACAGTGCACTTTGCAATTCCCCATTTACTGACAGATGATGAGGTTTTGGTCTGTAATGGCACTAAGCCAAAGCTTTTATTTTATTATCTAAAGATAAATATGTCTTTTTTTTTTTCTTGAGCTCTTCTCCCAAGACGGACAGGCCCCACACACTTCTCCCTACTAATGAACACAGTAGAATATATAATACACTGTGCTCAGAGGGAGACTATTCATTTGATCGCAACGTTATCAGGACAGACTTTAAAGTTGGACTGGGACCGCATTCAAAATCCATGAGAACAAATTTAAGTCTCACATAGTGAATCAGCAGTGGCCATTTCACGCATCTCCATCTCACTAGCTCATGAGGATCAAATACTTACTGCTCTTGCGAGGGCAGCCTGCTGCAAATTTAAGTTGGGACACTGAAGTGAACTCTGTGAATTTACAGAAAGCTGCTTTCTAAGACTTGACAAGACTTCTAGGACTTGTGCTCTCAGCACAAAAGCCCACTCAGGAAGGCAACTGAAGAACATGCAGAGCAATAATTTAGAGAGAGAACTCCTAAATGTCTTAGGAGTCTAGCTGACAATTAGGCCTACAACCTAAGAAATGTGAGTTCACTTTAACGGTGCTCACTGGAAATGAGTTAGCTAGATTAGGGATAAATTAATGTATGCAGGAATTTGTCCAAAAATCTATTAAGGAGGGCACTCCATTAATCAATCACAGAAGTAGTCAGGGCATAATTCAATGCTTCAGTGTGTAATCAAAGAGATAGATGTCTCCACGTACAGCTTCTCGCTAACAGATAAAGTCATATCAAATCATAGAATCATAGAATACTTAAGGTTGGAAGGGACCTCCAGAGGTCATCTAGTCTAAGCCCCCTGCACACACAAGATTTCTTAGAGCATGTGGCACAGAGTGGTGTCCAAGCAGGTTTTGAAGATCTCCAGAGAAGGAGACTCCATCACCTCTCTTGGCAACCTGTTCCAGGGCTCTGTCACCCTCACTGTTAAGAAATTCTTTCTTAAGTTCCTATGGAACTTTTGGTGCCTCAATTTGTGGCGGTTTCATCCAGTCCTACTGTTGGTCACCACTGAGAAGAGGCTGGCCCAATCCTCCTCACTCCCTCCCTCAAGGTACTTACAGACACTGATCAGGTCCCCTCTCAGCCTTCTCTTCTTCAGGCTGAACAGGCCCAGCTCTCTCAGCCTTTGCTCATAGGGCAGATGTTCCAAGCTCCCGATCATCCTCATAGCCCTGCACTGGACTCTCTCCAGCAGCTCCACATTCCTCTTGTACTGGGGAGCCCAGAATTGCACAGTACCCCAGGTGTGGCCTCACCAGGCCTGTGTAGACTGCGGACGATCACCTCCCTCGACCTGCTGGAGACACTCTTCTTAATGGACCCCATGATCCCGTTAGCCTTCTTGGCTACGAGGGCACACTGCTGCCTCATGGTCAACTTGTCGTCCACCATGACGCCCAGGTCCCTCTCTGCAGGGCTGCTCTCCAGGAGGTCGGTCCCCAGCCTGTAGGTGTGTTTGGGGTTATTCCTGCCCAGGTGCACGACCCTGCACTTGCCCTTGTTGAACTTCATGAGGTTACTCACCGCCCAGTTGTCCAGTCTGTGCAGGTCCCTCTGGATGCCAGCGCAGCGCTCAGGGCTATCAGCTGCTCCTCCCAGTTTGGTGTCATCAGCAGACTTGCTGAGGGAGCACTCCATCCCTTCATGTAGGTCGTTAATGAATAAGCTGAACAGGACCGGACCAAGGACTGACCCCTGGGGGACACCACTAACCACAGGCCTCCAAACAGACTCTGCACCACTGATCACCACCCTCTGAGCTCTGCCATCCAGCCAATTCCTCATCCACCTCACTGTCCACTCATCTAACCCACACTTCCAGAGCTTGCCCAGGAGGATGCTGTGAGGGACGGTGTCAAAAGCCCTACTGAAGTCCAGAATCACACTTTCACACCTGAAGCAGCTCTCTATATAATATTTTGTGGGTGCTAGCCACATAGTAAACAGGCAGGCAAGCTTAATCTTCACAGCTTTGTGTCTCTCTGAATAATGCCAGTTGATTTTTCAGAAAGTTTTAATAATAGTTTCTACATCGTATAATCTCTAAACAAGAAAAAACAAAGTTCTATTTCTAGGGGAGGTGCTATGAAACTACATCCTACATAGGAGGAGTCTAGCAGTAATGCAACTCCTGTACTTACCACTAGTACAGTGCCACTTGGAGTCCAGTATGTCAACATACAAAGAGCTTCAAAGACACCAACTCAAACTAAAAACACTTAATAACCAACAGGGGCCTGGATAACAGCAGCCTGGATGCTACACTGCTCTAACAAACAAACACACATCAAAGTGATTTAGCTTACCTTGACCTTGTAGTACTCCTCGACTTCAGGCCTAATGGAATCAAAATCACCACTGATGTAATCAGGCAAGAAGCTGAAAGAAAAAGCAATGAGCAGTCAAATGAAAAATTCAATCACCTTATTACATTTAGTATTTCTTTTTAAGAGAGCTAAAGGGCAAAGGTATAACTAATCATCTCTCAAAGGAATGGGAAAAATATGTTAAAAATATGTTAAAGGAAACCTGATACAAGCTAAGGTAACAGCCCCATTGCAAAATTGTTAAATCTTCTTTTATGAGTAAGATACATACTCTTTAGATGTGGATACATCTCACACACATCTCTGCAAGTCAGTATTTGTTTATTTATTTATTTAAATCAATGAGCAGGTCACATTGAGTGTAACATCTCAATGGTGGTGCAGCACCAATTCCAGATACTAACTCCGAAGTCATAGGCAGATAATAATAACAATGGCTTAGATGAGAGAGAAGGGTCATAGGAAAAGGTGCACAGTGTTTCTATAGCAATAAACAGATTTTCCTTGCACCTGTACAGAGGTAAAGCCATTAAAAGCACACTCACTTTACATCTTATAACATTGTGTTAGATGTATATACTTACCTCACTGCTCTGTGCAGCCGCCAAGCAGGTTGAGCAGCAAGAAAAATAGACAATTGTCAAGCAAGGCAACTTGCTAAGACACATATTAACTTTGATGAAAAATCCCATGTCTTAAGAGAGTTTATCTTACTAAAACACAGCACACAAATCCAAAGCTATCTTTGTCATTTTCCCCTACAGTAAGTACAAGCTGCAGCGTTTCTAAATAACCAAACATCTCTTAAGCAAGTGTCTCAGGAGGCCTAATTGTCTGCAGGCTGAATTAGACCGAAATGTATCTTTGCTAAGTTAAACACTTCCGCACAGCTGCCGCTCACCCCCTGTTTCGAACCAGTTCAGTGCTAATAGCTAGCTGAACTGGGGAGCTTTCACCACCCAGAGGACAAAGGAGCAATGAAGCTGCTTGCTGTCCTGGAGTGCTCTGCACGCCTTTCTGCTTCCACTACCTCTACAGGTCTCCTCTGCCAGGAAGAAGTCCATCAAAATATTCTCTTTAAATAGCTCAGCTGCAACCCCTTCAAAATCAGGAAGGATTTCTAAATGTTAAGTAATTACTCCTTTAACTTTCAAAAGGTCCAAACTTCACTTTTCACTGCCTTTTCCTAGAAGAGCAGCTCTTGCTGCACTTTTTTTCCTGTTCATCTCCTTCCTTTCTTCTGACACCAGGACCAAGGAGAACGACAAGAGGCCCTCTTGATGAATTCACAAAACAGCCACGAGTAGCAAACTGCAGCTCCCACTGTCTGCCTCCCAAACAAGAGAAGACAGTTGAGCGTTATCTTCCCAAGCTGCTGGCTTCTGCAGCTGATGGAGCGAGCACAGCACTAAGAGCAAGCCAGCCTGCAGCCCAGAGGCACTAGCTGGGCCTCTGATTTAGCACTCCTGAGCTCTGTGGGAGGAACTGTCTGATTCAAGTGAATAGTATTTAGTCAAAGTCTTTTCTTCTCCTATTAACAAGGCTAAGGAGGAGCCATTGACATGTGTCAGGCTGCTGGGAAAGTGATTCCCCTCCAAGAAGATGCACTAGTTGCAAAACTAAAAGCGGAAATACTTAAGATACACATGGGAAGAGCTCTTTGTGAAGTTATTTAAGAACACATTATAAAAAATTGTTTCTAACTTGCTTGCTTTAGTAGTATTGCTTTGCATTCACCCCAGGGTACAGAAGAGTCTAGGAGAGCAGGCCTGAGCAAATCCAATAGGGAGGTCCCCTTTGACAGGGAACACCCTTGCTCACGGGAAAGCGCTGTCCAGCTCACTAGGAGAGCTCACCAGAGCGAGAGGAGCTCTGTCAGACACATACAACAAGCACCCCCTCTACTAAGTTAAACCAGCAGCCTTTATTGAAAGCATCATACATCACATATTGTAAATTTTCATCTCTAAGCATTTAAGAAGATGCAGTGTACTGCACTTTAGAACCATGTTTTAATCGATCTTCACACCCGTTAATTATCGCTAAGTGTATAAGGTCACAATGAGTTCAGCTAGCTTAATTCTCCTCCATTTTACACTGATGATGAGCAGGAATGAACCATAACCCTGACGGGGACAAAGGACAAAACTGGTATGAGACCAGTGGGGTCTACTGAATATTTTGTAGAGCTCTCAGGAAGCATCACACCCAGTGCTGATCCTCTGAGGGTAGGGCTCAGTTGGAGTTTTTCCTTTCCCTTAACCACCTCTCCTTTGCTCTTGCTCCTCCATTTGTTCCAGGCTGTTTTAGAGCCACAGGACACCCATCTAAGTAAGCTATCGAGTAAGGAAGGCCAAGATGGATTGCAGCTTATGATCCAAAGGCACTTCCATAGCTAATCGATTAACTTAAAAAAAAGCTGTTTTTCAGTATGAAAATCTGTAAAGGCTTAGTCAGCTTCCAAAGAAAAGACATTGTCACAAAAGTGGTGAGATAGCAGACCTTGTCCAAGGGGATCTGACCCAGGGAAGTCAGAGGCCAAATGCTCACTGAGCAGCATTATAAATTCCCCAAATGCAAATGCTGGCCTGGACAAAATAGGCCCTGCCACTCCCCCCACCAACAAATAAAATAAAAACAGATTCCAGAGATTTTGCCATAGTCTCAAGATACATTATTGAGTGTTTAGTCACCTGTACCATAAGGCAGTAATTAACTCTTGCCAGAGAAACAGATTACAAAATAAGTAGAAGCCATTTCTACCCTTGAGGTTTTCTAGCTAAGAAAGCACAACTGCGCCTTCTGTCTTGGAGGAAAAAAACCCCTAAACTACTGCACATGGAGCTTAATACTGGAAGCAGTTTTATGTTAAAGCATTCAACACCATTATGTTAAATCTAAAACATTTATAGACCTGGTTCTTCATTTACTCATTGAAGAATTCAGCATGGAGTGCTAAATACACCTTTTTATTCTTCTACATTGCACTTCAGCAGTTAGTTTATAATAAAATATTGTGCTGTCTCCTTAAATAAATTGCCCTGGTATAACTATTCAGTGGTATCATTAATTCAAAGTTGGAGTTTCCTAGTTCTATTGACTTTTCTCATGATGTAGCTCCTTGAGCACATAATTGTGTGCAATTAACCTTTTTTAAACAAACGTTAACATTGGAGACATGAGCATTTAAAGACAGTGTCTGTGGTAACCTTTGCTTCCTTCAGTTATAACACAAGGAACAACCCAACGCAGTCAAATCATACGTCTCCCATCTGTATCACCTGAGGGCAGAGCGGGTTCCCTACGCTTCTTTTCACCTACTCAATCTAGACTTAAAAAAGGGGGCCGTTTACCTCAGAGTAACAAACACCCATGAGCTCCTCACAAGTAGGAAAACACAGTGAAGATGAGTGAAGGCACCCTTGCCTTTCACAGTCAAGGCGCTGGGTACCTGGACGACAAAGCACTGCAGCATTCCTTCAGCATAAATACTATATTGAGTTTAAAAAAAAAAAAATCTGAATCTACATATCTACATTTTCCAATTCTGAAGACACAGTTTCAGCCTGCCCTCCAGACTGCCACACTGTCACTCTTGACAAGAAGAATGAGCGGAACACCCAAGTTTGTGTCTTTACAAATAAGGGAGCTCCCCCACAGTCTGGCTGCTGAGCAGGACAAAGGAATAAATGCAGGGGGAGACTGAGCAAAGCCAGGAGCAGGAGGACAAAGGAGGTGAGCTCAGGTGAGAAGAGATGGCAGGAGGCAGTTTTCTGTAGGCGGCCGGGAAGCCTGTGACTCCTGAGTACCCTGGCCAGTGGGGAAAAGGAGAGGGCTACCTCGGCCAGGAACGTAGGATAAAAGGGGGGCTGCAACCTCCAGCACTTGGAGAGAGCCCACAGGGATATGCCTGGTGGACTCTCCCTTTATTCAAATAAAGTTTTAGGACTCCTCTGTCTCCTTTTGGACATTTGGTTCTTGATTGCGAGATTTTCCGCACACAGTATAGTGGCATGGAGCACTTGATGTTGCAAAACAAACCCACTCTCAGAGCCCGTCCCTTCTCCCACGACACTGTCAAGCTCTAATGCAATTGACTACACAGAACAGTAATTCTTGAACATTTTGTATGATTAGGGTAAATCTGGATTAAAAATTTGGCAAAAAAACCCTACTGCAGACCCAAGTTTAACTATAATCAGGAAGTTCTACAGTTAAAACTACTTGATATTTGGCAACCTTGGAAAAGAGCTTCTTCTCGCCTTCATTTTTTAAAATACTTGGTGCTTAAGAACATAAAACTATTATTTTATTTTCCAACGCTATGATTTAAAGAAAAAGATAAAACTGTATGAAGATATGAGGGCAATAATGCATTCATTTATGCTTGCCTGGTATTCAGTGTCACCTTGCAAATAATAAAAAAAAATCTGAAATAAATTGTAGAACAGATTATCCTCAGCTCAAATTGCTAAGTAAAGCATGCATCAGGGGCACATTTTCTGTGGGGGACAGCCAACCAACTCCCATTATCATTAACAGAAATCATGTTGCTAATTCCCTGCTTTGAAACAGTATCTCTTAGTGGCAAGGAAACGGCTTAATGATAGTTGCAACTGTTGTTCTTTGCAAATTGCCAATGTTTCTAAATCTCCTTCAATTAGTTACAATCAATACAATGTGAAGTAAAAAGATATCACAACATTTAAGAATTGGTCACTTTTTATGATGCTGGACTCCCTCATGTGGTCTCTGGGAGTAAAAAAAAAAAAGGACAATAAACTTCCACAGATAACTACTATTTCTATTATCTGCAGATTGATATCCTGATAAAGCACAGGTGCATGCAGCACTGCTGCCACCACCCTAGAGTGAAGCTGAGACTACTTGGCACCTCTCAGAAGAGAGCAACATAGGGAGGTTCAAGGACTATGTCCTGGTGTCACCTGGAGTTGAAGAGAGCGGCAGAACATGGGCAGGTGGCTCAGCTCAAGTCCCTGGCGAGAGCAGTTCTCAGAGCTGTGGATGGCTACTCATCCAAGAGCGACAGACTCTCAACTTCTCGGACACAAGGCCACACAGAAGTGGAAAGACGATGGGCAACGTAGCAAGGACGATCTCTTATAAAAGAAAGTATCTTACTAAGACCAATGTAAAGCATCAGCAAACAGAGAGCAGAACTTGCTCTAAAAAATGAAGAAAGCTAGTCACTATATGAGAAATTGAACCCATCCATTATTAGCATATTAAACATCAACAATGGAATCAAAGGGATGGCATAATAGTGAATTTATAAAGAAAAAGTCACAAACTACACAAACAGTGAGATCTACCCATTAGTCTCTAAAAGGCAGCTCTGGAAGCTAGAATAGCTCAAAAGCTGGAATTTGCTGCTCTGAGATGGGAACATGCTTTTCCAAGACAGGAAAAAAAAATTATTTTCCAAAACAGCTAGAATATGCATAGTATATTTTGTTTACCCTCATTAGGTATTTATTAATAAGTGTGGATTAGAAAGTCATTATACCCTTTTGTAAGTCAATTCTGATGACTAATATATGTGTCTTGTGTTTAGTATCCATTTACATACTCCAAAAAAGAGGAAGCAGATTTTTTGTTTCTTGACTAGAAAATAGACATCTTGGCACTGTAGAATCCATACAGAGAGGAAAACTAGACATTAAAGAAGGACTGCAACATAAAAATATATTTATAAAGGTCCATCTGGAAGTCACAAAGTCTTAAGGAGAAAACCATATCATCTGATGACAACATAAGTGCTGAGTAGAAGTTGACTCCCATATGGTTAAATAAAACACCTTTTGCTCTGTGTTCTAATTTATCAGTATATCAGCCACTAAGCAAGCTCCTGACCCTTGAATCTTTTTGTAAAGATGTGTCTGGGTATCTCAAGTACGTCCAAAAAAAATCCTCAGGTTTTGAGCCCTGACAATGATCAGCTATGCTATATTTCATAGAGAAACAATATACTGAGGATCCTTAAAATGTTAGGGCTACACCCTAAAGAACAAAACATATTACTTCATCTAGTAGAGAACACAGAAAAGATACATGGTAGCGCACAGCTGCCGGCAGCCCCGCTCTTGTCTTCGAATGGCTGAAACCTGGTAAGTCACTGGGAGACCGGGCAGAATTTTATTAAACTTTTCACCACTGACCTCTGCTGCAGCTTCCATGGAGCTAACAGGAGAACCACGATGCTCCCCTGCAGCATTAGCATTTCAGAAAGTAACTACGCCTCTTACCCAGCACGCAGGTATTAACTAGGGAGATAAATGCACATTCAAAATGAGAGCTGGGCCCCGTCTGATACTTAGGAACCTGTACCAAACACGTCATTTCCATCTTGTGATATCAAGAAAACATGCCCCCATTTCTACACAGCTTATACACGGTATAGCTCCTATATGCTTTCCTACATCTTGTGTTTTGCTAAACACAACACTAAGAAGTCTAATAGAAATTCTTTCAAGGCTAGTCCTGATTGCACTGGTGAGATGCAGACCTGCAAAGGTCTGCAGGAACTGACGGAAAGGGTGATGACTGATGCGCTGGGGTCTGTGCCCGAGCATCCCACTGGCTAGGGCTTCTCCAGCTGCCACAGAAGGATCTACTGATTTTCATCCTTTTCTTGTCTCCCTCCATTGACTCTTCAGAGTTAAAGTACCAGAACAGTTATTCTGCTTGGCAAAGCTGTCCAGTTTATACAGTTATAAAACTGTAAAGCACACAAACAGGCACACACAAAAATGACAGTGTCCCTCAAGTAAGGCAGTAGTATTTCAAGTAATCATTTTAGTTAATGTAGCTGCAATTTAAATATCTATGATGAAACTCTAATTAAACTGAAAGGACAAACAAGTCTCTCATAGTCCTTTGGCATACATATGAAGTTACAAATAAACAAAAGATGCACCTCTCAGACAAATAAATCTACCTTCTGATCCAAACCTAGAGCACTCAATTGAAACATTCGATCAAAATTACATTTGTTCCAATTTTTTTTTTTTTAAATAAACAGAAGGGTGGACAAAAATGTATTCATCTAACAGAACAAATCTGCTATCTCTTGCTGTTTTATTTTCTAAGATGTTTAAACTAGTAAAATGTGCAAGTTCATACCTGTGCTTTGCAGTATAATAAATGCAAACGGATGTTTGCCAGATAGTGACTTGCTGGACCTAAATTTTTATTACTTTGCAAAAAAAATCTACATATAACTAAACCTACCAAACATAAGCAGTAGCAGTGAGACCACTAAGTGATTAGCAAATAAGCGACTTTCTCAAAGACTGTCACTGAATTTAAGGAGTGTTAATCTTGCTGTTAATCTGTTGCGTTTGCTGTGCTGCAATCACATGCATCCAGCTCAGCAGTCAGGAAGCTTCCATAAAAATCCCTGTCTTCAGGGAAGGCTTGGAAGGTGGCCATGAGCACTAGAAGGAAGCTAAGCACAACTCCCTACACAGCATATGTGAAAAGGTGAGATAACAATTATATAGAGTGCTGAAGTCTAACAAAGGGTAGGAGATGTTTCTTAGAAGAAGAAACTGAATTGAGCACTGCAAATGTGTGCTGCCAAATCCTGAAGCCCTCATGCCAAAGTGATCCTCTCCTCCTCTGCCAAAAGCATCGACTATCACGTAGATGCTCAGCTGGTAAAATTTTGTCTTGTCCTCAGCTAATGCTGGCGAAATTCACCAAGAGTTAGTAGGGCTGAGATACCTTAAAGCAGCTGAGGATCTAGTTGACATTAATTATTGCATAATTTAGTTCACAGCTGTTAAATATTGAACCAGGAAGCACAGCTGAGGAGAGCCTGCCTCTCATACCTGAGAAGAGGCAAACAGGCTTTGCTGGACTACTCATTTAGCTCACTAAGATTTTACCTACAGCTTATCAAACTCTCTAGCAATGGGTACCATAACAGCCAGTAGATTCTCTTACACAGATCAAGTGATGCTGTGTTGAGAAAAAGCTTACAGCAAATACAGCTACATCATAAATTCTTGTAAGAGGTCAAGGTGTGCAAATAACACCGTTTTCAAGTCAAATGCAAAGTCTTTTCCACTGTTACTGCAAAGATTTAACCGCAGAAAACATTACCAGGCTCCAAGAATCTAAACCCACGTGCCACAACTCTCACTAGTTTCCTGCCATACAACCCTGACACACACACCCCCACACCCACACACCCCCACACACACCCACACACCATAGCCTAACACTAAGAACTAGCACCCTGCCTCTCTAGGGAGAGTGAAGCTTGGGGTTCACTACATCTTAAATCCAGCTAAATCCAGCTAAATCCAGCACAGCTGGTGAGTCAGAATCATAGAATTGCAGAATGCTTAAGGTTGGAATGGACCTCTAGAGGTCATCTAGTCCAACTCCTGAATCCGCAAGGAGTTCATCACAAACTCATGATATGAAGTAAATTCATGCTTTTAAGTGCATCCAGAGCCCACACATCAGAATCATAGAACAGTTAAGTTTGGAAGGGATCCCTAGAGATCATCCAGTCCAACCCCTCTGCTCCAGCAGGGACACCCAGAGCACAGAGCACAGGGTGGCATCCAGGTGGGTTTGGAAGATCTCCAGAGAAGGAGACTCCACAGCCTCTCTGGGCAGCCTGTTTCAGGGCTCTGTTACCCTAGCAGGAAAGAAGTTCTTCCTCACATGGACATGGAACTTCCTGTGTTTCAACTTGTGCCCGTTGTCCAACTTGTGCCAACTTGTCCTATCAGTGGCCACCACTGAGAAGAGTTTGGCCCCCTCCTCCCTACATTCATCCCTCTGGTGTTTATACATATTAATTGGCTCTCCTCTCAGTTTTCTTTTCTCCAGGCTAAACAGACCCAGCTTGTTTAGTCTTTGCTCAGTAGATGCAGCAACAAAAACAATTTTAATTAAGAGGATGCAAAACTAATTTATTGCATTTCACTACATTTAAAGATGTGCATGATCTTCCAGTAATTTTTGTTACTCAAAAAGTCCAAGTTTGAACAAGAGAAAAGAGAAGAGCACAGTGAAGGGTCCCCAAGACTACACTGACATCGTGGTTGCTTGTGGCACATATAAATCTGAGCTCGGGGTAGCACAGCTCAGCACCTCGAACTAGGGTAGCTACAAGAGCAGAGAGCCCACTGAGGTGTTTAACTGAAGTTAAACAGCAGCCTGAGAGAGAGAGGAAAGAGTCTGTCACACTGAACTCTTGTGATGCTGGGCCAATTTAAAATAAAATACTATTTAGTAGGTATAAGAAACAACCCTCTCTCACCCAAGTGCTTCCACATCAATTAGTCAGAAAGACTGGGTACTATCCTGTGTTTGTGGAGAAAGTAGGAATGTCTAGCTGTTGCTGTGGCATCTTTGGTTAAATACCCAGGCTGTGGTCAGGACTTATCTACCAAATTCCTCTTTGACAGCGTGTAGATCAGACAGCGTAGATCTGGCTGTAACCATCAAAAGCAAGGAAATTTCATTCTGGACGGAAGGTTTTAAGAGAACTCAAATAATGGGCTCTCCAGACTGGTACTTCATTTGGCTTACTGTCCAGAGTGCAAATGATGGTATTTACCTACCCTACAGACATCAAATTCATTCAGATAAAGGTATAAATTTATGCTCCTTCATAAACGAGAATCACAGAAAAATCTGCATACCCGACTGAGGCACTAGAAACATACATGTGTCAATAGAGAGTTCTCCGTTTCCATTTCCTCCCCTCTCCAACCCTCCTCCTTTCCCTCTTTTTGCCTAGGTGGGAAGGAGTAGCTCAAACATGGAACATAATAAATAGTATATGATAGGAATAAATAGTATGTGATCTAAAGAGCCCCTATCTTGGAGCCTGTACAAGTTAAACAGTGAAAATCATACATTTTCTATGAGAATAATTAGAGAGTCTGAAAAAAAATAATGTAAACTCTGATGCTCTTGATGCCCTGCTCACTTTATCAAATAATTAGACAATTTCCTCCGGGTATCAACTTCACTGTTTGCTATGATTAAAAAAATACTTATAAAATCATTAATTGCTGTCATACTAAGTTATAATACTACGGTCATTACCATTTTCATTTTCTCTTTTATTATATTTCCAAACACCAAATAACTTTTCTTACAGAATCAGAAACAAGTATCAAGGACACAGACCTATCTATCAAAAATATAAGTGCAATGAAGAGATCCCAGAAAAAAAAAAAAAGAGATTATCTTTGCATATAGTAACAGTATCTATTCCTTGGGAAAGATATTCAGAAATCTGATAAAGTGCAGCCTTCCCTCTGCCTCCATGTGCGGGCACTTACATTTCTTGTTGTCACACTGGCATTAGAGATGACACTTGGCACTTAGGACAGTGCAGAGCTTTCCTTTGGTGAACAATTTACTTCTCGGCACATATTTCCACATATTTCAATACCGGCAGGCCACTTATTCACAGGTATATAGGATTTCAAAATCACATAATTAGAAAGAAGAGTCCAATCTGCTCCATCATGAGAGAAGGGGCCGTATTTTATTAGGATGAGAGAAATACTCTCACTGAACTTATTTCTTTAATTGCCTTAAGAAGGAAACCAAAAGTCCTCCTTAAGACTAATGGAGGTTTGTATTTCACTGCAAGTAAAACGACCAGTATATTCGAGGCAGTGAGAAACAAACTCAAGCTCCAAGGCAAGTGTGCACCAGCCACGTTGTGCTGCTAGTGTTTGTGCCTACATCTAACAACAAAGGCACAAAGACTTTTCTATTCAGCTTCAGTTTTACAAACTCTGAAAGGCAAGGCAGACCTGCAGGTGTCCAGGGCCTTTTACAATAAACTACTTTTTTCAGCATTCAGGCTGTGGAATCAAAGAATGGTTTCTCTTCAGTGATAGTTCTGACTTATTTTGGTAAGCAGAAGGGCAAAAAATAAGGTAGAAGACTCCCAACGTTTACAAAATTGTACAGGTTCCTAGATTTGTGTTGATGCTTTAGCTAGACCAGGCACAACTAGGTACAGACAAATCTCACTGTCCCTTTCTTGTTCCAAATAAGGTTAGTAAAACTGTTTGTAAAAGCAGTTTTGAAGTGCTCATCTATAGAGAAAAAAAAAAAAAAGGCTAAAATAGTTAAAGCAATTGCTAAAGCACTGAAGTAAAGACCTAAAACTACAACCTATTGGCAATCCATGTTTTTCTCTCTTAAAATTATTACAATGCGTTCAGGCATTAAAATCCCTCCCCCTTCACAGAGCCCAGATACAGAGTGAAGCAAGGCAATGTATGAAGTGTGAATCAGCTCATTTACACCGACAGCTGGGAAAAACCTGCATTTGGATTGACAACCTGTCCGTGGCCCTGTGCCAAGATCCTGCCTAATACACTTGAACATGCTGAAATATTAAACCCCACAAGCTTTAAGAACTAAAAGAGAAATTTTGATGAGCTCTTTAGACAGGGTCGTGAACACGATTACATTTCTTCTGCTGGTGCCACCGAAAGAAGTGAAAACTTGCAAGAGCTTTTCCACTGTGAACACAGCTAAGACAGCATATTCCACTCTGATTAAAAACGGGAGCGTACATAACTGGGGGCATCACCCCTCTGATGGAAGTCCTCTAAAGTATGACAGAAATGTTATTAGAGTTCCCAGCACCACTTTGAGATGTATTACGATTACATATATGCATGACAGTGCTGACCACTTAATCCCCCTTCTGTCATATGCAAGTTGAAGAATAAAAATTACACTGACACCTAAGGGTATTTTATAATAGAATATGTAATAAAATAATAAATTTGCAGATCATTTTGGCTTTGCCTTGTGGTACTGCATCATACACAAAATACTTCCTGGCCTCTCACTCATTACTATTTAATTACAACATAATACCTTTCTTTCAAGACTTAATTATCCTTCGAAAAGAGCCTATGACCTTGGCACCCTTCTGCACATTTGCAATGTGCTATTAGAATAGTCCTCTGTCAGAAAATATTTCCTTTTATGCTGAGTTTTAATGAAATGCACAGATATTATATGGGGAGGGCATCAGAGACAAGATCCCTGTGTGTGGTCACTTAATAAACAAGAGCTAGAGCATACCAATTGGAATCATAAATCAACACCAGAGTCATGTTTAAGATGCTGCAGGAGTTTCCCCAGAGAGGACAACCTCATTACCGTAAACAGGACCATGATGCTTTCCCCTACTTTCACTTTGTGGTTGAGTAGAAAGAGTGAGGGAATGAGAAGGGATTTGTCCACGTAATTCCTGTTTGAAATAGCAGAAGCTGAAGTGCCCAACCCCAGCGTGGCAGGAAATGGAAAGCAAAATACCAGCAGGTCCAGCTCGCATCTTTCTCAGAAATTGCTGTCCAATTTGGAACTCCATATTTCTAAAATGAAATCAGAGGGCAATAACTATTTTACAAGATGACAGACAGCACACAGAGCATGCAGGCACATTCACTGCTTTACTGCAAAGCTTAGAATTAACGATCAGCAGTGGCCCCGTGGTGCCAATCACAGCAGTTGCTTCCAGAGTGCGCGTAGGCTCAGAAATTCACTTGCTAGCAATGTTAACTCTTCAAAACGGATTCCTTCTCATCCTGTGAATTCCCTCTCAGAGTTAATACCTTCATCCCCCCCCCACACACATCCTCCTCATACAATTCTTTCTTGTACAAAAGCACACAGAAGTCACCTTACTCAGTTTTCCTTTTTTCCCCCCCTAAATGAAAAGTATCAAAGAGAGGAGATACTGACATTCCCACCTTTCAGCTTCTTATTAAAAGCATTTGTTATTAAACTGGATAGATTATCTTTTCACAAAAATGTGGCTCCAAGTTGTTGACTAATTAATTCCTTCTCAGCACTATTTCTGGGCCAGTCCGTCATTCCATTGCCTCCCAAAATGCCTTAACACATCCAACTCCAGCCCAAGCTGGCACTGGCACTTAGCACACTTGCTGCAGCTCACGCAGTGAGGAAATCTTAGTCATCCCATAGATACTGCTCCAACTCGCAGGTGCAAATGGTACCTTCAGCTTTCCCAACCATTTTCTTGGACAGTGATGGTTGCTCCATGGAGTCATTAGTCTCATTCACTTTAGAGACTTCTCTCTCTTTCAGTGCTATTGTTGAGAACGCTTTCACTCCTTCCACACTGACCCTTTTCTTTGTATCCATTTTCTTCCCCGATTTTGGCTTTTCAGAGGTTGGGCTTGTGCTGTCACCTAACCTCTTCATCTCTACTAAACCTCAGGGCAAAATCCACACTGACAAAGAAATACCCGGTTTACTTTTACCCATGCTTCTGGAGCAGTAGCATTCCAAGGCCTGGTCAAGTTCACTTCGCTTCTGCGTGGAAGACATCACAATCCCCCGCACAGCTCTCCACTTCGGCCCACGGCTGCATGCCCAGCAGTCTGAACAGTGAAACTGGACTTTAAAATTGTTCATACATTTTACACTACCTGCAAATCACGTCAATGTACTTCTCACTACAAGCTGAAATACAGAAATAAAAAATAATACTCGCTTCCAAAATCCTACGGACCATATAAGAAATAGTTTTAACTATACCTGCACACCAATCTCTGGAGAAGGTGGGAGAACCTTTGGCCTTTAGCCGCTGTATCACCATTTTGTAAATCAATCTGAAAATAGACTTTTTTTTGTTCTAAGCTCTCCAATTCTTATCCGTCTTCTTTACTGACATCTTACCTCATTAGCCCTCTCCACAGTAGTAGGATAATCCACTCTCAAACTGCAAATCCCTACTGTTGTCTTCAGTCAGACAGTCACCCTTCCTTATTCATAGTGCTAATACTGAATAAATGAAGGGGGACAGATATATAATCATCTATTGCTTCTCTTTCTTTTTCTCACATCATTCACCTTTCACACAGAGATTAGGACACTTTGACACACACTGAAGGAGTTAGGAGCAGGTCCTATGCCCACAGTCACGTTGACCCCAATCACCCTCTCTGCACGTTCCCACTTACCCTCACAACGTGTACACTGCGACCTGGCCACTCAGCTTCATTCTAAAACAAAGAGGAAACTTATTCCAGCTGGAATTGCTTATTACCAGGGCAGGCCAGGCAGCTGATTCACAGCTCTATGGGAGTCAAGCAGCCTGTGTAGGTGGTATGTTCCTCAAGAGCTATGAGTCAAAGAAATGATTTATTGCCACAGGATGAATTTCATTCCTGGTGCTATTGCTTCCAAAGACTATTCTAAATACTTGTGTGGTGCCCACACAGAATCAAAATACTTCTGAATACAATAAACAAGAACAATTTCAACCGTTGCCAATAGTGGCTTCCAGCCTGAAAGCAGAGTAATAGATGCCCACGTGACATTTATGTGGTTAAACATAAGCACATTCTCACTACATTTTGCAAACATAAAAAATAAAAACGGAGCCTGTTCCATTCTCTAGAGGAGCTGGTAATGGACAAGGCAGTAGCAAGAGTCTCACCCTTGCTCCATCCATGAGATGCAGCTGGGCTGGTTCTCTCACTTGCACCCACCATGGAGAAGTGATGTCTCATAGAAAGCATTGATCATGTTGCAAGGGTTCTGCCCAATCTATGGAGTGCGTGCTATTGCTCAGACATGTACAGCCTAATCCAGTTCCTAGTGAAGCCAAGAGCCAATTTCCTGAATTGACAAGAGTATGAGTCACGGTTTTCCTCTACTCACCAAGTGCATTTCCTAATCCCAAAATGAAACAAAACATAATTTGTAGCAGAATCAACCTGTAGCTTGCCTACCAGGATAATCACTGGCCAGATTTTTTTTTCTCTTCCAAAATAAATTGCAATTGTAACCAAGGTGGGTTTTATTACTTTTCATGTTAGGTTTGCTCCTATGCCTTACTTGGATGACCTTTCCTTTATTCTGCAATCAATTTAGTTCAACATTCACCACTACACAGAGGAATAAATGAGGAAAACACTTCAAACTCAATAAAAGCTCTGTTCCTCTCTGGAATGCATGTCCTCCTCATGCCATTTCAGCATTTTCCTCATAGTGTATGCACACACATACCTATCTGAGCTTAAAAGGATTGCTGCAGGATGAGTATATGTATATTCTGAGTATGTATATGATCAGACATAAAGACAGGTATTCTGGTGGTACACTTGTTGTCTAGGCCTTCATCCATTGCTCTCCTCTCTGGTCTCTCGGAAGCTTGTTCTTCAAGGTGTATCTTTGCAGTGCTAATCTGTTCTCCTGTACTTCTAAGCAGAAGTACTTGCAAGAAGACACGGGTGACTGACAATATTTGCAATTAAATCACTGCCTGTGGCACACAGTATGCTCTGAACAAGCGGGTATCAGAAACCATCTGACTATCTCACTGTTGGTTTCTGCCCCAACACACTTTCTTTGCTGGGCTAAGCAGTCACAATCAAATGATGGCCTTACACACGCCTGGAATTCTGCAGAGATGTCAAAACAAAAGATGCAAAGGCAGTCTATGCTTCAGCTTGCTCTGAATGGCCTTTCTCGCAGAGCAACTCCAGTGTAGTCCCACTGCACCATCATTCTTCTGCATTTACATTAAGGCACCCACCCTGTAACTGTAGACCCAGTCTACCTTATCAGTTTCCTGTCCTGCAATATCCTTATTTGCCCTTCTTAGTCACTGACACACACAGTAAGACATCCTCAGTTATTTGGCACTGTTAGGCAAGAAACTTCTTCTACATAGCTCATGCTATTTCCAACAGGTTTCTGAACATTACTGCCTCTCCACTTGCCACCCAAACCTTTCTCCCTAACTCCAAACCTGGCTCACTCTGAAAACAAACTAAATTAAGGAGTTAGGTCCTATTTTGCAAAAAACAAAACCTATATCGCTCTTTAAATCCAGTAGATTTAAACCTAGTTAAATTCAATACTTGCAGAGGTATTTGTACAGATATCTACTCAGCTAAGAGACCTTTTTTTTAAAATGAACTACAAGTTGAAGGAGCAGATTTGAGTTTCTCAGTATATACACGTATCCAGGAGCAAATTTTGGATGAAACAGGTCATCCACATGCTTGAGCAAATTATTTTTTGTAGTGTTACAGAGCTGCCACTATGATTTCTTGGGGTTCTAACTTGCTACCCAGGATTAATCTACAACATCTACAACTGCAAGACTTTGCGTAGAGCATGGCAACCTAACTTAAGTCCAACCAATTAACTAATACTCAGCCCCTCACAGGGACAGCTCTGCTACTATTGTAATTTTCGCTCCAGACTTGTCCTCACCAAAAAAACCACAGAGTACCTTTATCACATAGATGACTTCATAGATGACTCAGGAGCTCTTTCCAAAGAATAAATATATGTGATTTGAAAAGAGCATTTCCCATCAGACATCTTTCTGGCCATCAGACTAACCTCCTGTGACTTTACCTACAAATTAGAAGCTATTCTATCTCCTCCTCCCTCATTATCTGAGAATTGAAGTATAAGCCTTCTTTTATTTTCCTTCGTCTGTTGTATTTAAGTAGTCTTGGCCATAGTTGGAGGATACAGTTCCTTGTTCTTCAGAGCATTTTCTGTGAAAACCACCGTGATACAAAGCACTTCAAAATGAATAAGCTGAAAGAGGCAATTTGTAAAATGGAAAGACTCTTGGAATTCAATTATATTAAAAACAAATCTTAGCAGAGGAACCAAGAAAAAAGTTTAAGAAAAATGAATGTTTATTTTAAACTTTTATTTCTCATTACCTTCTAGAATGCACAAAGTCCCCCCTTTCTGAGGCTACTTGCTTCACTAAAACCACCATATTCAAACAGATTTCAAGGACATAATGCTCAGTTTTCAAAATAAAGTGGCACATCTGAGTGCAAACTGTTCAGTCAACTTCCACATATTTATAAAGAGAGAAGAGACCTGTATAGGAGAAGGAAAATGGAAAAGAAAACATAGAAATAAATGTTTAGAATCCATGTATATGCCATATTCTACTCAGGTTTACTGAAAAAAAAAAAGTTAGAGACATCTGAAACTAACCTGAATAATTTGTCAAAATGTGTTATTTGTGCTCAGTCCCATTATGTAATAATTTTCTTTAATCCAAAGTCACCTGGAAAGGACTATATCCTTTCTCTACAGAAATTTTCTGGACACTGGAGAGGAAAAATAAAAGGCAAGAACAGGTACAACAGCACTTCTAGCCCTTCCCCAACTCTCTGAGGGACGTTAGTACAGATCAGTCAGCTTCAAGGTCATTACTAGCATTCACTTGAAAGCATTGCCACTGTGTGTATTTCTGTATTTCTGACTGAGCACTGACCTCTCTCGCACTCCTGCCAGTCTTAACATTGCGTCTTTCAAACCTGAGATCACCCTAACCTGTGCAGCACCAAGTTACTATTTTAAATATTAAATGATGAGTACTACTGCAGCAGAGTTAGGCTGTCTTGAGGTTTGGAAGCACTTCCTGTTTTGGGCTGTTTTAAACATGGAAAACTCTTTCCTTCCCCCTCAACACATACTTGCAGAAAGTATTGCTCCATAAAAGCAAGCACTGCCTGCCTAATCCTCCATTTCTGTTGATATTCAGAGATTCAGAAGAAAGCTCTAAGAATACATTTCACCCTAATACTACACAGAGAGTAACCTTCCTTGCATCCCTGGAATTACTCCTTAGGCACAACGAACAGAAAC
This sequence comes from Eudromia elegans, assembly GCA_003342815.1. Classification (NCBI taxonomy): domain Eukaryota; kingdom Metazoa; phylum Chordata; class Aves; order Tinamiformes; family Tinamidae; genus Eudromia; species Eudromia elegans. The sequence goes on from PTEX01000156.1 coordinate 1,445,811, forward strand.
ACTATAAAGTGCAGAGTGCTCTTCTTAGGCCAACTCAGCCTCCTTTCTGAGATGCTTTTTCCGGTGGTGACTCAAAGCACAGTATTTTATCGCTAGGAAATTCTAAGTTCTAGCATCAGGGTGGCCATAAATGATTTTTACCATGTCATAAAGCCAGACATCACCCTGATGGCAATGACATTCCTCTACTTACAATACACTAGAGGCACAAATGCAGCTATTTGAAGAAGCAGCCAAGGCAATACAAACCTTCTGATTGAGAGAACTGGGATTAGCTGAAAGTCTCCCTATATTCTCACTCTTTCAGCCCCTTTTTTTTCCCTCTATTTTTCCAGAATAACTGTTCTGGACAAAAGGTGACCCTTTACTTTCCTGGCTGGCAATTACAGCTTGGCTTATGGTGCTCTTACTCGCATAACATGGTTTTATGGGCAGAGAACCTCATCGGTAGCCAGGAGTCCTGATTTCAAAGCCCAACTACTCGTCAGTTTTGTGCTTGCTTGTAAGCCATTTCACCTCAACTTCTGCCCCCAGTCTTCCTATTCTTAACAAGAAAAAGTCTCATACCTAGGTCGGTGGACGTGGGTAGAATGACAGGGCCCTACATGTCTTCTTTGAAGGTCTTGAGGTATCAACTATATAAAAGTCTGTGGATTTACGTCAAAATGTGCTGTCTTCATCTAGGACCTCCTATTCCTTATTAAATACTGCAAAGTTATGCAGTGGGAAACAGCCCTGGCCCTTTTATATGCTGAGCTTTTAACAAAGAAATATCAGAAACTTCAACAAGGCCATGTGAACAATGGCAGCATTTTAGCCATGTTCAAGGACTACTGCCTGCATTTTAAGAGTAGATGACTGAAGATCTGATTTGGTAACTCAATGGATGACTCTGAGCAAGCCTGGAACAGAAAATAAAGTCCTCAATTCCCACTTCTGCATTCTAATCAGCAGACAATGTTCTCACTCTTAGGCTCACTTAAACCTGAAATATCTACCCCAACTGTGAAATCAGTGAATTCATCTTTTTTCATCTACTATATTCATATAATATATTCAAGAGATCTATCCAACAGTGCTTATCCCTACACATACAGACACCTTAAAGAATGCCTGGTCCTATAGCAAAGCTGTAACTTACTTTCTGTGCATTCCAAAACATTTCTGCAGTAAAAAAGGAACAAGGCATGTGTGTGCCTGGGTACGCAAGCATAGACCGAGGATGAAAAGCCAGTCATTCCCTAACTTACATCAGGATACGAGTAGAGTAACTTCTTTCTAATGAAAGCTTAGCTTTTGGGAGCCATAATAATGGCCAATATTGTGACAACCCTTTATTAGTAGTAGTTATAAATACTATCATATAATTTCTATCTTGAATATTAGCAGCAGTAGACATGAAAATAAACAGTAGTGAATGCAATGAGAAGTACCTCTCAGTAAACTTAGCTGTTAAATAGCTTTTAGAGATGCTCGCAGTGATCTCCCCTTCAAAAGGTCTCTCTGCTTTGTGTGAACTGCAGAATATGCAACTTCTGTCCCTCTCACAGTTCTCAAACCTGTCACAACTATGTGTGTGTAACTCCCAGCTTTCTGGTTTATAGCATCTGATGACTAATTGAAAAGAAATACATTCCCATACTGACTTAGTAATTCCAAAAGAGTACATATCTCTGATTTGGCTGTATGTTGCTGTGTAACATCATGAAGAACCCAGCAGTGACTCCTTTTCATTCATACCATTTTCACCTCTCATTATTTCTGTGAATATTTGATTCGGGGATCCAATAAGCCTGATACACTAACATAGCTTGAGTTTACCTGGAACACAGATCCCAAGCCAGGTATCTCCTAACGGAGCAAACTGTGGATAAAGGTTGGCTTTTGGAACATTCATATTGAATTTATTAGGATAAACTCAAGATCCTGATTTTGATCTTTAAGAACTGTTAACAGTTTTTGAGTCAGGCATAAAGGTCTGCTGTGAAAGCTTTCCTAAAGCCATTTGAAAAATAAACCACTAACTCAGCTTTTGGCTTTCTTGGCTCTCAGAGTGCAATCCTGCACACAAGGAACTCTTTACCACCAGCATTCATAGGAAAGCTCTTGCAAATAGCTTTGACTTCACAGTTGCACAAAGGCTATTATTATCTCTCAATATTTTTAATCTATACAGAAGTATGTCCTTATATTAATATTAATGTAGAAAAATCATATGTGTAAAAATTTCACATACTCCCCAAAATATACAGCGAATACATGTTAAAGTCAAGAAAATGCCATTGCACTTGTTTGATACAACTATCCTAAGAAAATCTATTCCTACAATTCCTGCATTAATGCTCTAAATTCTGCCTGCAAACAAAATAGTTTGAAACAAAATCCAGTTCAATCTTAAGAGTTCAAGCGAAGAATTCCTCTCAACTCTACATTAAGCTACATCAATAGCTAATTACCCTCATAAGCACCCTATTTCTAATCTCCAGTACAGAACACAGTGAAGTATATATGAATTTCTCACTCTGTGATCCTATTAAGCACCCACTTCTTCCTAAGTAGAATGTTATTCAGGAAACAAGATTAAAGGATAAGAATCTTATTTCACTCCCGGGTATTGCTGGCTGTTGCTCTGCTGTTTCTATTTTGATGAACTTTACCACAGGCACAATTTCTATAATTGGGTAAATTCAGTTAGAGTTACAAAGAGACAGCTGAACTACCAGACAAAAGGAAGACAATATGTCTGGTGAACTGTCACTACTAAACCACACTAATTGCCAGAGTAGAGACCTAAGGAATCAAGACATATGTACATGTTCCACCATGAGTTACTGTCCCAGCTTTCATGAAAGCAAACTTTCATGAACGCAAAACTTTTCCCTGCATGTATTACACTAGCTTCATTCTCTTATTCAAGGGTAAGTCTATGGTTTGCCTTTCAAATTCTCACAGTAAAATAAAGCCAGGGAGAATTTATCATTCTGTGGCGCCTGCTTTTACCTTCTCTTTTCCATACACAGTTTTATGCAATTTGTTCCAACAAAATGTCAACCATTATTTCTTTTTAACCACCACACAACATCTGTATGAAGCCATGGCTTGAAGAAAAGTAAGCATCAAGAAAAAAATAAGAAGTCTTCTGTTTCCCACTTTAGCTTTTCAACACAAAACAAAGCCTGTAGAAGACTTCATCAAGTCCAAGTGAAAGGAGTAACAAATCTTTGTACAACCAATATCCGTCACTCACTCTCACTAATGGCTCATCTAAAACCTTGTGGCAGTAGGGGAAGAAAAGTTACTGAAGGACATCCTTTATACAGTAAATGTGTATTTCTGAATGAAGGTTTCCTCTAAAAAGATGATATTTTGATGCTATATTTGCCAACTGGATAGTTAAAACATCTTTTTTCAAAAAAAAATTCAAAACACACACTGAGGTTCTTGACTCCCTGCAAGCCTGGCTTAAGACAGCAAAGGTATTTTGATGTAGCACCTACATTCATATTATGTAAGCTCTGTATGTAGAAAATATGGCATCAAAATACACAAGCATTTCTCAGCTTCAGATATTCCTACATTCTAGGTAGTGCACTGGAAAGAACACGAAAAAACCATATGTGTAGTCTAAGTGTCAGCAACTGTACACAGCCCATTTCATGTCACACAGAAACTCTGATATAATGAAATTTTGAGCAGAATCCCAGAGAGCCATTGTTTTTATGACAGAATCATGCTCTGTCTTCCAGTGTCCACCGTTACCCTCTATGGCCTCAACTTTTTAATGCTGCAAAGCCTGAGTGCACAATGGATTTTACACCCCTCTGGAAAACAGCATCCCAGACACAGGTATTAATGACTGTTTTTACAGGTGCCAATACAATAATAGTTTGAGATGCATCTTCACCTCTGTATACCCCAAAGCTGATGTTGCACAAGTTAATCAATGTCTTAAACTGAAATCAGAAGGAGTTGAGAAAGAAGCTGCTGCAGTATGATACAGATGAGCAACAACCTAACTCTGAAGTGGCTAAGAGTGATTCACAATTATGTGAGGAAATACACAACAGAGTGGGATATGTAGTCAGAGGAAGAATTAAAAAGAAAAAAAAAAAAAACCAAAAGATCATAACTCGCCCTTAACTCTAGCTGCTGAACCCTAGCCGTTTAGCAACAACAGTTTAGCAATGACTCCTATTTAGCGGGAATTGCTGTTTCCAAAGATAGAATGTAGCGTAAGAAAAATAATCTCTCTGGGCTTTTGTAGTCAGCGAAAAAACAGGCTCTTCCAGAGAGCTACAGAGAATAGAAGCCCCTTTCCTCCTGCTTTTCCATCTGCCCAAACACAGATGGCTCCCAGAGAGCAGTTTCTCTAAGAAAAAGTCATCCTGCCCTTTTGGTTACTCCCCCTAAACCTCCAGCTCTAAAAGACAGTTTGTTTTAACATATCAGTGAAAAAAACCCAGCATGATTCCTCATCATCAGCAATTAAAAAAAAAATCAGGTTTCTTGCTACTAAGGAAAAAAAGTAAGAATAATTGCAATTTTGGTTTTTTTCAGCACCTTCCTACATAAACCTCGGGAAACAACAAACACACAGATCTCAAAAACAGCCATATAAAAACCCTATCTCATGAAGACACAAAATATCTTGCATGCTTTAATATCACGACCTGAGGCCACGTTGCTCGCCCAACCAGTTTAGTGCTTCCCTATGTGAAGGCGCGGGCTCTTCTTTCCCTTGGTGGGCAACAGGGACCCATTCAAGCCAAGAATCAAATCAAAACATCGATGGGAGGTGCAGAAACCAAGGTAACACTTCCCCTGCAAACAGACGGCAGCCCAGACACATGAAATCAGTGGACTTCTCAATCTGCTCTTCCCACATTTCATTCAACAGCCCAGGCTGTCCTGACGCAAGAAGCAAATTAAAGAGGTGTGCAGCGCTGGGGAAGTCTCAGGTGGGGAGCCCTGAGCAGCCAAAGGTACTACAGGAGCCTAGATAGGGCTGACAACTCTCAAGAGCAGCCCCTTAGCGTCCCAGACCCTAGGGAAATGAGAAGGGGCTGGAGAGAGGAAGACTTGCCTCCGAGTAGAGGAAGACTTGGTTAGAGAGCACCTGAGGAAACTCAACACCCACAAATCCATGGGCCCTGATGGGATGCACCCCAGAGTGCTGCGTGAGCTGGTGGATGTCGTAGCCGAGCTGCTCTCCATCATCTTTGAAAGGTCCTGGAGAACAGGGGAGGTGCCGGAGGACTGGAGGAAAGCCAAAGTCACCCTGGTCTTCAAAAAAGGCAAGAAGGAAGAGCCGGGCAACTACAGGCCCGGTGAGCCTGACCTCTGTCCCTGGGAAGGTRATGGAGCAGGTCATCCTGACTGCTGTTTCCAGGCACATGAAGGAGAAGAAGGTGCTCAGGAGTAGCCAGCATGGGTTCACCAAGGGGAGGTCATGCTTGACTAACCTGATAGCCTTCTACGATGGGGTGACTAGATGGACAGAGGAGGGCAGAGCAGTGGATGTCACCTATCTGGACTTCAGCTTTTGACACCGTCCCTCACAGCATCCTCCCTGGCAAGCTCCAGAAGTGTGGGTTAGATGAGTGGACAGTGAGGTGGATTAGGAACTGGCTGAATGACAGGGCCCAGAAAGTGGTAATCAGTGGTGCCAGCTGGAGGCCTGTGGTTAGTGGTGTCCCCCAGGGGTCAGTCCTTGGTCCGGTCCTGTTCAATTTATTCATTAATGACCTGGATGAAGGGATGGAGTGCTCCCTCAGCAAGTTCGCTGATGATACTAAGCTGGGAGGAATAGCTGACAGCCCTGAGGGCTGCACTGCCATCCAGAGGGACCTGGACAGACTGGACAGCTGGGCGGTGAGTAACCTCATGAAGTTCAACAAGGGCAAGTGCAGGGTCCTGCACCTGGGGAGGAATAACCCCAGACACACCTACAGGCTGGGGACTGACCCTGTGGAGAGCAGCCCTGCAGAGAGAGACCTGGGCGTCATGATGGACAACAAGCTGACCATGAGGCAGCAGTGTGCCCTCATGGCCAAGAAGGCCAATGGGATCCTGGGGTGCATTAAGCAGAGCGTCTCCAGCAGGTCGAGGGAGGTGATTCTGCCCCTCTCCTCAGCCCTGGTGAGGCCGCACCTCGAGTACTGTGTGCAGTTCTGGGCTCCCCAGTGCAGGAGGGATGTGGAGCTGCTGGAGAGAGTCCAGCGCAGGACCACAAAGATGATTAGGGGTCTGGAACATCTGCCCTATGAGCAAAGGCTGAGAGAGCTGGGCCTGTTCAGCCTGGAGAAGAGAAGACTGAGAGGGGACCTGATTAATGTATATAAATATCTCAAGAAAGGGAGTGAGGAGGATGGGGCCGGCCTCTTCTCAGTGGTGGCCAGTGATAGAACTAGCGGTAATGGCCAAAAATTGAAGTTCCAAAAGTTCCACAGGAACTTGCAAAAGAATTTCTTAACAGTGAGGGTGACAGAGCCCTGGAACAGGCTGCCCAGAGAGGTGGTGGAGTCTCCCTCTCTGGAGATCTTCAAAACCTGCTTGGACAACACCCTGTGCCACATGCTGTAGGTGACCCTGCGTGTGCAGGGGGGTTGGACTAGATGACCTCTAGAGGTCCCTTCCAACCCTAGGCATTCTATGATTCTATGACTCTAAGGGCTAACTGAGGAGAGGTCAAAAAGCACCGCAGGGAAACCAAACAAGCTGGGTCAATTCATCCTACAGAGCAGAAATTTGGACATGCGGGAGAGGGCACCCATACTGAAGCTCTTAAGAAACTGGCTGTGCTCAAATAGCACGTGTCAGAGGTTTGTCAGAGGCCAACCAGGTAGGTTTGGCCCCAACTTGAAGGACAGATATAAGGTCTCGTAAGATCAGTTCTAGTCCAGTATTTTTCTAGCATTTGGAAATGGATCCTCCAAAATAGCAACAATGACTTTAGTTACCCTCAGAGGAAGACATCTCCGTAACAGTCCCACGTCGCAACCTGTCCTTTTTCCAGTCCATCATTAAAATTTATTCCCACTCTAAAAGACTCATCAAACTGCTAGAGCAGCTTAAAGACACTTCATTGTCACTAAGAAGTGAGCTCAAAATATCAATCAAGCTCTTTATTCATCTCTCTTGGATACAATAATCATTCTATAATTAAAGGACTATAGTTTTTAGGTTTTGATACAACAGAATTAACTACCATGGTTTTGAACAAAATAGAGTTTTAAAATAGAAGGTTATGACAGCACTAAAAAAAATGATTAACATGTCAGGAGAGTTGAGCAGACAGTTCTTTAATAATGCTGGACAGGGAGTTTAAGGAAAAAAAATGCTTCAGAGAAGTAAATGAATATTCTTTCCAGCAGAATGATTTCTTTGAAGACAAAAATCAGAATTAAACAGGTCTCCCCACCTCTCTGCCCTGGAAAGAATCACTTTGAAGGTAAAATATCTACCCAAAGCAATTAAGATGGGAAGCAGGAAGACAAAGAAAAAGAATACTCCAAAGGGCCAAGTATGCAAGAATGAAAAAGCTATTCAGTCAAGGTATAATCACTAGATTTCTCCCGGATTATACTTATTTAATATGAGTGTAAAGGTGGGCAGCAGAAGAAATAAATATGTTATTGGAAGAAAAAATTAAGAGCTCTAAAACACTGCAGCTGTGTCATTGCTCCCTTTGGGTCTCCTCAGTCACCAAAGAGAACTGTGTGCTGCACGACAAACAGATTCCAGTTAGATTCTGAAATGAAATTCGGAAGGGTTCTGTAAGCATCTGCTAGGAAAGACAAACAGGAGTTGATACAACAACACTTAGCAGTAGACCCTTAGCAATGCTTGACAGATTACAGTTGGGGTTGTAGTTAGTGCTCATATATGTCAAGCACTGAACTTCATACACATGGCAAAGAAGAGTTTACGTGAACTTTAACATGAGAGTCATCTTCTCCCGCTTCAGAGGACAGGAAAAAACCCGAGCTTCTTCTGACCTCCCTCATATGTTTACCATGAGAAGGAACAAAACACATGCTGAATTTTCCTGTACAAACAAAAAAGTTCCTAAGTTGGTAATTTCTACCAAGTATCTGCCTCTGCCATTTGCCCTCAAAGTCGACTTTATTTATTCATTTGCTCTTATTAAACTGTTTATCATTTTTTGCTCGAAGCAAGTGAAAATCGTAAAGACAGGTACAACAGATATATCCTTGGAATTGAACAGCTTTCCAAGATTTCACTATAAAAAGCCATTGGAATGCAATATATTGCATCATAACTCTGCATAAACTCTTTGGGGGCAGAAACCTGAGATTTTTCAATTTCTAATGCCAGGAGAGAACACAAGAACACATTCCTCTTTCAGTCCTACTTCCTTACCTGGAATGTATATTTATCCACAACCTCTGTACTCATCTTTGGATATACATGAAATCCTGATATTAATTCAGAAACAATTCAGAAAAAAAAAAAAGAGTGGACCTCTGTTTTTACTACCCATCTCACTTCATAAAGGAAGCAGATTTTCTCTAAAGCCTCATGAGATGAGGGAAGAGGACATGCTTTGTTTCACGCCCTGATGGGAAATATCAGATGTTCCTTTAGTCAACTCTTATGAGCAGCATAGCAAATATTTTTCAGAGGCTGCATGAAAGATCCTGCTCTGCATAAAATAAGGTAGATTCATAACAGCATTATAAGCAAGAGAAAAAATAGGACCAGTGAGTTTCGGGACAAAAAGAAATCCACCAAATTTAGGCTACCTATGTGTTTTTAAAAGTTATAACTTGGAATAACAATTAAAAGCAACGTGGAGCAGGAATTACACTGCATGCTGCTATACCACTCACTTAACTGCTACCCTGCTAGGCAAAATGAGATGATGGCTGTGAGTCCTCTGTTGGTTTTCTCCCCTATAAAGATTAAGTTTCATGAGTTTTCAATGACTGAGGACTTGTTTGGACCAAGTTCTAGATGATCTTTTTGTTTCCACCAAATCAACCCTTTACACATGGCAGTAACTCGAAGATTTCAGCAGGAGAGAGATTAATAATAAATTATTAAAGAAGTGTTAGTCACCTTTTGAGAGAGGAAAACATTAAAACCTGAATGGTAATTACAAGCAGATTAGATTGGCCTTTTCGTGTGTATATGCTGCCTTCAAAAACATAAGTATTTTGCTCTCACGTGTTTAAATTTTGTTCATTTCTACCATGTGGCAACAGCTTGTCAAACACCAAGTACAGAGCAGGCAGCTCCTTCCGTAATCAAACAGACCCTTTTCCTGCACGTTTTCACCTCCTCAGGAAGGGATGTCCCAGTTGGTTAACAACCTACCTGTCGCGGCTTCCTTCTGTGATGTGGTATAGATGATTGGCACCTCCATCAGCACAAGCTCTCAGAGTAGCTGCAAGGTAAAACAACAGAGAATCAACATACTGGCACAGGAATCAGGTCTACATTTCTGTCATCTCTGACATTTCTGTGTAAAACTCGTGTCCACAGCAGAGTAAACTTGAGACTCCCGTGGCTTTTAGCTTTGCATGCTTGTGTTTGTTTCTTCTTTTTGAAAATATGCATTAGAATTGGTTTTATCAGAGTAGTGCACTTTGCTTTCCAAATAGCTTATTTCTATTTATTCAGAGTTCTCAAGTCAGCTTACACTAAATAGGGACGGGGGATACTCAAAACCCAAAGAAAGATCATCCTGCATGCACTTGTATGAGCAAGATGGAACTTGTGCCTTAGACCTAACAATTCTCTTGCATAGGTAACAAGTTTCTGACAGAGGTTTTGTAATGACTTGACAAAACCTGAGAGGAAATGTTAGATTTCACAGTCCCTGTTCTTTCTTCTTCTTTTTTGCCTCTTTTACTATTGCTGATGTCTCTACTACTGCTCCTATTCTGCTTGAGTCATCTGATCTTAAGCCTGCCCAAGTTTGGAGGAGAATAAAGGCATGAAGGATCAGATACTTCCTGCTTCTCAGAATCCAACGTTCAGCTACACCTGCTTTTCTCCACTGCTCACTTCTCAGCCAAGACCCTCCCTCAACAGCGATACCAGGCCTGGAAGTCTGGCCTCCTTCCCTAGCTTAGCCAACAACCTAGGCAGCCTACACAAACCCAACACGGTTGATCTTTCTGCACCGCTGCACCTGCTCGCACCATTTTAGCCACTCTTTCTGACTTGGCTACTGACATCTCAGCACCCAAACTAACGTGTTGAGGTCGAGCAGATCTGACCTGACAGATCTTGATAGCGGAGATCTTTTCTTAGTCAGGGTAGCTGGTCAGTTGCTTCCAAGGCTACCTTACTGCTTCGGTGGGTTGCCAGGTTCCTCCCCCATCCCCATGAATACAACACCACGTGAAAGAACATCCTTATCTCTGTGCCTGACCGGAAACTTTTAGCTTCTCTCACTTGAGGTTCGATATGAAATTAGATTAATGCAATTCCTGTCACCTGGGGATATTTGCTAGGTTCTTTGGGAAAATTCAGCTCATATAGAATTTGGTAACAGCCCTTTGCAAGGACAGTACAGTATACCTGTCCTTAAATTAGCTGTCCTTAAATTAGCTACCTCCGACCGTCAGCTTGTTTAACAGACACAAAGCATCCGTACAAGGCCTAGCGCCTATCCAGCTACTGAAGCTCTTCTCCCTGCTTCAGCTACAAAAGCAGCTCATCACCTCACACATGTTTTTAATCACGCAAAATAATAAGAAGAAATGCATGCAAAAAAAATATTTTATAACTTCAGGTACTGAACCTGTCCAACAGAGGCTTTCTCAGCCTAATAAAACCTTAATTTTCACTTTGTGAAAAAAAACTGATTTCCATATCTCTTCTTCCACTCTTTAAAGAAATAAATGGCACTATAATTCACCTGAAAGACCTTAAGAAAGGCAAAACCTTAACTACTGTAAATTACCTCTTTGGATAATCCCCAATTTATGTCTTGCCTAATACTTTAGCTAATAAGATTAATTTAAAAGAATATTGCAAAAATATAACAAAATCAAAACAAGGATGTACTGTGGAAAAAACCCCAGTTTTCATTCAGTCTAGTACATATAAACTAGCGAGACTTTTACAAATAGCTAAAATGGCTTTCCTGAAGGTGCCTGAGTAACAAGTCTCCAACTCCTGTATGCCATTCATATGGGACAGTTACTTGCTATCTCAAATCAAAATAGCTGCATTACACAACTGGAATTTAAAGCTGTCTCCCACATTTATTCTTTTACAGCACTTCAGCAGTGCTGTAAAATTATTTAGAAAAACTATTTATGAGGTACTGATCCTTTGCCCACAAGTTAATAAGTTACACTCATATGAACCAAAGCCTCAGGTGCTTTAAGTAACCAGCACATAATTAACTGATTGGCTGGAGGCCACTAAATCATATTATTCCTATGGTTATGAACCAAGCTATGCTTGATAAAAAGTAATGATATATATTAGCTGAAAGAACAGCTAATATTATTATCTGGAAGTGTTTATGGAGATGATCAGCAATGCTAAGCTTACAATTCAGATAGAAAATTCTCTATGAAAAGATAATAGGAGCTGATTTCATACAGTGCATTCTATATTAGAGACCAAATTACTTTACAAACAACAATTTGGCCTGGCACAGCAGGGCAACTGTACTGGCAAGTCTCTAGGCATTCCACAGCAGCTCACATAAACCTCATTATTTATTACAGCAGAAAGGGAAGGACCTGAGCAAGATGGGGGCCTTGTTCTGTGTGGCACCACTGACACAGCGAGACCCAGGACGTTGCCCAGACAGTTGGGCCTTCCAGCTGAAGCAAAGTTATCTTTCCAGGTCCCTGCAATGGTGGAAAGGACTTGAGGAGGGAAGAATAACTTAAGTGGCAGGCCAAAATATGGAAGATGGCACACACACCTCTTCCACTGCCAAAAGTTACCATTCCATTCCTTGTTCCCCTCGGATTTGCCTGGTAAGCTGCAGCAACACCAGTGTAAGCAAATCCTATCCAAGATGGAGCACTATCCTGATAGTGTCTGAAATTACCCTATGAGTAAACATCCTTCTGCTCCACCTATGCCGAGGATGATATACGTCCAGAACACATTAGGTGCCCATGTAATCTCTAAAAGAGAGTCTTTCCAGTAAGTAACATGAAAGAACAAATTGAGCTCTTCCTGAGTCAGGAGTTTCATTTTAAATGGTGTCCCTTTTAACAGGAACCAACGAACCATTTATCTTTAATTTCAGAGAGGTAAAGGTCAACTGCAGGGGCATTAGTGAATATGTTTTTACAAAAAAAAAATCCTATTGCAATAAAACAAATGAACTGATTTCCTTCAGTAAATACAAATAAGTTCCTGCAACCTTGAAACAGGATACAAACAAGTCCTACCTCTAAATTAACTAGTCCAGAAGCTTTCTGCAGAGAGAGGCACATATATTTTGCCTCAGGTTTACTAGCCACGCACCTGGCAGGCCAGGGAAAAGACTGCACAGAACATGTGCAGCTCCTGTGGACAGAACGAGGCAACGGTATAAAAAGGATAAAAGCCAGGAAGTTAAAGGGTATATATATATTTATCCAAAAGCATTAATACCTGGATAAGATAAGCATAATTTCTATTATGCCTTGCATTTAGCATTTTTTTTCCAAATAGATCTTGTGATTACCCTATGTTTTAGCCCATATTCTCATTTATGGTGTCTCCCTTACATTCCCACTGTTCTATTTTTCTGATCTTATGTGACTTCTTCTAGGTATGCAATCTATTTCCCTCATCCATTTATTGATTCAGTAGCCTGCTAACCATAATTAACCTGCCAGAATCACCTACACATAGGAGAATCCTGCTTAATTAATGACTTGGCATGCTGGCAGTAATATGCAAGTGATAAGATATAGTAGCTATGCAAAGAATTGCTTGCTTTGCTTGATACATACAGCTCCAACCTTTTTTGTCTCAGCATTAATAAAAAATATCAGTTACCAGCAACAAAATGTATGATCCGTATTTATGTTCTCTTGTTTCCCCTTTGTCCTGTAGAAGCTGCAAAAACAGACCTTGAACAAATCCAGAGCTTCGCAGGGCTGCAGATTGTTCGCCAGGGGATAGGTTTACAGCTCAGACCATTCCCTCCCATATGTGTGATTCTAGCTGGAGCGTATGCAACTCCTGTTATATACCACACAGCACAGTGCAGGCATCTCTCCTCTGGCACCTCTTCCACTTTGTCTGGCAATTCACCTGCGATTCTCTGCTTTGCAGTTGGATGGTGGTACTGCTAAAGGCTTCCGACCACTTAAGAAATGTCTGTTCTTAAGTTATTTTGTGTAAAGCTAAACATGCTTATGCCTTGTCAGTGGCATTTTACATCTGCAGGAGGGCAAATGACTTTAAATAACCATGATTAAGAACATGACCCACTCAATGTATATTCCAATGCAAGTGAGGAGACAGAAAGTTGCTTCCTAAATCAGGATTACAGGTGCTACAACACTGCTCTAAGTCAGTGGTACTCTGACTCTCTAGCAGTACTCATAGTAGTTCTCAGCACTTTCTAAGGTTGAGCCCATTTTCAGAAATTCCTCTCTATCCTCTCTTCAAAACATATCAGTAACCTGTTTCGTTTTTTTTTCCTGCTGTCTGCAGTTTTGCAGACATACCTCCTGCCCAGAAACAAATGTTGGCTTTACAAATATTGTCAGTGGCTGCTGTTCTTACTTCCTTGTGTGCCCAAGAAAAGTCTGTCACCTGCAGATGTCTCTGATTTCCAGACTTCTTTGGGTCCGTATCATTCAAACGACATGAAAGCCCATCACGAGTCCTCAAACAAAGGCTCCACCACCACCAGAGCTGGCAGACTGCTTCCAAGCAGAATACATTACAGCCCTTGTGGAAAACGACTGCAAAGCCTGCAAAGGTAATTCTGTGGTTCCCACAAAATTGCTGTGCCTCCTTAACTGCTCCACCTTGGGCTATAACCACCACGGAGATCTCAGCTAAGCAGAGGTAGGATTCAGATATTAAAACATGAAGGAAGAAACCAATGATGATTTAAGGAAATTTCTTTCCTCAGTGCATGGATTCAATATTGAGCAAACGCCACAAACACAGGTAACACATCTTCCTAAAATGTTCACACAGAAATGAAACAAAGAGAAAAGGTAAACAAACTATTTCTCTCACAAATACTCGCCTGCATTTTAGTGAAAAACTAAGTTTCACAATCATGTAACCAAAACCAAAAAGACCCACACATATATTTCCTAGGACAAAAAAACCCAACAAACAAACAAACAAAAAAAACCCCAAACAAAAAAAAACCCTCAGTGCTTACTCTGGAAAAGAAATTATTTAAAACAAGTTCTTAGGTACCCAAATCCTCCGACTGCAAGTAAAGAACTATGTAGTGGTAAAAACACTCAAAGCAATACGCTCTCAGAGAGGGAGGCAAGTGAGGAGCCATTTTTCCACTAGACTGAATTTTGAAACTGTCTTCAGGTACAGTTCCACGCCGAGTTCATTACAATGATTCATATTCAAGGCTGCTGGGTTTGAAGCAATCACTTGTCAGGTGCTAGATTTAATATTCCTACAGTCCTCACTCAGCATATGATTTTCCCTTCTCTTTCCTGTCATTCTTCTCACATGCTGTCAAAACAGCAGGCTTCACAGCGTGCCAAGCATCCTTACCCCACTGCCGCCACGGGCTCCGTGAGCGGCAACCGTGGGAGCAGCTGCCTGGTGCATCGGTGTCAAAACTGGGAGGAGAGGACCCAGACATCACACCAAACATTTGCTGCCACCACCTAAATAGAAGTCAAGGTGACCTCTCATGACAAGGCCATGTGTCTTGCATGCCACCAGCGGGAGAAGCACAAAGGAGTCTTTTCATGTCATCCTTTTTGCAGTCTGTGTTTGAGATTGACAGCTAATCCAATAATGTAACTTTTTAATCATTTTTTTTGCCATGAACATATATGGATTATTATCAAGTAACAATAAAAACAAACAAACAAACAAATTAAAATATCTAAACATTTGGAAAAAAAAATCATTACGAGTGCACAGTGTCCACTCTTTTTTTCTTAATAAGCTATTGTATTTCAATATCTTTAAAGAATCCTTTGTCAAATCAAAGATCCCCACATGTCACCGGGACATGAGAGAGGAATTTCACAGGTACCTTAGAAATAGCCTTTCTCAGCTGAAGGAGGAACCCAACACAACCTTAGGGCACATACAAGCCAAAACTCCTGAATTTTCTGACTCAGATGGCAAGAGGCTTTACAGATGTTAAACATGCTACCTCCTCCAAAGGGCAGGAGCCATCCAAGCCGCGACGTTTGGTAAAGATCCTAAGAATCATGTTTGACATCAAGGACTAAAGCAATACTCTGACAACATGCTCAGCTCTGAGTAAAGCAGAGCTAACCCTTCCTGGGATACCAAGGGGTGAACGGTCTCTTGACCAGGCTTACCAGAGAGCAGAAGCATGGAGAAGACCCAGTGCCACTACCTCCTTTGAAGGCTTTGGGTCAACAGCTCCGCTACAGCTCTTGGGAGATCTAGATTGCATCCTCGATGAAAAATCTGGTTAGTCTCCAAAGCCCTGCAGGAATCACCCTACTACCCACCGGGATCAAATGTAGTCCTCGTTGCCTTTCTGGCTGCCTTTCAGATATCCTTCTCTTTCACTGCTTCTTCAGTGCTACATGCCTCACTAACAAAACTTTATTGTTCCTTGCTTATTCAGGTCCGAAGCCTAGAACAAACACATATATCAAAAAAATAATTGAAGGTAAAATAACTGAATATGTGCGCAGCTTTTTTTTTTTATTGTCATTATTTCTGCATCCATTACTTGATTTAGCAAGTGAAATGTAGAGGTTTCAACACCAATTTTATTTCCAAAGTTTTTAAATTATATTGTTTAGTAATTCAGTGTAATGTGCACTGACTTCAAGTTTTGAGTGCAATGTTTTACTTCTTCATTTTGTATTTTCCATTGCTGCAACATTGATTTCTGACACAATGGAGATAAACAGCTACAAATATGATGGAATGCCCCAACTGTTTGCGATTTTAATTGCCAGTCAAAATTTTTTTCAGGCAAAAAGTGTAGAGGCAAAATGACTTGATCCTTACATGGAAAAAAAGCTGTCAAAAAAACCACCCAATTTACCTTTGATGGTACTAAAACACATAAACGTGCACAAAAGACCAGGCAATAAAGAGAAAAATGCAACCTCTTTTTGATGTTGCATTGCCGATTCACTGCTGGAAGTAGCAGCCTACATGAAGCCACAAGACCCCACCGCTTAGTGGAGAGGAAATAGGGTAGGCAGGGAGAGGAAAAGGGAGGTCAGCAACAGCAAATATGGAAAAACAACCCTCACTGAACAGAGATCACCAGCAAAAACGGGTTCCTCCTCAAAGCCAGAACTGCTGCTCATCATTCATTCTGCTCCCACTGAGCAACATGCGTGAAGAATTTAGGTCACACTGCAAGTGCAATGCAACGAGGGCAAGAAGTTCATGTGCACCACTATGATTAAATATTTTGGCCTAACACACTAATATCTCACTTCTGCTTTGCCTAAACTGGATTTGCAGTAAGTAGTCTGCAACACGTCAAGAAAAAAAAAATCACACACTTATTTTAAATAGCAAAAAATACATTAAATCTCACGTTTCTAAATTGCATGATATTCTTTAGCTGCATAGAATATATTTCCATGCAAACATTTTATATCACAGCCTAACAAAAACTTTTGTCTGTCAAGGAAATATCAGAACTCAAAGTCAGAAACTCCAATTTTATTAAAAGACAACTAGAATATCACAATGCATAAATCTCTGAACAAATCAAACTTGCATTGACATCTTGAAAAATAATTTAAATCATTCAAAGGAATAATCTTAGTCCAAAAGCAGTTCAGAAATAGATATCAAAATAGAAGAACAAGAAAGGAACTAGAGATGGAAAAAAATCAAGACAGCCCATCCAATTTCCTAACTGATGTGGAACTACTCCCTGTAATGGATTTTCCAGTGTTCTGATAATACGCTGCTTCATGTTCATACTCTATAGTCCTGTGTATAGGTATTTTCCCCTACTCTTAACAGATAAATTGTTCACTAGATTTTCGACCACAGAATAATAAATCAATAAAATCAGCAACAAGTTTGGGGAGGTTATTCTTTAAAGACAGAAACCAAAATTTAATATGAGAAATGGGCACACACTTTGAAATTAGCAGAAATTAACTGAACAACTTAGAAAAGTAAAATTATGGTGCAGGGTTGGAATTATTTGCTCAAAACGTTAGCAGCAGCTAACACCACCACTTCATTTGTGACACTTTCCCCCTCTTCGTATTCGACTAACTCACATGCCTTTCCTCATCTCTTAACTCTCAAATTTTAGCCCTGGAAAGCCACAGTTGAGGTTTTCCCAAGGTTTTTTTTAATATTTGGAATATCTGCGAGCATGTACACATTGGCGTTTGCACCAGTACAAACCAGAATGACTGTAGAACAGCCAGTGAACTCACACTGATGCAACTCAGGCACCACTACTTCAGTATGGCATAAGGATTAACCTGAACGCAATTCTGATAGTGGGAATTATGGCTCCTTTCTGGACAAGAGTTTTATCTACTTGCACCAGGACTACTTCTGGTCTCTGAAATATCACTACACAAAATAAATCTAAAATTGCAATAGTATTCTTGCTAGACACCTTCTCTTGGCTAGATTTTCCAACTGTCAAGAAGAGGGCATAAGTTGGCACACATCCATGACTGACCAGATGCACAGTATTATTTTGCCAAATTTATGCTTCTCTTGTTATTCATTCATGAAAAAAGATAGAAAAATATCTAATCAGAGACAAAACACAAGGTGTAGTTACA
This sequence comes from Eudromia elegans, assembly GCA_003342815.1. NCBI lineage: Eukaryota > Metazoa > Chordata > Aves > Tinamiformes > Tinamidae > Eudromia > Eudromia elegans. The sequence continues at coordinate 1,463,732 of PTEX01000156.1, forward strand.
TTCTTAAAACCAAATAAAGGATGTTAGCTAATATATTCCAAAGAAATAACCACCGATCTTTCTGTAAATCTTAGTTATCTTCATAAAAGGATGCATTAAATCAGCACAGGACAAGAAGGAAGTTTATTTAGACAGACAGAATGAGTTACAAACCAGACCAGAAAGCTCAAAGGAACTGTAATTTTAAATGCAAAATGATACTTTTCATTTGAATTCACTTACCTGAGTAAGTGCAATTACTTTGAGTAAAAAAATCCTAATACTTCTCAAAAAAAAAAAAATCTAGAAACAAACAGTAAAATTATGAATGAAGGTATCATAGCAGTAGTTTCCTAGTTCATAAAAATGATGAAGAAACAAGTACACGGATTTTAAAACCTCCCTTTAATAAGGTCATAAGAAACCCTTAAGATTAAATTTCCAAATAAAAATATTTGTAGGAAGCAATCTCGAGTTTACAGAGAAAAACTGTATGTATGTTCTCAAGGGGAATAAACTTTTGTTCCACAATTCTGCGCATAGCAAGGCTGCAATAAAATGAGAACGGTGCCTCATCCATAATGTGCCTGTGGAAAAAACACTAGAGTGTACCAGTTTTCAAGGTGTCCTCTGTTCCTCTAAGAATAGAAGAAAATCTACTAAACTTTCCTTTTTCTGAGATTTTTCACTGAAAATTTTATGTTTATGTTCTCCTAAGAATATGCAGTTAAGATAGGAATTTCCAGAAGACAAAGTCACTATGAGGAATGTAATCCCAGTAGCTGACCAAAGACTTGAGTGATGCAGGCTCTGGCTATTGCTAAAACAAGGAAAAGTAAATGAAAAAACTGTGTATATAATTTATGTGTATGATATATGAGGAGCCAATTCAAAGCCTGTATGAGCTGTCAGTTTTAGTGCAAAAAATAATGAGGACCTGAAAACCCACTAAGCTTGCATTATATTGGGTGACAGTAAAACACAAGCTCAAACTCTAAAACCATAATTTTAGTGAGGGTAAATGCAGCCTTCAGGCTGCCTATAACTTAATACCACGATGGGGGGAATTTGATACTTGGATATTATTGAGAGAAACACCCAATTAGCAATCACTAAAACAACAGATCTCTCTAGCATGCCAGTTTGCTCACTCAAGGCAAATGCTGAAATTTAGCTTCATTTTTAACTTCCTTTTAGAGAACACGATGGGAAAGGGAATTGAGAGGAAGTTGTTCACTTGGTGGCCTCAGTAACTTCTCTAAGTGAGGTAATCCATTTATAGATCTTTGCACTATGCAGTCCTGGGCTCTGTCTCTGAAACAGCCTCACGGGCCAGCTCCCTAAGGCCGACTGAAGGGGGAAAGGCTTAAAATTAAAGGAAAAGTCAAGTCTCGGTGGAGGCTTCAGTTCCCAAATTCTGGGTTGCTCACTTATTTCAGGAAAGCTTGCAAGCTACATATACCTCATCGGCACTTCTTTAGGCCTCTAGTTTTGACATGCTACAGGGGACAAATAGCTGTAAAAAAGGACTTTCTCCCCTCATTCTGGTCTCAGTAATGCCCCAAATAATTTCTTTTTGTGATTTGTTTATTCAGACTTTCACCTTAGCTAAACAAGCAAACCAGCCATCAAAGGTGCAGCAAGAATCACCATCCCCTTCCCCTTCCGGTTCCACTACATTCTGGCTTTGTTTCTTCATTTTGAAGATGAGAGACTGAACTGAAGCATATATTAAACTCTGAAGTTCAGAAACATGTTTATGAGAATCAGCCAGTGCTCTGTTTTGTTTAAGCTGCCTGCTCTCTAGCTGTGCTATCTCCCCTTTTCAAGTACTGATAACATGGAAGTGTCTCCCAGGTCTTCATTGTAAGTCAAATCATTTCATCTTTACTGAGCAAAAGATTCCTTCTTTTCAGGGCTGTTTTCTCTTTGTGGTGAAAATTTGCACCTTCAATAAATAAAATCTTAGATTATCTCAGCTGGTCTTATGCTGAGTGACTGCTTTAAGAAACACAGTCCCAAGGGAAAAACAACACAAAATAAAAATAGTTTTCTTCAAATTATAATAAATTACATGTTGTAATATGTTGTTGTTTGTTCTCCGAATGATTAAATTTAAAAAAGCCAAACAACTATCCAGTAGTTATGAATCTTATTATAACAAGTGCTCCTTTAAAATGTTGCTACTTAATTGAAAATTATTACCCTTTTAAATTTTCCATAGAAACACAGCTTGGAGTGTGAGAGAAAAAATATCCTAAATGTATCTAATATATCTTTATTTAAATCAACCAAATGTTGGCCAAAAAGATTATTAGTATTTTATTTAATTTACAAGCTCTGCCCGCAATAAACACTTCATTATGAGAAAGAGGAAATACGAGAAGACAGGATGTTCAAATGTGAACTGAAGCACTGCACCAATCCCACGTTTCTGTATCTACCAGATGTGCTGTAGACACTGGCTTAGGAAATGTGTCATTTTAATTTTAAACAGTGTGCCCCTGCACTTGCCCTGATTTTAGGCACACAGTGCTGGCGAATATGGTAAAATGCTAAAAGAACTCTGATTTGTTTAATCCAGACTTAATCGTTCATGAGCTTTAAATCTACACCGGTTATTCAACTTTGAAGCACAAAAATTACACAAAAGCCTGTCTTTTCACCTGGCTCCTTGTTTCAAAGGAACAGAGTTCCTTTCTTCTGAGGATGTTCAGTTCTCTCTCTTTCTACTGAATCCATTCTTGTGCAGGTCCTCTGCTTAGCTACCCTCAGTACTTATAGGTTAAAAAGAGAAGCTTACGGACAGAAGCCTTACACGTTGAACTTTCCAGAAGTTAAAACACACACATGAATTGTGGGTAAGGCAGGACTTTCCCCAGTTCACCAAAAATATGTCTCCTCACTATTTATTTTTTCACTGGCCTGCTTCCAAGCAATTGTGTTGGTCATATGCTAGCTAAGGTACTCAAAGTCAAGTTGAGCCATCCTCCTTTTCAAAACTTTTAGTGAAAGGAAACCAATTTCTCTTACTCTTGTTTGACATTAATGTGATTAGTCCCCAGGCAGTCATCTGTCTTTCTACAGTATGTGCATGTCAAATACCCAACACCACGGGACTGTTATCCTTGGCGAGGAATAGGGACAGCCATGTCCTAACTACACACGTGATATTGTTAGCAGACCTGCAAAAACATCCCTGAATCCTTCATTCACAAGATGCTGGAGTTATCATGTAAAAATGAATCTCCTAACTTACTTTCCTCATTACGAATATATCCATGTCATAAAGACAAAAAGGGTAGTGTCTTCAGTGAAGCAAAAAGACCTTCTGTTGTTGTCCTTAAACTGTGCAGGGTCTTGCTACCTGCTTGAAACAAGACACTAGAGCTTCAGATGGAGTTTGCAATTCCTTTATTATTATTATTATTATTATTATTATTATTATTATTATTATTATTATTATTATTTTAAAGACACAATGATCAAGCTTCCAATCAAGCTTCCATCTTTGTAAGCTAAACTGTAGAAAAAAGAGAGAGAGAAGGAAAAAGACAGAAAGAATAGCACCCCGCTGTTTTCATTTATCTTGTGCACAGGAAAAACTGAATATTATCAAGTCACAGTTCAGCCTATCAATAGTCTCCCGGCAGAGAAAAATAGATTCAGAAACTTGGTTCAACAGCTAGCTTTCCTGTCTAAGAAACATTTGATGTTGTTGCTCTTTTAGCAAACCAAAATCAATAGCTGTGAACAACAGAAGTAGGTTAAGCTCTGCTTAATGTGATTAATTCTTCCCCTAGTCAACTCTCCTCCTAACCTGTACAGGTTTAAAAGGCTTACGTGGAAGGACATGGAATAGTGTTTGCTTTGAGCTGTGACTGCAGAGGCTCCAGCAGCTCTTCCTCGCTGCTGGCGGAGGGCTCCGCTGCAGGGCGGCTGCCCGTGCTGAGCCCAGCTCGCTAACCAAGCGCCACAACTCCAGCCGCTTGGCGCGCTCGCCGCTCCGCTCAAACACGCCGTGCGCGGACACCTCAGGTGCTGCCCGGCCGCTCCACCAACCACAGGACCACCACGTGCAGCCGCCCGCGGCCAACAGCTGCCTGAAGCCCCTACGAGGCACCGCTCCTCGCTGCGTTCAAGGATGGAGGCTCCGGAGGGAGAACCCACCGGCCTTTGGGAAAGACAGCCTGTTCCCAGACAGCTGTGGCCACCCATAGCCATGCCCATGCTTTCCCTGCCTTAACGCTTGTGGGAGCTTTAAGGAAAGAGTGGGGAGACTCAGCGCTACCTCCTACAAACCGCACAAGACGCTGCCTGCTTTTAACAGCAGAAAAGGAACAGGAGGAGAAGTCCCTGCTGACCCCACCATCCCCTCGCACCCCTCGCCTTTCTCCAAGCCCGTGTCACGCACACCAGCTGCGTGCCCGACACATGCTGCGAAATGAGGAAAAACAACCTGCAGGAAGACAAGCCCCAGCCACCTGCCCCCAAGGACGTATCCATCCACTTCGGTGAACAACTAATGGGGACAGGCAGGACATTGAATTACACCCTTTTATCTCCCAAGAAAGAGCAGCGATTTCCACACATATAACGAGAACAGGGCTTAAAGAAACAGTCACTTCCTGAGACAGCTTGAATCACTGGGGCATTCCCAGGGCAGCCTCCTCTAAGGAGTCACCCGTTTAACAGCAAAACTCAAGCCCACCGCTATACTACAAGAAGAATGCCAGAAAATATACATATTTGTATAAGAAGAGATAATTAAAAGTAATTGTACAGGAAAAAAAAAAGAAAAACTTTGCAAATAATTAAAGCTACCCTTTAAAATAGTTATTGCAGTCTGGTGAGATCTCCGCTGCAAACCTCAGTAACAACATTTGGAACATCACTCATTTTGGTCTTGCTGAGCCTCATTTTCGTTAATAAAACAGTAACATCTCAAAAATGATGTTAAGTTTCTACTTGATATTAAAGTTGAATTGTATTAATATGGTACAGTATGTGTATCCCTGCTGGGATTACTTTCACGCTGGAAAAAACAATGTTATTTTTCTATTATTGGAGTAAGTTATCTATTTTGACACTAGAAAATACATTTCACTGAACCATAAACTAGCAAAATGTGTCATCTAAGAAGACATCAGTAAAGATACCAGACAGAATTCCTAACATGCGTATAAAAACAGACCATTTTGCCGGCAAGCTGCCTGGAAGCGTCTGGGATAAACAGACACCAACATTTTGCAAGACCATCACTTAAAGGACAAACAGATTAAACCAAACAAAACAAAATCAAAAGATTTCTTTTTAATGTATGTTATCTTTATTGCATTTGAGAATTTGCTTTCAAGCTGGTGATGACCTTAATTGACTGCTATAGGAAAAACTCAACATGATATTTCATGCGATAAGAGAGGTTTGCATTTCTCATTGTGAGCTTTGTCCAAAATACTTGGACTGCATGCTAACGAACACCAAAACTCATCATTTCTGCACTTCTTCATGATTTGATATTTGGGCACTTTGACCAATCCACAGAAACAGAATGGTCTGTCCCTCATAGTGGAAACACCTATGACAAAAAGCCATTATTAAATTTCTGATATTTGAAAATATCTGGAAAAAAAAAATGAAAACGCCCACCTATTATAGGTGAGGTGGATTCCATAAGTGTCCTATGACACCAGGATCAAGGTCTAATTTCATTTCCAACAGAATGGGAATGTCTGTTCTTACAGACTGCCAGGAACGAGGATGAACACTTGGCAACATCCACAAGGAATTGTAAATTATATGGAGAATTTCTGCAAGCATGCTTTTGAATATATTTTGGAATATTTTGAATACTTTGGACTATACACATATATGGTGATACAGCTCTATTTTATACATACAAGCTTGCTTGATGAAGTAGAACAGTCGAAAATAAATATTTAAAATAAACTTTAAAAAAAAAGATTCACAGCTCAATCACTGAACTTTGTACATGCTTCATATTGACCACAAAACAACAGTTTCTTGTTCACAGCTGGTGACTGCTCGCACCTCTTCCCATTCCTGACTGACACAGCTGGGCTGACAGAGGCCTCCCGTATGGAAAACAACCTCCTGCTCGGTTCTGAAAATTTGTCAAGCAGCTGAAGCTTACAGCAGTCACCTCCTTTGAATAGGCTTGTTTGGGATCCCACAAGGCTGTCTTGGCAAGGGACAGAGGAAAGCACACAAAGCATGAATCTGTTTTAAAAGGAGGAAAATTAACCTTTGGCTCTCCATCCTCACAAATCAGACCTGCAATAGTTCTGCACGTGAAAGCTGCTTTCAAGGTTCCTTTTCTTCTGAAACACCCTATAATGAGAACCATAATGTTGTATTTTACTGCTGCACAGTGCCCTGTCCAGTATCAGGAAAAATACCCTATTTGTTTAGCTCCGGCTAGCAGGTGGTTTTGCCACCAGCACCACTGGCTGGGAAGAAAAGTGGAAAGCTCCCGGTAAGCCATGGTATAGGTAACATCAGTGCTAATGTTCAGCTAGCATTATCTAAGCTAAATCCGGAAAGGCACATTAGTCTGCTAATCTAACAGGTCTTTTTGGAAGTAGTATTTGATTGCAGTTTTTAATTTTAATGCAACATTTTTGAGCATGTGACATTTGGCAGCTTCACTTTTCTACAGTCTTGTAGCTTTTACCACTTTGACAAGGGTCCAGTTATGTCACACTATAGCACCCTATTCCCTTCAGAACAAAGTATGGGAGCAATTGGGATAATTTTATTTCTTTTTAATTGCATTCTAATATTAAGATAAGCAAGCTTCAAAGAGAGGAACAGACAGTTATCACATGGTAATACTTTGTGCACGTTCACTGCAAAGCTAAGCAAGGTGTCTGGAAAACACCACCAGAATACACCACTAAACAACATTTTTCACTTCCTCTGACAAACTAAGCCATCAGCTTTATATGGACCAACTTGAAGGACACGTTACTGGATAAACCAAGAGTTAAACTCATCACTTCCTACCCTCTCCCCACCCAAAGGCAAACGTATTGGCAGCCTCCAAGTATTCAAGGGCAATTCCATTGGTACCTTCAGTTTTCCCAGCCATGTCTCTTCATCTCCCTTTCCATCATGCTTCTAAAATACTCAGCTCACCTTGAATCTTCCTTACCAAGCTACTTCTAGTGCAAGAGAAAAGTACCTACTCAAACTCTTCTGCTACTAATTGCACCCAAATAAATAAAGCCATCATCTAATCCTTAGTCGGAACCAAGAATAACAATGGTGTGGAGACAGAGAAAGTCTGAGCACACAGGGCTTTGTTCCCCCCTGCTTAACTTAAGGGTGACCATTAAACTCCACTTTTCTCTGCCATTTGAGAGTTATGTGGTAATCCCAAACACATGAAAATAAACTGTTTACTCCACCTCCTCCTCCATGCTCGTGGTATTTATGGTGGTTGTAACATTGCTACCCATAAAGAGCAGTAGAGAAGGCAGCCCAAATGCAGCAAAGTCAGCACTGACTAATAAAAGAAAATCTCATCACAGAAAGCAAAAGTTACCAGCAAACTCAAAATCCATTTGAAATTAACACACAAAACTGCTGCACATTCTCTAGCACATTCAAAATCAATTCCCTCAAGAACTGACAAATTTAGAAAAAAGAATGAGGAGAAAAGCCAGGAGAAATAAGCAGAGTGGAAGCAGCTCTGGATGCACATTTATATACATATTTTTTTTTATTAGCATAGGCACTGGGCAACCCTATTTCCCTATGGATTTCAATACACAGCTTTAATATGTTATTTCTTGTGACTTTTAAACATACACTTTGCACCATAGCTTCCAAGTCATTATACTTAAGACAAGCATTTGAGGGGAGAAAAATATATATATAGAAATTATTTTTGAATCAAGCTAGACTAAGCAGAACTCCAATTAAGTAAGTCCCTTTTCAGAAGGCAATGGAATTATTCCAAGCAAGTTTTGCACTCATAAATTACTTCCAAATTGGAAGACAATTAAAATGATACTTTCACTACATAGGTCTACCAAGATACTGTATTTTATTACTGTCTATGCTGGGACCCTCTAATTTCATTCTAATACCCTTTCCTTTGTCATGATAAGCCTTTAAAATACACCAGAACATCTAGGGACTGCCTCAAAAAAAGGAGGAGGGAAATAAACACAACCCTTCTCTTCGTATTTACATTTATACTTAAAAGTCTATTGTATGCATATGGGTGTTAGCTAATGCAAAAGATAAGGAAAATTTAATCTGCTCCAACCGCAAAGGCACTTCCAGAAATATTTGGATTCATGTCTGAGGCATATGAAACTTGATATTAACAGTGGTAATATTCAAAGTAATAGGTTATGCTAAAATACTTGAAAATATTAGTACAGTTGTGCTTATTTCCAAGGTAGTAAAGCACGAAAACAACAACAAAGAAAATCTCTCTCCAGTGAAAGCTTTGCTCTTCCAACAACCTTTCAGACAAGTAGTTCTGAAGAATACATATTCAGTAGCATGATTAAACTCAAAGAGTTTCTTTTAATGAGCACAATAAGTGCATTAACACAGTAGTTTTTGTAGCATCCCACATGGAGCAGCCACAGCCTGGGCTCAGTGATTTTTCTGAAATCAGTAACACATTTCTCCAAGCAAAAAAGGCAGCAGAGCTTGGATAAAGGCGCCTAACTCCAGAAGGGAGTAAAATGCAATGGAGCATTACCAGCTGTGCCCCCACCATTAAGCTAAATCCACATCAGACCTTGAAAATCACTTCACACCATTTCACAGCAATAACCCTTGCACCTGCATAAGGCCTCATGGAAACCTGTTGGGAGGATACAACGCACACAACTCCTCAAGCAGGGAGACCCAATATCTTAAATGCTGGAGAATAAAGACACGACATAGCTCAGTACACAGCAAGCACAACTAACCTGTCAGTTCAGCGTACACAGCAGCAAGCACAATCTTAAATCAAGCTCATGCAGTTTTCGGAGAAATAATACACAATCGGGGTCTCCAGCAGGGCAGATAAACTACACCCTTCTCATCGGGAATCTGGTCACAAGGAAGAAGGAGCAGAAGGCAACCTCTACCCATGAGTGCACTAAAAATACCTGAATGAACCTGGCTCCAAGAGGCTTTTCTGGGGTTAAGGTATTATTTTATGAGCAACCATGTCAATTTAAGGAAATAGTTGTTGAAAAACAAAACAAAACCCAATGAAACCTAGTAGCCAAAAGGACATCTTTTTGGGGAATCAGGGGTAAGGGAAGTATAGAAAGCCTCAAGCTAATACTCATCCTTTCCTAGTTCTGCTGTTGTAGCCACACTGTTCTTTTGTTTAGATGCTATGTTTATGTCTCCTTTTCCATCTTCTCCTTGCTTTCTCTCCCCCCCTCCATTTAATTTTGTGTCATGTTCATTTTGTTTGTTTGTATTAGCACACAGCAAGCAAACTGATCCCACATCGTCAATTAAATGGAAGTCAATTTGGAGAGAAGTACAGAAGGTTAATTAACTGCTAATGATTTTGGCATTTGTTTAGGTTAGTCCTTTAACTTAATTTATTGATGTGACACCATATCAATGCGCCATGATTTATAAAAGACACTTGAAAAGCAAAAAGGTTGGTCATTGAACACCCAGAGTTGCACATTAAGAATATGTACAGGTATAATAAAAACTATTTTAAAGGTACAATATGACATTATACACAACAGTTTCACACCTGAAACAATAGATCAGAGGAGAATTGCTTTGAGAACCAGTAGTCAAGTCTAGCAAAGTAAAGGATTAGTCTCAGCTTTTAACGAAATGTTCATTCCTAAGTACCTAAATAGTGGTTTAGAAACTCACCATTAGGCTTCTGGTTCTAAAACCCTCCGTATGTATTTGATGGCATATCCTGATGCATCATTTTTCCTTGGATGAATGTAACCTTCATAGTTAGGGACAAGCAATGCGTATTCAGATTCGAACCACGGCTGCACTTACGATATGTATTACATATACTACCACACACCCACTATAATCCAGAAATCTACTTCAAACTAACTTCTCTAAAAGAAAGTAAAGACAGCAAAGAAAAATGCATGAGAAGATAAATAAATACAAGATTTTCAACTGCTTTAAGCCATAGGTTAATCTTTCAGTTTTAAGTGCTCTAGCACAGAAGAGTTGGGCCATTCAGAAGCACAAATAAAAATGACAGCAGGAGCCAAGGAAGTCCCCTCTTCTTAAGGAGGCGGAAAGGCCAAATGGCACGATCTGGATGAAAACGTGAATGATGGCTTTGAGCAGCATTTAGGATTTTGGACAAAAGCAAGGAGTAATGTCTCTGATTCTTTCAGAGAAAAGAGGTTTTGCTTTTTTCTTTTCTCTTTTTTCAAAACTTTAGAATTAGTATGTGCACCTTTTGCCCACGGAGGACAAAGTTGAGATGAGTAGCAGAATAGCAAATAGAGATGCCATTTTTACTTTCTGTACATTGTTTTTAGTAATACTATCTCTAAAATGCCATGCACACAGATGAATTTAATTTATACCATGCCATGCCGTACACCAGATTTCCTTGTCCAGAAGTTCCCAAAGGATTAGCTGCAACAAAAGGTGCAGGGAAAAGAGGCTAGCAGATTGGCATTTCTTATTCTTTTCTCTCGTTCCACAAGGCAACTATCAGTATCTCTCCTTTAAGGATATGTCGCCAGAAGAAAAGATGCAGTTGCTTCTCTCACCCTCAGGCTTCTCCCTGTCACTTGGAGCAGCTGAGCGTGCTCTTGTGTGAAGGGGACATCGCGTTTCCAACACGGCAGCTGTGCTCGCACAGTCATGCAGCTGCAAGGCAAAGCAGTGGGGGCTGCTTCAGCCACACTGCCAGGTCACCCTGAAAACAAGTTGCATGCCTGCTTAGTCCTGCCTTCAAAGCAAGGGCTGCAGTCCCTGTGTGGCCACTGCTGTATCTGCCTCCTCACTCCCTAATCCCTTGGATACACTATGGCTCTGTATCTCATGTCCCTCTGCATGCAGATTCTTTTTTTTTTTTTGTCTTATCAGGTGAATACAAAAAAGTTCAATGGGATTTCCCCTAACCAAGGTGATTAGGAACAGCCCAAATGCAGCACTGTCTCGCCATGTAAATGCCAAATGGCTACAAAAATTTATTTCCCTTCCAGTCTACTGGATGTTCTGTTAATTCAAGCAGTTTCAACATCTTCATTCCCTTGAGACACATGAGGGTCAAAGGGAACTGCAAAGCCAGAGAACTGCAAAGCCAGTCTGGTCTTACCTCTCCTGCAACTGGAGCAGCACGCGAGGCAAAGATGAAAAAAGTCTGGGTTTTTTTTTTAACTCCCAATCCCTCCTATGCAAAAGCACACAAGCCATCCCCAGGAAATCTCCTCCCAAAAAGAAATCCCAGGGAGTTTTCATGCCACTCTTGGACAGCACTGCTGGTTGGCCTCTGAACACGCACCCTTGTGCCCAGCTCCCTTGACACGCTGCAGTCACCAGTTTGAAACTAGAGCGTAACAGAGAAGGGGAAAGTGCTTCACTTGAAGCGCTTGCATGTGCCTTTCCAGCCCAGCCACACACAGCTCCGAGGTGCTATCGGGCAGCAGTAGCCACTTGAGGCTGATGAAAACTGGTAAATACCACAGAAGCTGCAAAACCTTCTTTGTTGCCATTTGGATAATGCTTCAGTTCACAACCTCTATCTTCCTATTTGCTACAAGCTTATCTTGAAATCCAAAAGGCATTTTTCACTTTCTGCTGTCTCTACTTTTGCCTTTCCCATTTTTAGTTATTCCGTAGCAGCAGTGCTTGAGACCCACTGCTGTCAAAGGAGCAAAAGTTGCGCTTGTCTTCAGCACCAGGCTGCTGTTTTCCAGGCAAGCTGCTTTCCAGCCTCCCTTTAAAAACCATGAAAACCCACACCCCAAATCTGCCCAAATCTGCCATAGGTCCAGAGGAGACATCCTAGAAGCCATTTGATTTATCTTCCCTGCTAAGAAATACACAAGAAATACACAACTTCAGTCGCCAGTCAAAGACGACTCCTTGCTTGTGGTGCTCTGAAGCGCAACAAGGAGCCTGGAGGACAAATGCGTGCCTTCTCTTAAAGCTGAAACGCTTAAAAAAGTAAAATAAAACCCCTTTGACATTATGTGATAACAGTTGACGGCCCACAGGGTCTGTGGCAGAGCAGGCTACGTAACTGTGACCTTCCCGCCATGCCAGCAGGTTCAATCAGTGCTCAGCTCTGCCAGTTGATTTCAAAAGTAGAACAACCTCCAAAACTACTTCCCAATTTATTATGAAGGATTTCCATAGGTCCTTGAAAAATACTTCAAAATAGCACAGGCATTCTTAAAAAAACATATTCTTTTCCTGGTATATAATAATAACAGCTAGAGTGAGTGTAAAAAGTTTCAGGATGGACTTTGCTTGGGAAGCAGAAGCAAGCTGGGATCTGGAAAATAAACAGTCTCCAGAACAAGCTGAGATACCCCTTTTAAACATTGCTTTTTCTTAAAACTGCTCAGCTGTCATAATCTTTTAGCTGATGAAATTTTCTCCTTGCCCCCATGTTGTTTCAAAAAAGACATTCAACTCAAAGCTCACTGCTAATAACTCCTTGGTAGGTACTAATCTTCCCTAGCTAACACTAGCAGAGACTACAGCACACGGAAGTGCCTGAATTGCCCTAAATCACAGCTAACACTTCATGCTTCAATCTGTTTTTTATGGCCCAGTTGTCAAACTATTTAGCATCTACTGGCACACCTCAAGATGCTACCCATCTCAATTACACAGGCATTCTGGTTAATCCTGCTCCTCTGTCTGTCTGACGTGAGTACATAGCCTGTTACTCTGAAACAGCAAGGGCAGCCACTTCTTTTGCATGATGGATTAACCCAGCTTCCTGAATGGCACACATTTTGAGCCAAGCTGAGGGGAGGGGAAAGGATGAAAGAAGAGCTGGCATCCTAAACCAAAGAAGTTGTAGAGAAATAGGGCAGCCAGTCCATCCTGCTGTTCAAATTCGAAGAACATTATTCACAAAATCGGGGGGGGTTTACATCCATTTCCATCTGGAAAAGTTACTTAATGTGGTAAGGCTACTGACCTGAAGAAGTCTGAAAAAATAAACAAACAAAACTCTCTCTGTAGGACCTGCACACAGTCCTCCCTTCAGTATGGTCTTGACTTTCTTTAGTTCTTTCAGCTGCAGGAATTCCAAGCAGAGATATGCAAGGGAATAAAACCACTCTAGACGTCCTAGCAGGTGCAACAAGAGTTCTTAGCAGACAGAAATAAAACAAAACAAACCATTTGAAAAGAGCTTCCCACAGGCTATATCTACTTTTACTTCCAAAGGCTGCAGTCATGCCTGAAGTGTCTTCTAATCCACCACGAGAAGCAAGGATGTTCACCAGGTGCATTTTTCTTTTCAACAGGATTAACTATATGACAGCCGGTAAGACAAGTAGTGCTGATATTGATACAACATACATGTGAGTGGATAAAACAAGACATCCACAGGTTTCAGCTGTTACTGTTAACTAATGATACCAAATATATGCTAATTATACACAGATACAGCCTAAGTACTAACAGTGCTAACACTACTACGAGTTAAGCTTTGCCTGGCACCTCGAGGTGGAAGGTCTACGGGTGCCTAATAAGACAGATGCAGATTTGCAGCCTTTTTGCTCATGCTCCTCTTCAACTGCAGTAAATTCCCTCAGGGCTGTTTTCTTTTCAGGACCAGCTTCTCTTCTGCAGACAGCCTTCTGTTCCTGGCATTCAATATGTTTTTCTATATCCAAGGACAGGCAGTTTTGAAGATGCAAGCTTTTCCAGAAGTGTGTTTCTTCCATCTGTGCCCCTCTTTTTGTCCCTCAGAATAGAAAACCTTGATGTGCAGAACGTGGGGAGGGGGTGAGGAGCTGCATGTAGCAAGAATAAGACTCTGAGAAGCGAGTTCTTTTTGTCTTCACTGCTGTCAGAAAAAAAAAAAAAAATCCAAATCCTCAAGGACAGGCACTTCTGTGCACGGAAGTTTCCTTAGAAACAGATGCCAGCTTGAGTAACAGTTTTAGTGTCTTTTCCTCCTTTCACTGCTGATGTTTTCTACACTTTACCTTCCTATTTCCACCCCCTTCCACCTACTTTTCTGACAATTTTACACACTCATTATGGCGGTCCCTCAAAAGACCAACAGTAACCAAGCTTGGATCTCCTTCAGTATGACACAACATGGTGGATCTCACAAATGCTACACATGTAATGCAAGACAAGCTCCACGTGCTGGCAAAACTCATGCTTGCAAAATTAACTTCAAAGCAAATCCTGAGAGCTGCCTACCTCTGCCTGCTTTATCTGTCGCAGAAATTAGCCAGAAGAGCAACCGTTCCCACACGCTCCCACTCTCCCATCCTATGCCTAGCTTCAGGTAAGAACCTGCTAGTTTTGTTCTCTGTGGTGGTTATCCTCAGGCTCCTTCAGAATGAACTGTTCGCTGGTAACACAGGAAACATTGCCTCGTAGACAGAAAACGCACTATTCCTAGAAGAAACGCTCTTCAGGAATACAACTCAGCCAAAGCACAATCCCCCAAGCCCACATGTCCCTAGCTTTTCTCTAGATGCTCTGAAAAAAAATGCCTCCAGTATTGCCAAATCTAAACTGTTCTAGCACCAGGAATCACTGCAACACTACCTGCTTAGGCACAAGGTACAACTTCTTGTTCATTCTGCCAACGTTTCAAATGTAGCTGGACATTTCCGACCAAAACTTTGCTTTAAATATCAACATGCAGTGACTAAAGACACTAGAAGAATTCACTGATAAAATCTAAGAAAAATATAAGGAAAGGAAACTTAGTTTACAGTCAAACCACCTAGTGACTTTGGATTAAAAAATCCATATCTAATCCTGCAAATAGATACTAAGAAAGAGCCCTTAGTCTGAGTATAAATAGTTGCTTTAATTTTTCCATGTATTCTATTTACACTATGAATATTCATATGTTGTTATAATTAAAACTTAGTATTTGGCACAAATTAGAATGCTTAAACTGATGTAATTATTCATTACATGAGTGCATGTATTACCTTTTTGGCACACAACTGAGTAGGATTTCCTTACCCATTTAGTGCCTAGACGAGTAATTCAAGTTCTAGTTCTAGAACCAGAGGCTCCTTTTTTTGACTGCTGTAGGCTGCTGTGCAGAGATTTCTCTTGGATGCTGACATTTCCTAATATCAGTATTTTTATCCTTAATTTTTATCTCAATGAGTGCTGAGCACGCTCTGCAGCTGGCCCATCAACCAATGTGCAGGAGCCTAGTTTGGGAAATTCCCACCAGCTTTACTAGACACCCTGCACACCAACTCCCACTGCTCTGCTGAGATATTTAGCCCCCTTAAACTACAGCACCTTAAAAGCATCTCCCTAAGCCCCAGCACGCATGGAGAACTGAGAGTTACTGCACTTGGAAGGATTCACATTTCCTGCTCAGTTTTATGCAGCTGGCTCTCAAAAGGTGATAATGGATAAATATCTGGAAATGGGGAACTTTGTAGCTTTTCAGTATGTGTACTTTAGTATGTGTCCAACTTCTGGGCACAAAGAATATGATAAATTTATATGTGAATGTACATTTCTAAATTCTATATGTTAAGCATTCACTTATGAGATTTAATTTCTCTAATTTTTATGATAACCAAGAGCTTCCATGATTCAGAAATCTTAGCAAATCACTGCTATAGAAACTGTGCAACTGTGACAATATAGCCAAGCAGAAACCAAAGGAAAAGTGATGTTCTGTTAGGCATTTCAGTTGCTAGAATAAGTAAGAAGAATTAGTATAAGTCATTCTTACACTAGTACAATTTTGGTATAAATGAAATAACTTTTAGCTGATTCCACCTATATGTTCATTTTTCACTCATTTCTTTAGTATATACGCAACAATTTTTTTTCTCCTCATTCCTTTTTTCCATCTCATCAATTTATTTCAAAAACCCTTCATTCAAGATTTATATTCTGCCATTCTTGTCAGAGTCTCAATCTATTGCTTAATGATTGTACATTTTATAAGCTAAAGCAGGGTATTTGAAAGGTAGCCTCATTTACACAAACACTTTTCCCCCAGTTCTGGCCATGGTCTCTTCTACACTGTCAAGAAAGAGAAATGGGCCCTGGTGCATATCTATACTCCACTTCTACACCCGCATTTCACTCTAGGGAGAATGCTGTAGGCGATTCTTACTGAAAGGAAACGTTCAAGACTAAGAACTTACAAAGCTGCAGCAACTTACTCTACTCTCTGTAAGAAAAAGTCAAGATCCAGACAAGTTCCTTTTTCGTGAAGCCTCCTATGTCCTTGCATCTAAAAGAAACAAGTGTCTTGATGGCTTTGATGAAAGAGAGAAAAAAAAAAAAAAAAAAAAAGGCAAAAGGGTAACTTTGCTAATATTAGGTCACCAAGTCTAAAAAGAATCTTCCATAAGCATAAATCCACCACCATCTGTCTGGACAGTTTCTGTACCACCATATACATAGGAAATCACAGAGGATTTCCTTTTAGGGTTCTGTAATGGTCCTCGTATTACGCGGTACATCTCACTGTGGTGAGGAGTCCAGGGCTAGATGGCATCGGCTAACATCTGTCCTGCGCTCGCTGCTTCATTAATGCCTCACGACTGCCTGGTCTCCACCACTCTCCATCAGGAAGGGCTGGAAACACTACGGGACTTATTCCCAGCTGTCTCAAAGAAGCAAAACTCCCCCAGGAACTGCAGTCTTGCTGCTGCTTACACATATACCCATGATACCTGTTTGTCCAGAACAGCTTTGCCAGCACAATGTTGTAGTAAAGACTTTCTTAAGGATTAAACTTCCTGCTGGAGCTTCCTGTGACAGTTTCAAAACCTAATCTTCAATAAGGAAGTATGATCTATTATTATTTTAAGTGAGAAAGCCTCATAGTGCAGGTTACAGGAGAAGGAAAGCTATCAGCCTTGTTTTGGTTGGGCTGCAGGTAGAAAATTCAGAGTACAGAAAGATAAAGGGAAATCAATAAAAATCTCTCATCACTGGAACACATTTCTGTCAACAGGTTGACCATGAGCCAGAAATGTGCCCTCATGGCCAAGAAGGCCAATGGGATTCTGGCTGCATCAGGAGCAGTGTTGCCAGCAGGTCAAGGGAGGGGGTCCTGCCCTTCTACTCAGCCCTGGTTGAGGCCGCACCTGGCGTGCTGGGTGCAATTCTGGGCTCCACAGTACAGAAAGGACGTGAAGCTCCTAGAGAAGGTCCAGCACAGAGCAACAAAGAGGATTAAGGGACTGAAGCACCTATCATATGAGGAAAGACTAAGTGCGCTGGGCCTGTTTAGCCTGGAGAAGAGAAGGCTGAGAGGAGATCTGATCAATATGTACAAATACTAGAGGGATGAATGTAGGGAGGAGGGGGCCAAACTCTTCTCAGGGGTGGCCACTGATAGGACAAGAGGTAATGGGCACAAGTGGAAACACAGGCAGTTCCATCTCCATGTGAGGAAGAACTTCTTTCCTGTGAGGGTGACGGAGTCCTGGAACAGGCTGCCCAGGGAGGCTGTGGAGTCTCCTTCTCTGGAGATCTTCCAAACCCACCTGGGTGCCACCCTGTGTCATGTGCTCTAGGAGTCCCTGCTGGAGCAGGGGGGTTGGACTGGATGACCTCTAGAGGTCCCTTCCGAACTTAAGCATTCTGTGATTCTGTCACGGGTCTGCGCTAGGTTATCTTCAAAAATCATCCCAAGGATTCATTCACTTCCTTACATGAGATTTACAGCTTGAGGAGATATTTTTTCTATTTACAACTTGAGGAGATATGTGAGGTAGAGTGAGTTACTTTAAAATGATTTTCTGCCACCTTTGGGTTTTGTTATTTAAGACTTTATACTAGAACACACACAGCTTCTTTCACAGAAATCAGGAACAACAAATCCAAGCAGACATCTTTTCCCTCCTATTCTATAGATCCACAGTGTCCAGAATTAGCCCAAGTACTCTCAGATATGGTGATCCTCAGCCTACAGATTCTGCTAAATTAAAATTATATGAAGTATTAGCATATGCTTAAAACAACTCATAACAGCGCCATCAGAGCTCCCACCACAGGAGGGCATATCCAGTTTTAGTTAATCTACAGAAGCTCAGCACTGCTACAAATTCAATCCTTCATTCCAATTTTTGTTTCCAGAATTGCTAGAAAAAAACTCAAACTTTCAGGGATATGGTCATGGCAATTTTTATTTATTTATGTATGGCTATTTTTATTTATTTATTTATTTAATATATATTATATATAAATACATATATATAAATATTTATTATATATAGCTCTCATGTTAGGTAGCCATTTACAGAGTGGAAAAAGAAATACACATAATGTACAATAATATATGCCAATATCTAAAAGTCTACCTACCTTACTACATTACTGTAGTCAATTATATTACTTCGTCCTATTTTCCATTATGGTCTTCTGCTATGGGTTTTAATTATGTCCAGCAACCACTAAATGAGGTCAGAAAACATAACAAAATATGTGTATACAAAACTCACAAAGACCAACGAACTGCAATTATTAAAAGATCAGTCAGTGCTCTTTAAAGAGGTTTCAGGAGGTTTTCCACTCTGTCTCTGGAAAAGAAGCCTTTCTCTTCTGAACAGAACACGCACATAATTGTGAAGGTTTACACTTGCTATTAGTCAGGCCATGAGAAGTTTCAGCATAAAAACAAAGGTGTTTTGTTCCACCTTTACACCACAAGCAATGCTTCTTGGTAATTTAAAAGAAAAACAAAAAGACACAATTCCTTCCCTCTGTCACTCCCTCTATCCGCTTGCACTTAACACCCATTGATTTCCATCCCACCTTTTCAAAGCAGTGCCAGCCATCAGAGCTCTGTTTCGTTTACTTTCATCAATACTAGTTTGAACATGTATCACATCTGAAAAAAAGAGGTGTCTGGTAGTTACCTCTTGCAGAGGCCAGTGGGAACAGAAAATGACAACCATGTAAAACTGCTGATTCTGTTGAGCAACAGAACTTTTCAGATCTGGTTTCTGTGGCTGACAATCATGATGTTTTGCAGAAGGTAGATTCTCTGGCATCTAATAAACCCAGTAGGCCTACGTTAGAGTTTCAACAGGAAGCTTGGTGAGCATCAGGAAGCTTCTGGGAGCATCAGGACCTCTCTTCCAACTAGCTACCTCTTTTACCAAGTTCACAGAATACTATAATTTTAGGGAATTCAGTCCCTCTCTCCAATTTGTTTAAGTTGCTCAGCAAATTTAGAACACAT
The DNA here is from genome assembly GCA_003342815.1 of Eudromia elegans. Taxonomy (NCBI): domain Eukaryota; kingdom Metazoa; phylum Chordata; class Aves; order Tinamiformes; family Tinamidae; genus Eudromia; species Eudromia elegans. The sequence goes on from PTEX01000156.1 coordinate 1,483,095, forward strand.
TTTGGAAAACAGTCTTACAGTATGATCACACATCCTTTAAGTTACACAACTTCCCACACATTGCCAAGCAATACAGAGTCTGTTATCTGAATCCTCAGCAGCTAACACAAGCTGGCATGAGGAACTCCAACATCTCTCATAAGTATAAATACACTGCACCATTTCTTGTGCAAGGATGCAGTACCTAGACTAAACTCCAAAACACAAGGGTATCCACTCTGTGAAAAGACATGCTGTTGCAGTTGGGGCTTTGCTTTCTGCAGGCCATAAGAGTCACTCAGGGCTGTTACACTCCCTCTTTCCCCGCAACAGCAGTGCTCTTGCACAGGTAGCTTTACAAGGGCAGCTTCCTTGATTTTCTAGCAAGCTTCCTTCCAATTTCACAGGACCATCAGCTAATGGTATGTTCTATCCCTTTTATCTTGGAAAAAAAACAACAAAACAAAAAATCCTATACCTACAAATAGATCAGGTAGGTTGCTTAACAACTTGCTCATTTACTTAATTTCAGTTATTTTGACCCTGTCCTACATTGCATTTTTTTTAAGTATCTTTTTAATGTATTGTCAAGTGACTTATATTTATTTTTGACACTGAGCAGCTAGTAAGCGGAAAAAAAAATACAAAAATAATTAGCAATTCCAGGTCAGGAGAAACTTAGCATCATTAAAAGAGGAGTACTATGAAATTCTTGGCTTACATGGGATCTTATCCGTTCTCTTTTTTGTTTGTGGCTTTAACAGTTAGACTATAGAATCCTTCTGTGGCTACAGGCTCCTCAGTAAGGGAAAAGACTTAGAGCCACTGAAGAAGCACTTTAGAAAGCTGCTAAAAAAACACAAGCATCTCGTAAGCCTGGCGTGTTAGCTCATGTCAGGCTGCCACACTGTTGACCTAGGCTGCCTGACAGAAACAGGCAGAACCTCATCCAGGGATTTTGCATGCTTCCATTTAAGTACAAGTACTCCCCAGCACAAGAGGGATGTGGAGCTGCTGCAGAGAGTCCAGCACAGGGCTACAAAGATTATTAAGGGCCTGGAACATCTACCCTATGAGCAAAGTCTGAGAGAGCTGGGCCTCTTCAGCCTGGAGAAGAGAAGGCTGAAAGGGGATCTGATCGGTGTCTACGGATATATACCTTAAGAGAGGGAATGAGGAGGATGGGGCCAAACTCTTCTCAGTGGCTGCCAACGACAGGACTAGAGGAAAAAGGCCACAAATTGAGGCACTAAAAGTTCCACAGGAACTTAAGGAAAAATTTCTTAACAGTGAGGGTGACAGAGCCCTGGAACAGGCTGCCCAGAGAGGTGGTGGAGTCTCCTTCTCTAGAGATCTTCAAAACCTGCCTGGATGCCACTCTGGGCCACGTGCTCTGGGTGTCCCTGCTGGAGCAGGGAGGTTGGACTGGATGAGCTCTAGAGGTCCCTTCCAACCTTAATGATTCCATGATTCTACGAAGTAAAATGCCACTAGGATGGGCTATTCTATTCAGATGGCATAAAGTAGTTTTTCTTAACTTAGGATAAACATTAGTGTTTGGATTGTTTGTCGACACATCTCTTAAAGATGAAGAGAACATGTAGTTGGAAAATACACACTCTATCCATTCAAAATTTATCACTTCTTATCACTGGGCACAGAGAACCGTCAACTTCGTAAAATAATGAGGTATTTTTTAAGGTAGAAATTTCTGTGAATTACTGTCTTCTTTATTATCGTTTATGGAAAAGGGTTTGGACTGTCCAGTGCACACTTAGAATTGAGGCATTTATCACCTATGCAGCAATATGAGGTGTTATTTTAAGTATCTGCACAAGAGTCAATGTGCTGGGATAAAAGCGAGCCTGCTCACAAGCTGGTGAAGTGGTCCAAGCAGCTGCCAAGAAAACCATAAATGATTCTTTAATTGCAACTCTGGTGCAAGAGGGAACCTGAAAGACGTGGTGCATTTGTTGGCTCACAGCAGTCTCACAGCACGAGCAGTCCCTCACTCACCAGCCTGTCCTTCACTTCCACAGCACTCCTTCCTCATGCAAAATGATTTCTATCAGTATCAGACATCTGACATTTTACTGGGTTACTCGAGGTAGAGGAATAATCCCCTATACACACTTCCCTTCATCATGGAAGTAAGACAGACACAATCTGCGAATAATTATGGTTGTAGAAAGAAGCAGCGTATATTGCAGCAAGATAACTAGAAGCCCGACTAGTCTGCTTGTGATTTCCTTATGGAAAAATTGTTTATTTTTGGAATCTATGGCATAGGCACCTATAGCAATCAACACCAGTTCTCAGCAGTGACACAGTGATTTTGAAGCTACTACCAAGATGAAAAGCTGACTAGATCCTTGATAAGTCCACTTAAATATGAATCACATCCTGTTCCCCAATTATTAAGGTATGAGATTCCGACCTTAAACAGAAGTCACGAGTGCCTCTGCAGTGAGCAGCCCTTGGTAGCATTATCCCAGTTTGTGAGTCAGCTCCTGATTACGTGATCGCAAGGTGCTCCCGGGAGAAGGCTGAAATAACCAGACATTAACTCTTCCTTGAGCAGAATATGAAGGAAGGAGCTGGGTTTGTTCCCCACAGCAAACAGCCCTTGTTGCCCACAGGCCCTTTCCAAGAAGGGTCCTACCCTCAGAAACGTGGTCAAGCTCTCTGGTAATGGCGAGCAGGGATGTCAACAAGAGATGCTCTTGCGAGTCTCTACATGCTACAAAGCAAGCAAGCCAAAAGAAACAGTGGTTGGAAACACCAAGGAGACCCAAAGCACAAACAGGACCACAGGCCCTGATTCATCCTCCTAACTGATCCCAAAATCTCTGTACAGTAATGAGAGGGACAAGGCAAGAGGCTACTCAAGAGTGTGATTCACACTGGGACTTCAGTGTTGCTATTCCACGTCACCTCCTGGACACGTCTGCCCTTGACTTAACCTTCAATAGCGAACGTAGTTGTCTCAAATGAAACTTTTCTCAGTAAACTGGTACTGGAAAAGAGCGTTTTCAAGAACCAAAGCAGCACTTCTGTGGCAGTAACATGTTTGCTGTTGTGACAAATGGCCCTTCTGCACCTTACAAGGGATAGCTGAGTCTCTCCATGTTACACTAATTACAATATTAAATTGAAAAAAAAAATGTATTTATTCCATCTACACTGTGAACAAGGCAAGACTAGCAAGAAATTACAGGGTTTTTTTGCTTTTGCTTTCAAAATAGAATAAGGTTAATTTGGGGCAATATCTTTTTATGCACAGTTGAGATATTTTATCCCCCATGGTCTATAACCCTATTACGCACTTTAAAAAAAAAAAAAAATGTACAAAAAGGTCTGTGTCACCTCATACCATGAGTTTGCTACACATGAAAACACTGAACTAGGCACTTAATGTACTATGGCTCTCATAATCCCACCTGAAAAAAGATGGGAGGAATGCCATAAATGCAGCACTAGAGCAAATAGGGAAAAAAAAAAAAAAAAAGATTCAGAGAATCACAGCCTTCCTATAAGTCCAACTAGTGAACTACTAACTAGTGAATCAAAAGGTTAGAGACAGTCCTTTTGCTTCAAGAATGATGGCTGATGTTCACAAGGGAACCGCTTTCTAAGGATGTCTCGTTCCCTCTTTTTCAAGCTTCTATCTTACTGCGAAGTACAATCCTAACATTCTTCAGCCTATTTTCTACTGAAATGTATTTATTAAACCAACTCTCCTAAGCATAAGGAAAACTTCCCCTTTCCTGGAATGTGTGTAACCAGTTCCTAGCACAGAGCTAATTGCTTACCTGAGGAAATGAGGTAGCCCTAACCCTCATAAGAGAGAACTGATCCTGCAGCAAACTCAGTTCCTTTTGGCACCCTATGTCAAGGGCTTCCAGAGCATCCTCTTAGTTCCAAAAGGCAGCATAATGCTAGTGTGATCCTCTGCTACCTGATCCAGGTATCCCCTCATCACGAGCTTTGCACACTGTTCTGTAAATTGTTATGTGCTGTTTATTCAAAGTATCTACCATCTCTAAGCCTCCTTCAGTAACAAGCTTGCCTTCTTTTTAGCTAATTCTCATTATCTGAGCTTCCAGTCATCTGAATATATTTAGTCTCACCCAAGTAGTTTTGATTATCAAGATTCCACTACAGTCTAATTAGTGACATTTTTATTACTAATTTGTCACTCAGACACTTTCAGTCACATTAAAAATTCCTGCGAGCTCCTCTGAAATTGCTGTGTGCTTGCAGTCCTTCTTCTTTCACACAAGATCAACTAAGCATTTTTATTTTGCTGGTTTATTTGGGGACTTTTAAAGGAACACTTCAGAATGTTGGCTTTGAGAGTCATGAAGGAGGTAGCAGTCCAGGGCACAGACTGTGTAATATTTCCCCTCTTGGACACGGTCTTGAGTCCCACTGAGAAAGACAAAAAAATCCTGCACACCTTTATGTCCTTTCTGCTTTCTAAATAAAGGTATCAGAATAGTTGAGCTCCAGGAGAACTTGTAAAAGTCAAAAGCAACCGAAAATCTTCCAAATCCATCCACCTCGGTATCTCAGAAGAGGGGCTACTGAAGGAGCATGACCAATTTCCTCATCTTCATGTTGTCATTCACTGGCAACTCAGCAGTAACTCCCAATAGTACTAAAATGTGGTCAGTTTGGGCATTTTAGTCTCTGAGGATTTGCAAGTATGCACCAGAATAATCAAGCAGGATGACACTGAAACTGGGCAAAATCAGCTCAATTCTAACTGCAACTCAATCTCATCCATCTAAAGTCAACAGAGACATCAGAACTAATTGCCTGAGTATCTCATGCAATATCTCTCTGTTTCTCTCTTCATAATATGCTTGGTCTCTTAATTGGATGCAAAACAGGGTTTGCATTCACACAGTCTGAATAGGAACATGTTGTTCAGTCTAACCAAACTCAGGCATTTTTTTTCACCGTGTTCTGACTTGAAGAGACAACAGCCACTCTTAGGCTTCCATTCAAGGCAGAAGCCCTCCAAGTGCATGGTGATGAAGAGGGCAAATTCCTGAGGCTACAGTGCAGATAGATAAAAATGATATTTTAAATCCAGTATTACGCTTGCTTAAAACTAAACCCGTACTGGGCTTAAGAATACAGCCAAACATCCTCTCCGAAGGGTTTCTGAACAATGGCGATATGCATCTTAGAGGATGTGTTTTTATAACTGTTAATTACATAGATAGCTGCTATTATAAATAGTTCTGCAGCAATCCATTTACCAGCTGGTTCTTAGCAAATTACAATTTATCACTCTTTTATGAGCTACTTACAAAATGTAACTTTCAGATAAAGTATGTGAAACAGCTGAGGCAGCTGTCCATATCTGCTTCATATCTGCTTTGCCTTATAGCATTTTTGGAGGTGGAGGGATAGAGGGAAGAAAACGTACTAACTCAGTGCATTAACTCAGTGCTCTACAGGAAACTCCTCACTTCTTTTCACAAGGGAAGAATCACACTCACCTAGATTCAAAATAGTCTCCTCAAAGCCACAAGGCCAAAAGCGACCACTGGAACACAGTGAATTCTACTAGCAAGGCCAATGAATGTAGAAGAGGGTAACAGAATTTCCTTTGTGAAATTCTGGCTGAAATTCTTGGGTCAAGTATGATTAAGATTTCTGCCTTAACTGCTTATAACTGCCCATAAAAATAATGATATAAAGCATTTGAGAAAGTATCTTGGCATTATCCATGAGTTTATCGTTTTCCTCCCCACGAATCTATTAACAAGCATTAAGATTCTGCGCAAGACAAATGTAATTTATTTGGAGCCCAAAATATCAAGATTTGTCCACGTTTGCAAAGGTCCAACATTAGAGATTTTGACAAGACAAGTGTGACAGCCTGTACTTCCAGTACATCCAGTATCCATCCTCTGTATGTTCCGTGCATAAGCAGAGGATTAATCTTCAAGTGTGTCAATAAAATCCATTTCACAAATCTTACGGTCTAAATAATATCAATGAGCAATGAACCGGAATTCACACTCATCTGGAACTTTAATAGATTAAACTCCAGCAGAAAGTTGGCAGATAAAAAGCTGAGATTGACAAGTGGCACCCCAAACTGGAATTTGTTGTTTTTGCACTATTTCAAAGAAAAGTTGAAAAAGCTTACAAAAGCTTGTAAGTCTTACGCTCCTATGCCAAATACCAGCCAGAACACTAGGAGAGCTCATCACACAAATTCCACCATGTTTTAAGGAGACAGGCATGGAGCCAAGATTTAATGAACTGACAGGAAAGATGGAAATGATTTCAGTACTTCATGGCAGAAATATAGGAAGACTTGGATTATGGATTTTCACTTCCTAACAATGTTTTGCCATCAAACAGTCAATTAAGATTTATCTACCTTTACTCTCTAAATGTTAATAAATTACACGTAAAAATAAGATGACAACATCAGTGCATGGTGTTGCAGAGCCATATACAACCTTCACAGCTGCTGAAGGCTTTTGGCCTCTTGCCTTATCATAGTCAAAATGTCCATGTAAATCTTGAAGATATAAAGTATGATGGGTATTACTCCTGAATAGTTCTCAAGAGTCACCATACACAAGTATGAGAGTTCGTCCTTAGAAATACTCACCTCTTAGCACAAGGTGATGCATCTTGCCCTCATCATTTATTTGTTAATGAGGAAAAATAAAGCCAGGAAGTCTCAGTTATTTGAACATGTATTTTTAAATGATTTAGGTAAGATCTTCCAGAACACCGAAGGTAATGAAACTTCCCAATTTTAAACAGCATTTGGAGACAAAACTTCTCCTGCCTTCTTTGAAAAAGCAATGCTTCTCCTTATTTTTTGGGGTTTTATTACTCCTTGAATGTATCTCTCAGAATGCTCAAATATGGCACATACTCCTCATAAAGATAGTATGGCAATTTCCTCACTTGGCTTCTCTCTTACTTTTAGTGTAGGTGCAAAATGTCTTTTCCAAGCTACAGAAGTCTACAGGGCTACCAATAGACAGAAATAACTTTCTGAAACAACAGCGATTATAAGACAAGTAAGTAATTACTTCTCAGTTCTAGGTGATGATATCAGCCAAATAAATGCAGCAGCAATTCACTATTTTAGCACTATATCGAGGGAACAGTTTAACATTCATTGCATTGCTGTATTGGTTGCTAAGAACACATACATTAGAAACTTACTGCGGCAAGGCTATTCTCTGTTGTTTCTCTCAGTGTCTGGAAACATTCAACACTTTAGAAACAACACAGACTGATTTTAAACATGCTTCTGATTCCGAAAGTGTCTCCCATACAAAAAAGGAGGTATCATATAAGAATTAGCAACACCTCTACATCAAGAAAAACTCTTAAGCACACGTTTGGCAGAAACTATCCATGTCTGGACAGAGAGGAAATACTTTTTCCTCAGAGACATCAGGGAAGGAGTCAGTGCATTGATGCAATTTTGTCTGTGTCCCACTTTTGTATCCTACTTTTTCCAGCCTCCCTGGGGCAAGGTCAATAGCTATTAAATGGTCCTAGAAAAAAGAAATCACTGCAACTACCAAGGGAGCAGAGACTGAAAGGAGGACTTCTGACCTCCCTGTATGGAGGAAAAGTGCAAAGGGAAAATGCACTCGGTTTCTCAAAGCAAGGCTAGAAAACTCTCCATTCTACATTCAAACTATTTTGTTTCCCATCACACAGTGTTATTTCTTAGCAGTCTCCACAACTGTGAAGAGTTCAGCATAAAGCTTTTAAATCCACTGATAACCACTATTAGCACATTAATTATACTCTTCTCTCCTACCAAAATCGTCTACAGTTGTCTTCCAAACTCAATTAAAAAAAAAAAAAAAAGTTCCACACAAGACCGTCTTTTAGAGACCCACTAACTACATCCTTGACAGAGGCAGCACACAGTGTTAAGCCTGAGCTGATGGTACTTCCAACCATCACACTAACTCACAGGAAGTAGTGCTAGCCTTCTCATGTAATACAAGGTTAGATAAAGTTACACAAATAAACTAGAAATAATAATCATCAAATAAGATCATCAGGCTTAAAAATACCTCCAAGCCATCCCAAACAAAATCTTATATAGCCTTGCTTTAGCACTGCATTCAGTTTGCAAACAATGATCACGACATTATTCTAAAGCTGGGTATGAACTGGATTCTTATTTACTATAATCAAACCAGACACAGAAAACCTAAATCAAATTTGTTGCCCAAGGGTCTTCAAGATCATTTTCCTTTTGTGGTTAGCGAGACAGGTGATCAACTACACAATCCTGCACTGCTATGATACAGAACTGCCCTAGACAATGTGATGCTACTGAGCCAGCGGGGCCCGAGGTTCAGCGTGCCGTTATTCATGTTATTTTAAGCAGTCCCAGGAGGGCTCACTAAGACAGCAAACTTGTAAAAAAAATTGCTAAGACTTGCAGCAAACTTCAATAGATTCTGCACATCTCTAAATTTAATATCTAAATGAGAACAGTAGCAGCACGTGCCGGCAATGTAAGAGAGGAACCTCTTTTAGCAAAGATTTATTACACTAATAACATTGAAGCTTACCTATTGTCCTGCACTGTTGAAAAAGGGCACCATATATGTATATTTAAACTGCCAGAGACGAACAGCGGGTTGCAAACAAAACTTAAGTGTAGAACTGCGTCAGCCAAATTGATAGTACATTTATTATTTCTACCTTTTCTTCCACATTTTTGCATAGTCAGTTCTGCTGCCAAAGCATTTCTAGAAGGTGAATGCAAAGAATATCTAGCACTATAACCACTGAATGAAATACGACTGATGCACTAATGCTCACTCAAATCCATAGATCTAAAGAAAAAGCAATAAAAGTAAATGCATGATTTGGAAATAAGCTGAAGTACTAACCTGATCCTAAATTCACCAAGGAAAGTAAACTTCACGTACCGCTGCTAAGTGCATTAGTAACCTTCCTCCAAGACAACAGGTCATCTTCAGAAACCTTGCTTATACGTATCTGGGTTTTAGGAAGGTCTAACGAGAGCACTGCTCTCTGACAAAGATACACAGGTCCAGGAAAAAGAGGTGGTCAAGGAAAAGGACAGTCAAGATGAGTTAAAAAAAAAAAAATAATTGGATCATAGGTTTGCAATCTCTGGGGGTCTTAACCTCACTGTCCTTCTGCTAGTGCTGAGAGGCTAGCGGGAGAGAGATGGCTTGATACAGAAGACGGGTAATACTGAGACCAAATTAAAACACTGAAGAAAGACAGTAAACTAGCAAAGGAGACAACCACCTCATATTTGGGCCGCTGTTCCTCTCTCCACATCCAACTTTAGGTACCTGCCACCTCTAGAAACTTGTGGAGAGCCAGGATGAAATGCACATCTTGAGTGCAAGTTATCTTTTGGAGATGTCCCTTTTCTATAGAAGGAAACACTGACCTTAACCTAGTAAACTAAGAAACTCTACCTAAACTCCACATTTTGTGGGGAGAATATGTCTTCTGCAAGAACATTATTAGAAATATTTATATTGCAGCAGTATCAAGGAAAATGTACAGACAAAGTGAAGAACTAGCATATCTCCAGAAATATTCCCAGGAATTAAATCAGTTGTAATCCTTTTATCTCAGTTACTCTGGTCTCCTTTAAAAAAGCAATGCTGTGTACCGTGTATAATTGAGTCCATTGCTCTCTCTCTCATTGCTGTCTTACCGTGCCCAGTGCTTTTGTTGCATAACTCAAATGACTTGAATGCAGTTGTGTCCACCTTATACCTGTAGTATCATGATTTATGTTGATTTGCTGAAATTTAACCTTTATACAGACTAAACAACTTGTTCTAAAGTCACATTGATTACTTAAGGGCAGAACTGGCCCATCCCCAAACTAATTTTAAGTCATTCTGAGTGAATTTTACAATGTGAATTCTCTAAGACCACTCACGTTGCCGAATCATGTAGTTTAGTTGTGTTATGAAACTGTTTCATTAATTTCAAGGATTCAGGATGTTTTCCAAGATTTGCAGTGCCATATCAGTTTCTTGATTTCTCTTAGAATAAAACAGATACTTCGAGAGAGATGTTCTGGTCTCTTGCATCTAGTATAGCCTGGATATTGGATGACAAAGCTAAATTAACAGCAAGCAGCGCAGGAGACTAGAGGTTGATGTAAAGTGTGTGATGGATGCAGTACTGCTAAGGTTAAAGGACACATGCACGTTCAAAGAACAGCAAAGATTTTTGTTACTTGCTGAACAACTCAACCTGCTAGAAGTAGAAAAGCAAGAAAGCCAGACCTTGTGCTGTGAATGCAAGCAGTGAGGGTCTAAATCTCGAACGAGCTAGAATTTAAAAAAAAAAAAAATTCCAATAAGATACTGTGCCAAAATTCCACATTCAGCATCATCAGATCATTTCAATGCTCATTTGCCTTATAGTGAATTAACATTCGCTCTTGCAGTACTGACAACCACCTATGACATCTGATTTAATGATAAACATCATCTCTGTGAAAACAGGTGCTGGTCCTCTCTAAAACAAGATTTTTATCAAAGTATGAGCCAAATTATTTCAAAGTAATTGAAGAAATATCTACATTAGGAGCCTTTACATCAGGCTCCTGGTCAAAAACCTTCCAATAACGGAAGACGAAATATCTGAAATAACTATATGCTACTTCTGAGGTCAGTGGAATAGGTCAGGGAATGTCATATCTTTTTGCCTGGTATAAATACATGAAATCATGTCAAATTTAATTGGGCTTCATCCACTTACATAAGCAAATCTTGGATACAGTCAAGACAGAACTGGTCAAAAAATAAAATACCAATATGCCAGAGTGCTGTAATGTCCAAAACGTCAACAGCTGGATATCCATGTTTTATCTCACATATAAACATATGCTTTTGACAGAGCAAACAAACAAACAAAAAAACCACCCTCAGGACACCACACGCATCGTAACTTTTTCAACTTTTGGAAAACTCTCGTGTTGACCCAGGAATAAGCAGCTATGCCGAGAAGTTTTTGGTAACCCCAAACACAAACAAAATACACTTCTATAAGACTACACAGCATCTAAAACAACATAACACAAAAATCCATTAAATAAGCTTATAAATATTGATGATAAGAAGGCAGTTAAAGAACGGAAAGGATCATAGCTAAAGCTACCCTTGACAGTCCAGACACAATTCAGAGTCAGTTATTGCAGAAATAATTTTTCCTAAGTTTTGCAGTTAACTATCCAACCAAGAACACACAAAAAAAATCAGTATTCTGTTTTCAAAATATAGTGGCACATACTGATTTTAATATCACGTATAAACATACTGCAAGAATCTAAAGTAACAGCCTACCTACCTAACAGAATGAATGTAATGAGTTTCATTGGAAAGCTAACTATGGAGCTTGTGGAAGGTAAAGTTTTGCTCAGGAGACTTCAAACAAACATGTAAACCACTGAAATGAGAAAGCTGGGCTTCCAGCATCCACGTTTGCATCTAATTGACTCCTCTTCAGGCACTGCAGATAGCAAAGAAAGCACATTCCATCAACCAAGTAGTTAATAAATATTTTCATAGTCTTAATTATTATGCAAGAGTTAAGTTGTTTAACTGGCTGAGTTGCTCATTATTACGGTCATGGTAATAAAGTAAACAAATCCTTAAAATTCAAAGGCTGGAAACATAACTAGATTTATTTAAATTGAAAAGAGATATCCATTTTTAAAAAGCAGTCGTCATTTGAAAAAAATAAAATCATTAGGGCAAGACTAATAGAAACATGTTTGATCAGTATGGGCTTTTTGTTTGGTTGTTTGTCTGCCCTAAGGCAAGTATGGAAAAAGAGAAAAGGAAACAAGACAAAAGATAGTGGTTTGACCCAAAGGCTACTGACACCAGCCAAAAGACAGTCTTCAACAATCCCCAAAAACTTCACACTTCTACAAGACCTTAAATTTTCTGCCTACGAGTGGATTTGCTCTAAGCTCTAGCTGTAAGAATAATCCTTTTGCCCTGTAGTGACTCCCGACATCTTGTTTTAAATGCTTTTCCTTGTGTAGCTTGACAGAAAGTCCAACTGTCTATTGCATGAGGTTAAGAAGCCCCTGTTTTTCTGTCACAAGACTTACTAATGCAAATTGCACGTGCTCACCTCTAGTCCCCGAGTTCATTCCCAGAACTATTTCTGTTGTTGAAATACTTAATGTTCCTTTTTCTACTGCCCTATGCCTTCATTTGCACTTGGGTGCTCCAAAGCATCCTCCTCACCATATTTTCCAAAGCTTCTTCTTTCAGTTGTCCTCTGGGAAACATCATAGCAAAAGGCTATACAGCAGAATGCTATCAAAGGCTTCGACACAGCAAAACTTTCGACAATAGAAGTTTCCTAATGGGATTTGCATCTCAGGTCCATCAAAAAAAAGCACTATAATAACCTCCTTCCTTTCCTTTTCTTCTGCTGTAATTATCTGTTATGCTTTTCACAAGTACTTCAGAGTAATTCTCCATTGTTCTGTGACTCTGAACTTCCACGCAGTGGGGTTTAGTGTTTTAAAGAATCTCAAAGGAGATCTTAATTGCCCACTCCCCCTTTTTTTCCTGTTTCGATAAAACCTCAAATTCACTAAAGAAAATTTCCTTTTAGATCTCAGAATTTCCTGTTGTTGGATTTACAGAAAATTAAAGTATAAAAAAAATGCAGAGTCTGGTATGTCCAATTTTATCTGAAGACCTTGTTATATCTCAGCTCCTGCCATGCTAAGGAGACTCAAAAAGGCCTGGAAGACCAAGGCTCAGCTTCATTAATGACTAAGAATTTTTGAAAAATCAGTATGACCAACCTTTTCCCTCACCTACTCTCAAAATACCCACTTGTGAACTATAAAGTCATTAACAACAAACTGAGGATATTTTAAGTTTAGTTTTGCAAAGAGATCTGCAGGAACTATAAACCTCTAGGGTACAGAAAAACTGGAGGGAAAAAAAAGTAAAATAGAGGTTTCAGTTATGCACTGAGTGAAGCACAAAGCTTGGTCCAGAAACACTCTGCCCCAAATCTGAGCGGGTAAAAACTGCTGTGTACCCCAGACTCAGATATTACTGTGTTGTCTCCAGGTTTAATACACAGCGTTAGTCAACCATAATCAGGGCCACATTTTCTCATTTCTAAAGTATATGCTAGATCCCCTACCTTCAAGAACACTTGAAATAACTTCTCTCAGACTCCTGTAGTTAAAGAAAATTAACTCACTGCATGCAGTCCAACATCAGGCACTGCACAGTAAGAAAATGTTGTTTAAATCTGCAGCAAGTGGTACAGAACAGCAAATTTAAGTTCCTAAATGCAAACTAGAAATTATACTTCTGTTTTGATTTGAATTTGGAAAAATGAACTACATTATTAACTTATCTGAGGGCTAATATTACTCTGGGGAGAACAGGGCAGTTCGACTGAGGCCAGGACTAAGAGTTACTGCTAGTCTGGATGCCTGCTGGAAACGACAATAAAGCATACACATCCATGCGACATCCCAATCACCATTTTTATGAACATGTTCCTATTTATTAATAGTAGCTGCTCTAAATTCACTCAAGTTTTATGCCAGCTGCCAATTCTGGGTCTAGTACAAATTTGAGATATATTACCAGTAAGTTCAACTAGACATGATGAAAATAAAAGGTGAAGAAAGAAGTGCAGCACATGCCAACAAGGCAAGTTCATTGCAGACAAGTAAGAGGGCACCTGAGCGGACGTATATACCAATAATTCCCGAAGCTTAGGTGAGTTCAACCAGTAAAGACCCTCAAGCGACGGAGAAAGAAGGCATCAATCACAGAAATTAAAAAATGGCACCAGAGAAGCAAGGGTATTTCCCTCTTGCTGTTAAACTGCAATACCCTGTTCTCTGCCCTGAGACACTCAAACTCTTCTAGCCATCTGTATATATATTTTGTTTGCCTTTATTCACAGCTCTTGGACCTCAGCAGAAGATATTAAAAAACCAGTCACCAATTACATTGCAAACAAAACCAGCCAGAACATAACATACAAGGAAGGAACAGGCGACATTCGGAGAGAGGTGACTGAAATTTGTGAGCACTGTTTCTCACTTGAGGACTCTCAAAAAAAGGATGTGTTTTGTAATACAGTCACCTTCAGATGCTGATCAGTAAGCAGCAGGGTCACCAAATAGAAGGCTGATCTTGACGGGTAAGTTGCTTCATATTCTTTTTTTTTTTTTTTTTTTTTTAAATCTGACAGCAATTTTGATGTCTGTAATGGTGGTATTAATAAAGATGGAAATTTGACAAAATTCAGTTTTGGATAAACAGAAATAACAGATGTAGTCTCAAAAATGAGAGTCAAATGAAGTGAAATGAGTTAAATGAATACAGTCCAAAGCAAGTTCAGATTTGGGTATTCTATACCCATACTATACAGCCTGCTTTCTGCTCTCTTAACATACAGTCCTCCAAAACCGAGAGCACTCTCTAGGGTTACCTGCAAGTTTTCCTCCTTCTGGAGTTCCTTCTTGTCTGTCACCTACCAAGTGTCACAAAATGTCTACTGGTCACGTCTACAAAGAAGAGGCTGGCAGGGCAGCACAGTAAGGACACACTGCTGGATCCCAAATCCCTTAAATATAATGAATGCTGCCTGGAAAAGAGTATTTAAGGGAAGCAGCACTGCTTGAGAATAGACATGTCCAGAGCCTGGTCTCAGGGACTTTAAAACAGAAGGCACTGATACAGTCACGTCTCCTTCCCATCTGCTTATCCAGCAGTCAGCAAGTCAGGATGTAGTCAGCTCAATCTAAAAGAACGTCAGTAGTTTATTCTTGTACATTAGCCAACTACATACATTTTGTAGTATGAATGGCTAATATTTAAACAGTTCAACCTGTTCAGCCTGATTTGCAGCTTTCTGGGACAGCCACTACTTTCAGGAAGAAATTACAATTCTTGTGGGGAAGGCACAGTGGCTAGCCCAACACAACAGTTGTAAGGATTGAAGAATACCCACAAAAAAGCACACCTGTAATAGCCATCCTCTTCAGCCAAGCAGAACTGGATTAAGCAATATTTTAATCCTGTGAGTGCATTTATCAGTAAATCCACAGACACAAGAACACTCAGCCGGAGGT
Organism: Eudromia elegans; assembly: GCA_003342815.1. Taxonomy (NCBI): domain Eukaryota; kingdom Metazoa; phylum Chordata; class Aves; order Tinamiformes; family Tinamidae; genus Eudromia; species Eudromia elegans. The sequence continues at coordinate 1,498,234 of PTEX01000156.1, forward strand.
TAAATGCAACCTGAGGAAAAAATCTAATGTAATATATCTTTCTTCCCTAGCAAATGTAAAGATGCTATTTAACAGCAAGCCTGCCATTCCCAGAAATACAGCACTGAATGGAAACTTCATCAGTTTGCTGTGGAGTGCTGCCACATTACTCTGACTTTAAATAACAACCTTATTTTTCAGTTGCTTTTTACAGTTCTCAGTGTCTACAGTCTAAGAGCAGAAAGGATACTATGGTGCAGAGCCATTTAGCAAGCTACCATCCAGCGAGGACATGCAGGCAGCTCCAGATCATTTGAACAACGCAGCTTGCAAGGGCAACACTTTTCAAAACAGGGAATAATTTTCAGACTCTGAACTTGAGACATTTTACACAGGTGCTTTGTTAGCACTGCAGTAATTCTGCCCCTTTCCTAGGACTTCACTAGGAAGGCATCAAAACCACATAGCATTCAAAATGGTTGGCCACTGCTGAAACTCTTGGTATAAGTGAAGTACTGAATTTCCAGCTATAGAGATTTTAAACTTCAGGAACTTTCATGTACTGTCCATAAAATATTTATTGTTTTAAGCCTCTAAAACATAAGACTTCCTAGCTCTTGAAACCTAATGTAGAGACAGTTTCAGACCTTCAGTTCTGTTGAGATATATTTAGCACTTCAAACCACTTGCAAAGCAGCACTAGACATTGATGAAAACTGAATTTCTTCCTTATCAATTTTTTGGAAAATCGGAATGAGAGCAAGAGCTAGAAATATTATTAAAAATACACACATCAGTTAATGGTGTACGACAGGGTTCCAGTAAGGCCCCACTAGGGCAACTCTTCCTTATTAACCATTACCCAGGCCCAGAAATGTGCAACTCTGAAAAGCAGGCACACACTTTGTGTGGTTTGATAACAATTGTGAGGGAAGTCACACACCTCCACTGGTGGGAGTGGCTATAGAAATGGCTAAATCAAAGGCCTTTACAAATTCAGAGTCTTTATGATGGACTGCATTGGTGTTCCCTGCCTTGTTTGTGCTTCTGGCTACTTTCCTCTCAATCCTCTGCCCACATCTCACTTCTCATATCCAGTTTCTTTATATGAGCCTCACTGATAGTGGGACCTCCTCTCATTATCTATGCCCCTTCAGTGACCTCTCCGCTACAATTTCTCTTCTCATTTGTCTCATTTGGTTTATCCCCTTCTTATCATATACAACCCCCAAAATCCCCTCACTGAACTCTCCACTTTATTCCTCACTTGGCTTATGAATATCCTTTCACCAACATTTCACTCATCCTGCCTTCAGGTCAATACTGTCTAATCTTGTATGACTCTATCTAGGACAAAAAAAAGTATTCTGGATGGCCTGTTTGATTATACAATAATGAATAAAGTTAGCAGCAATAAAGTAATGACCATAGTTGTAGGCAGCAAAAAAAATCACGGTAGTGTTTACTTCTTACTGCTACAATTCAGTTTGCTTATATAGAGAGAGCAGTAAAAGCTGCTGACTGGCCCCTGTAAGGAAGAAATCACATTTTGGCATCCTTCACAAAGCAGAGGAAAGGAAGTTTGTGCAAACTTTCAAGCTTGAAATAGTTCTTTTCAAAGTATGTCAGTAAAAATAGATTTCATATAAGTCTGTACTAAAACAAAGGCTAATTAGCTACAATCACTTCTTCTTGAGGTCAAGAGAAGTTACACCTGGGATGATTTTAGCCTAGAAGAACCACACTTATCCAAGTGATTTTTTTAAACTCGGGACACATAACATCACACCTTCATTCTCACATGACGTTAAAGTGACAGGGCTAATAAAACAAGCTATTTTGATAGGAGGACACAACCTACTTGAAAATCACACTTCTGTCTCAGCATTCTCTACTCAGTGTAAAAGCCAAGACTGACGCAACTTAAGGAAGTTAGTCCAATATTCTCCCATTCCTATTTCTGTGCACTTCTCCCTCCCACATCTGCATAGCTGGCAGTACTCTGTTGATCAACAGCCCCATCTTTTCCATTTGACTACCTACACACAACAGCATTTTTATGAGATCTCAAGCAAATGCAGATGGTCAGTAAACACTGTTTTTGAAGATTTTTCATTCTTTCCTAATTTGTTTTAATACACAAAATCCACAGTCTCCTAGTCCTCAACTGTCTACTTGCAAGACATCCACAGTCAGGATCCAGGAGTCTCAAGATTGCTGATATCTATAGCAGCCCACTGTGATTGTCAGTCAAGTGTTGCCAGAACCCTGCCCTGGATTCAGAGCTCAGAAATAGTGAAGCTGAAATGATTTCAAGAAAAAAGTATTTCAGATTCACTGTATTAGCATTTTTTTCTCTCATTTTGATTGGACATAAAATTTCCATCTGCATCTATGCCAAAAGTCCTATTGGCATAAGCAGGACTTCAGCTCCTACCTCGCAGAGATGCTCTGAAAAGCCTTCTAAACCACCAGCCATTCCTTTCAATGCAGTTATACTCAGAGGGTAGGAAGCGATTGTGTTGAAGTCTCAATCAACATACTCCACTTGTACTCAATTGTGTTCAGCTTCTTGTTCCAGCCCTTCACAGAAGCACCATGCTTAAAGGCCCATTAACATTACAGGAAAGGGCATACCGGGCCCCAAGAGCCAGCCTGCACACATTTGATTGCAAGAGAAAGACTCAAAATTCCAAAGACTGACAAAAAAAGTACTGTAAAGGAACACAGCTTAAAAGCCACACATGCAGGTTACTGCAACACCCTGATGCTGCCGTCCTGTAACCACGTATGTGTCTGGCTTCCTTTCTGTTTTTCTAACCTCTGGCCTCAAAAAATAGGAAAAGTTGACCAGGGAATTAAGATCAATTCTTCCCTTCAATACTTAATGGAAAGTATGTCCTTTCAGCATATCGTTTAAATATATATGTATTTAAAATCATATCTTCATAATACATCTAACAGCCTTCAGTTGAGCACTTCTTGCCAATACTGCAAGTAAAGAGCAGCCCAGTTGGGTTTGGTGCCTGTTCAGATGTTTTGGATCGCTCCATACAAGCCTCTATCTCCTATTCTTCCTCCTACAACTGCAGAAGTACCTACTTTAGGTTTGCTGCAATTAGATGATGTGAACACATCCTCCTCTCTTCATCTCTTACTCCAACTCCTTTTAACTGGAAAGCTACCCCCCACCAACTCTTAGGCCTCTGGTGGAATTAAATAGCTCTATCAGCCCCAGTCAGCTAAGAGGAATCTCTCTGCAAGGGTCCAAGCCCGGTAACAAGTTAGAGGCAGTTCCTGTGGCTTAGCAGAAAGTCTCTCAAGAATTACATTTTTGCAGCAGAGGATTTAATAGCTCCACGCCTGTGAAGATTTACACAGCTCCACAAAATGTCAGTAAATTTGCAGCTATCATAGCAGAGATGATTAGCACTGTGCATATTGAACAAAGAGGTAGGGAAATCTGCTTTGCATTTTTCCAACACACACACAAATTCCCACTGCTTTCCGAACAGAGGATCTGCACGCTTCGTTTTATTTTGATTAAAATTAACACATTTCACTGATGACCTTTAAAGGAACGCTTGCCTCCAAACTTGTGAACGCACTGTTGATCTACTGCACTTTGTCAGCAAAACAATGATCATTCCTAAACCACCTCTGAAAGCTACAGGTTCTAACACACATCAGTCCATAATGTTCCCCTTGATGTAAGGGACGCGGAGATGCAGAATTTGCATTATCAGCTCATTTGCTGCATTCAGCAGCACGGGACATATTCTGCCAATTCACACAGGAAGGCTGCTCGAGCTGGAGGAAATTGCCACATCACAATTCAACCATCATGAAGCAGGTTAGCTGAGCAGCAGCTAAGTAAATAAGCAAATGAAGAGATATGTAAGTTATTATTACCTTTGCTCCACAGACAATGAAAATGGCCTTTGTTGAAAGGCTGGTTCAGAATAAGAAGGCAAAACTTCAGGTTTCCTGTAAAAGAAATGTTGATTCTTATTAGTAAGAATATTGGGTTTCCCCCCCCCTTCTTTATTATGCCTTTTCTCTATTTAATTTTACTCCAAGAATCTTGAAGCAACTTCACTAATTTCCTTGCTTCTTAGGTTTCATCATTTGCAGACAGAGAAGCTGCCAGAGCTTCATTAGGCACCTTTTACTTGATCGGCTTGCAGCAAAACCTTTTAATTTAGAAGAGATTGCTATCAACTCAAGGCCATCCTCAACAGGACCCCTCATCTATACAGTTCCCTTGTTTAATCTCCCGCTTGTTGCTGGGGTCAGGATACAACATTTATTGATATTAGCTCAGCCCCAGCCTCTATTAACAGGGGAGGCTGTGGCAGACTTTGAATTAAGTTGTCTCTAACCTAGGTTCAATAGTCCATTCTCCCAGTGGCTGCAGGACTCCTGCTGACATGCTGGTTTATCCTGGTTTCTGCTCCTACACTTTCACATCATCTCGAAGCTCTGCACTGTGGCAGACGCGTTACAAACATGGAACAAAAGGCCAAGCCCAAGGAGCTTCAAATCAAAGGCAGACAGGGCTAACAGGAACTCTAGCCTCTTATCTGGGTGCTGCCACAGACTAAAAATCTCTCTAGGTCTAGCAGCAACCCAAACTGCTCCCACAGACTGAACAGACTCTTTTCTAAAGTCTTCTGCCCTAAAATAATGTCACAGTGAGGGCCAAAAATAAACTTACAAATATAAAGGTCTTAAAGTAACAGGATTCAAGATATCCCAAACTTCAGTTTTAAGGAGTAAATACAATCCCTACATCTTCTTAAAAGATGCTTGTGCTGCAATTTGCATCATTTCATTTCCTAATTATCTTGCCTATCATACAGGAATACAGGTTTTCCCCTAGAGTATGAAACTCTCAGGCAATCAGGTTAACCAAGTATTATTTGGTCATGTGCAAGCACTGTAATTCAAAATAAATAAATAAAGGAGATCCTCTATCACTAGAGGGTTCTTTTAAAAGGACTTTGGGGCTTTTGAACATGGTAGAAAGTCATATGACACTACAGAGGAAAAATAAATTATCAAACTGATGTAATGAAGGTGCAGGAATATCTTGGAATAGGGGGCTGGGGAGAAGACAGTAAAATAACCAGCTGCTGGGTAAAGTAGGATTAAAAGTGAGATAAACAGGAGACTGGAGCACTGCCCCTCACCTTCTGAGTCATTTTGAGCTTCTCTGCAGAAGCACTTTGTGCCTTAGCTTCCTCATCCATAATTGGAGACAATAGCATTGGCCTCCACTGTACATGTCAAGAGTTACACCACTGGATACCTAGATCATTTTCACTTTGGTGAAATGCCTACACATTTACCATAGACCTCTTCTGTGTGATCCTTAGTCAAATACCTTCCCTCATGTTCCACATTTGCATCTTCTCTGACTGGCTCCACACCTCTATTTAGCCCACGCATACCACATAATAGGGAAGATGCCAACAGCAAATTTACTCAAAAATACTGGAAGAGTCAGAGCACCAAGAAAACAGAAGCAGGCAAAACCTTTTTCTTTGCTTATTCTGAACAGTTTTGCCTTGTCCTTGAACTTAGAGATAAAGGTGGAAAACAATACATTCCAACTAAGTACCAATTTCCAGCTGCCTCACAAAATGGGACCTCAGCAGCAGATCTGCTAATAATGGTTAAGTGAGAAAGGCTGCCAGCTCCTTATATTAAACATAATCACCCAGTGATGTCCTCCACTGAAAGAGTCTGTAAACACAACAGGTTCTTTTATGGACAAAATAATACAAAGAGATATGGACACTTCAGACCTGCTCCTGCAGGCAATTCACAAAAACCATTCCTATGTCTGCTTTAAATCTTAAGCAGTATCAGCATATGGGAAAACAGCAGATAGAAGCTTTTTTTTAGCACATTAAATGGCATCTTGCTATATATTAACCATGGGACCGGGCTCTGGCTGAGGATATCCACACCGAGTTGTGAGAGGTCAGTTTTCAGAAATCACACCTCCAAGGGCTCCCAGCGAGGTCTGTAGGAACAGCGGGTTCTTACTTGTTCAGCTGATGCAAAGGAGGAAGGCAGCGGATGCTTTCCTTCCCAGCACACCCAAGCGGAAAAATATAAGTTATTGCCTTTCCTGCTTCTAAAACAGGCAATGAGTGCTCCAGTCATTTCAAACAACTGCAATTAATGCATGATAAAATGCTATGATTAATGCTACCCAAACAAGCCTAAATATCAATATTCTAATGGTGCTCACTGAGTTAATACAAAGCTGCATGAAGGGTTCAGTCCTCAGTAGATGTAAAACGGTAATAAAACTGGACTGCAGTAATTTACAGTCATTGCTCTCAAAGCTATTAATAAATTGGGACTTCTGATGGCAAAGACTGCATCAGCGGACAGAATATGCAGCATCCATCACTGAGAAAATCAGATGAGAGCTCACTTTGCCACTGCTCTGGGTACTCAACTGGCTATTCACATGAAAACAAACCTACTTAAAGGCCATTTATCTTTAGAAAGCCCCTAACAAATTAGGGCGCATCTATCTCAGGGGCAGTCTGCCCCTGCATTTTTCACCAAGATAATTAGCACCCTGACCCAGTCATTAACTGTGCTCTGCTGCAGGAGCAGGAAAGGGAACTCCGGAAGCAAGAACTCAGCCCAGGAGCTACCTCGGCCCCACCTATGGACATTTCGGCTGCAGAGGCTTCCACTGACCTCGCTGCCGCAGGGGTAGAACAAGCCACTCTCTTGCCTGACTTCTGTTTTTAGTAACTTTCTCTTTCATTATGCACTTTCCTTGCAGCTTTTGCAGAGCGAGCAAATTCAGCCATCTGCAGTACAAGCAGAAAAGAATAAATTCTTCCAAATAAAACCTTCAACTTATTTTAGAACCTTCGCCGACAAAGAACAAAAAAAGCAGAGCCCCCCAAACTGAGTTATCTTGTAGATCCCAGTAGCAGAATCCACCAGCATCAAGCCTAACTTTTATGGGATAGAGGGATAGACAGCTCATTGTAAGAAATTTCTCAGTATATTTAATGAAACTATATGCAACTGCTCTTCCTCATGCATTCCTTTTGTTGCAATCCTATGGGCATAACTTACAGCCTTATGCAGTAACAGAGCAATGTGTATCTATGTCAACAGTCAGCGACACTCCCTGAAACATAGCTAAGAAAAGCTATTCACCCCACCCACACTCTTGTTAGGATTCAAGGAAAAGTCCTCTTCTTTGGACAGCATTGCCTCTTTTTAATCTGGCAGCACAGAAGTATTACTTTACTTTCCAAGGATTAGCTTATGACCAACAGTACATATTTCCACTGGTGTGGTCAGTGAATAATGTTTTGAAAAAAATCCTTTTATTTCTCTTCTCTGTTTCCAACTTTTACTTAGCATCCTTCTTCTTTGACTAGGCTTTCTGCCTGGTTGCTTATAAAGGATTTTAATCAAAGGTGTTCTGAACATCTCTCCAAATGACAGCCCACATAATGCCTCTATACCCTACCTCAACACTCTCAGAAGAATTTTAGTACGTTTTAGAGGCACACATTTATTATCATTAAAGCCTTCTTGGCTTCTCCCTGTCATATTGCATTCATCTAGCTATTCTATAAATATTTATAATATCATTATGCATTTTTATTGATTTCCCCCTGTCATATGCCAGTCTTCAGGTTGTACGTCTGTCACAAATCATATTCAAGAGGCACATATATTTTTAAATACAACCTTTTGTCTGGCAGCTAGTATAATAATATATTCTCCTCCTTTGTTTCTTCTCAACATTAGAATAATATTATCAGGAATTATTGCGCAGATTGCAACTTTCCTGGCTATTGTATTTTCCAAGTGGAAAAAAAGTTTTCATTACTTCCAGCAAAAAGCCCTGTGGAAAGATCACTGTTGTGCTCCTCTCAGTGCAGTGATGCAAAGGGTAGCACTCGATGGGTACATGTTGTGCTAAGATACTGGTCTGCCTTGGGGTGCACATAAAGAAGGAATCCAAAGACCTCAACCACCAAAAAGGTCTCGTGCCAAGCCACACGACTCCTGGTTTAGCACTTGTCCCAAGAGCAGCCATTCTTTACTGTTCCAGGGATCTGTCTAGGGGCCTTCTACAGAGAGAGGCAGGCTTAGTGTAAAACAAGGAGGAGGAAAGAGATGCTTTGTATAGTGGAAAGTTGCAAGCAGGAAGAAAGCCATAAACTTTCAGCAAATCTCCTCATTGGTAAAAACACATCTAGATAGTCAAGATGTTAACCATATCTTTGCTGACGCTGATGTTCCGACATTATTCTACTTTTCAGGCTTAAAAAGAAGAAGAAAAAGATGATTTAGTTTCCAGTACTATCATTCAGAAAATTCCAACACCATCAACTACGTTTTTAAATGAAAAGTCACTCCCTACTTATCAATGTCAGATATGTGGGAGGAGAAATGGAATTTTTCCACAATTCCAAAATAGCGACACGGATAAAAGACAGCTGAGCAAACAGTCTGCAGTTCTTGACAGCTGAAGTTTCTCTCCTGTACAAGAACTAGCACTGAAACTGCGATTCTAAGAATACCGCAGAGAATCTATATTTAGAGGAAGCCTATCATAACCAACCCTAAAAAATCAGTTTATGAAACCAGCAAACATAACAAAGCAACTTTTAGGCAGAACTCCAGTGCAGAGGGATAAGTGTACTCCTACAGCTAAACAAGAAATAGTTTCTGAAACCCTAACCCTAAAGAGCTACCTGACTTTTTACCTCAAAAGATGTTCTTTATATACTCTGTAGAATGAGAGACTTGGTTTGTGCATATCTGTAAATGTGGTCAGGTGAGAGAAAAGTTGGAATACAAACTTCTGCTTTTGGTAAAGTAGATTTCACTAGCACAGAACTAGCAAGGGAGTTGATATAACTCAGAAATATGATACCAAACAAGAAACAGCACTTAATGTCATACCTGAGACAATTTTAACACTTTTTTTTAAACAAAAAAGTTTTTAACACTAACATTCCTGAATTATGAATCACTACTATTCATTAAACAATAAACTAAATCTTAAACTACCTTCTTCTTTATATCAAGCTCATTTAGAAAAACACCACTGACTGTATCTCTAGTATTCTAGTTTTACAACCAAGCAAGAGAAAGGAATGTGGAATGATATCTTTTGTGATCTCCACTAGCAGAAAGTGATTGCAGCATTGAATACACCAAAAGGAAATATATTCCAGCTGTTCTCTCCAACCTCAGAAAGCTTCTTGATAAAATACTTTCTGCATTTTGCTGTGTTAGTCCTAGAACTACCTGTTTCTTGGACATTCATCAGCAATTTTATTTCAGCTATAATGTGCTGTGCACTCCACACAGGTAAAAAAAAACTCCAAAAACTGAAGCAGAGTTTCCACTATAGAAATGAAAGCATCTTCTCCATTCTGTCACTTTCATTTTCTGGAAAAGGAAACAGATACTTAGCACACAGGCAAAGATGTTACCCAAACCCAAAGACCTTGGATTTTTAAAGTAAGATAAATGAGTTTGGGAGATCAGCACCAAATGTACACCAGTTTCTGCCAAGGAAGCGCCTGTCCCCAGGTTTTAAGTGGTGCTCTGGGAAGAGCCACTTGCTCATTTGCACACACATCGGTGCCAGTTTCCTGAAATGGACTGTCTCACGCTGAGCTTTCCATTCCTGGGGCTGCTATGAACAGCATCTACCATGCACTTCACAAGCTACTCAGCTGCAACAACATTCCCATTAAAAGTGAAGTGAATAAAGGTTTCATTAGAGATAGAAGAAAGAAAGAGAAGAAAAAATAGCATAATTATAAGAGAATGGTCCATCAGACTTCTAAGCAACCCACATTGTCCCATAGGACAAAAGTGTTCTCTCAACTGAAGGTCTTTGGCAATTCATTGACAACGGACATTATCTATGTCTGTCTATTAGCAAGGCGCAAGGCACAGTACTAGCAGATCTGCAGAGAGAAACCGTGGATGCTGCAGAGATGCTGCCTGCCCTCCATATGGTCAGGGGGAGAGGGATGAAGTCCAGGGGCTGGGGCTAGTCTTTTTCTCTGAACAAAATGCTGCTTGTGTGCTCTTGGAGCACGTTTTGAGTTTTGTCCAAAAGCAAATGAGCCTGCTTGCACCAGAACCACCATGCCACGTGCAGCAAAGCACAGCAAGTAGGCAGCATCAGGGAACTTGCTTCAAAAGCAAATTCTGGATTCAAACTAAATGACCCATAGTCATGTGGTGTTAGACTATCCGTCTCTTTTTGCAATGCCTTCATGAAATAAAAGACTGATGTCACAGCATTAATCTATTTTAAATGTGGTCCAGATTTCTGTGATCTTATTCTTGTTGAAATATGTCTCTAATTTCAGATTGTTACACTTAAGATACAGGGTGACAGTTGTACCCATCACATAGGTATAAGGAAGGGATAAATTTGCAGTGGATTTCAACCTGGAACTTGAACAAAATCCTATGTTAAATTGCTAGAAAAGCACTTAATAGGAAATCCCAATACATCCTTTTTAGGGTTACATTTCAGATAAGGAATTCACTTTATGTTGAATACATAATGTCTCACACAAAGAAGCATTATGTTCTGCCTTTCTGTTGCTTGAACTAAGTTCCCCTTCATCAGCACTTCAGTGGGACCCCATGGACATCCAGGGGGGACACCCCAGGGCTCTGCTCTGATACTGAGGAACCAAAAGAGGTTCATTTTGAACATAATCACCCCAAATTAATACTCTGAAATCTAAATGTTTGACGTATAAAGAGCTTCCCAACAGCTGCCATAGGAACACTACTTCTAAAAAGGAAAAAGGTACTCTCAGTCCATGGTCTGTAACTACGTTCTTTTTAACAAGATAGTTGTCAGCTTTAATTCAGAGAAATAGTTAAGCTAAGACTACTGTGTTTGTCATATCAACTATTTATAAAACATTGTCTAGCTGCATTTTACCACCCTGAATTCTAAAGCTTCAAACAAGTAATCTAATTTTCTTCTTAAGTGTGACAACTCCAGTAATCAACCAGCACAAATTTTGCTGAAGGATTACAGATCTTGCAAATATACACTCAAACTTATCAAATATGAAAACCAGTTGCTTTTTGTGCAATTACAGTTATCCCCATCAGTCTATTTTAAAATATTTTACAGCTCCTAAATCTCAAGGCAGATTTCAGCAAAAAGAATAGGAAGGGGATTTGTGCACACAGTCCTACTGAAAAGATCAAAAGTGTGATATTCTCTAGAGATCCTCCATGAAGAGAATTCATGTACAAAAATTAAAAACAACTGTTTTTTCCGAGTAGGTCACAAACTCAGCCTTACCCACGGGACAGCCCACTTACATTATAGGGCACTGCTGCTTCCAGCAGAACACTAACACCTTGCAATCAAAACTTCTCAGTCAATCCCAGTGTTTCTCTGGAGACCCCAAGGGCTGCCGTTTTTCATATGCTCAGTATGGGACACTTTTCCTACATACTAAGCTGCATTTCTGAAGGTATGTTCTGGGAGTTCTGCTCGTTAGGCTTCCAAACATCTCTGTGTGGTCAAGCAGAATAAGAGTAGATGACTACAGTTCCCAATACTAATTTTCCAATTTTAAGTAACTTACCCAGCATCACAGAGAAACAGTGTTTGATGAAAAGATATGATGCAGTTCCCTAGGGCACATTCAATTCACCCAAATCATGAGAACTGTACATTTAAAGAGACATTGTAACAACCACACTTCATACTATCATCTACATGGAAATGATATTTGTGCCACTTCAGCAACTCTTGTTTGAAAACAAAACCACCAGAGCAATCAATGACTTCGAGGAGATAAAGGCTTGAAAGGTACATGAACCCTAATGCAGTCCTGGAGAGATACATGACACATGCACCACTTGCAATCCCAAGGCTGCTGGGTTGGTTCACCTCTCAGCCTTTCTGCTTGTCTCCAGAGAGATGTTTCTGGGCCATCCATCACTCCCTACTGCAGGAAGCCTCCTGAAAATAGGTCTTTCATTTCATCCTGAGTACAATGAAGTTCTGAATTGTCTGCACGCAGCAGGGATTTTTAGCTGAGATGTTATCACCTTGGGTTATACTCTTTCAGTTCACAAGATTACCACTTGGTCTCTCTGAAATTGCACAACAATCCCTAAAGGAAAGAGACTGCTGGTAGAGCTGCAGATAACTAAGAGGATAAGAGATTAGTCACTTGGATTTCTCTCATCCCACGGCAGAGGGAAAAATAACAAAAGACGCAACTAAGACCAGGAGTCTAGTCCTTATACCAAGGACTAACACAGCAGGAGGGGCAGCTTCTGTAGAAGCCCAAATCAAGACTCCAGAAAAGCAATATTTGATTTGACCATTCATGTTTTAGATGAAGTTTAAGAGTGCAAAAGATTTGCTGCAACTACCTTCTTCTAAAGGCAAATGTACTAGGCAGACAAGTCATACTATGAATAGTAACCACTTCACACTGGATCCTATATCAATTGGAAGCACATAAAAGACAAGAATTACATATACGGGTTTGAAACAAATATATTGACAGGGTTATGCCTAACTTTACTTTCTTGCCTGAGCTTTCTACACACAGTGCAGTAGAGGTTAAATCTATATCAATATGTAGATATCACAAAAACAGATGTGGAAAGAGCCATGCTACCTTAATGCTGGAAAATAAACACTCATGCTCATAAAATAGCTTCTAATTTTAAACTTTTTCCTCAATAAAACATTGAAATATCTTCATCTTAGAAAAATGAATAACAGGAATCACCAACCTCCTCAGTATCCCCCCAGTTAGTACTGCAGATATTCAAGTAAATCACAAACTCAGAAGAAAACCTTTGCTTCCTTCCTAGCTGGTCAATAACCAGGTCTATCATAATGTCCTTCTTGCACTTTGAAAATGCAGCATCACATTGTCTGGACACTTCCTACTAACAAAACTTGTTGGTTGCCACTTCTGTAATCCTAGGGATACAACAAGGTACACAAACTCTAGAGCAGTGGAGCAACTGCAACCGCTGTGCGCAGCCCTTCCACGAGTCACCTCCTCCACTCGATCTGCACACTACAAACATGGCAAGACCTCAAGGACTCACAAGGCGCACTGGGCAGGCAACAAGGCTCAGTGGTCTCTCCTGGCACACCGGTACTAAGCACAATGCACTGAGCAAGGAGTCAGAAGTGTTGCTTTGCAAGCAGAGTATTTGGCAGCATACCGTAGTTCAACTTAGCAATTAAATATCTTTGGGTATTTTCTATACAATTAATTTAATATAATATGTACCTACTGATAAACACAATAGAGTACTAACCAAACAGGATCCAAATGAACATGTTAGTGCTCCTCTCTTCAGCACTTGTTCTGTTGCCATGCAGCACTCCACTGATAGTTCAGTTACTGGCATCAACGTTTCCTAGGCCCATAGAAGCCTGATTTCTACCTGTATCTAGAAGCACATGAAATTTAAGAAGCTGACACTACCTGATACCTGTTATGATCTCAAAACACGACTGCTGTTCACAAACCAGACATTTCCCCCTCATCTCATTAGACGGGCACGTCTGAAGCAGCTGTTCTCACAGGACATCTAAGGCATGCAGTTCCACATTATCAACCACCACCTTTCTAAAGCTGAGAAAAGGATATATTTTTATTACTAAAGGCTATGAGTCGGAGCACTCTCTCAGGAGACAGATGCCCCACATTCAGATGCCTCTTGTGTCAGAAAGTCCTTGCGTTCAAATCCCTCTTCAGCCGAGATAGCATCGTCCTCATCACACAGCCGCTCCTCTCAGACAGGCACGTACTGCCCTTTCCTGCTCCCCTCCACATATTAACTAAATTATTTCAATTATTTTTATAGACTAATTACACAGAAGAAACACGTGGAAGTCTGACTCTGTAGTCTGCTGACCTGGATATGGTTTGTTCTTCAAAGTTTATTTACCCAAATACGCCTTTCACATATCTGTCAAGTCCTCCAAGTACATCATCATGTTAGCACTAGAACATTGTATCCACCAGTGACTCTTTTCTAACATGTCTTTTCCTAGAAAAGTGTAACCTCTGGCTTTACAGGATATTTTTCTGTGAGAAGAGAGATGCTCTGACTAGCCACAGATGATTCAGAACCTTGACTCATAAAAATACAATAAAATAAAGTTGAAAAAGCTAAAAAAGCTTTTAAAACCCCCTTTTTTTTTAAAAAAAAAGGCTTTTTTCAGCACAGCACAAAATGACTAAATCCACAGGGAAGCAGGATTTTAGATCCCTCTTCCGCCCTTTTCTATCTCCCCCTTCCTCATAGTCTTCCTACAGGCAGGCTCAGCCTGATCCCTGCTCAGCAGAACCCTCTTCTCCTAAAGGGCTGTACTCCTCATACAGACCCAATTCTTCCTCTGCATTGTATGTGCAACCCATCATACCCAGGGCTAACAGACTGTTCTGAGGTCAGTGACTAAAACTCAGGATTTGCTCACTATCCCCAAGGCCGTAAGTGTAGGAATTAACACCTCATCTTCATAAATGCAGAAAAAGGGCTTTATGAGATGGTTGAAAACCACAATCCTACTCAGTAACAGTTAGCACTTAAAATCAGAAATTCCATCCCGCTTTTCAGCCCAACAGTACCTAAAAAAAATTCTAATTTATACAACTTCACAAATTTCTTTTTCCTTCCTTATTTCCCTTTAGCTACTGCAGTGAAATATGGCATTCTTTTTACTGTTCTAAACTCTAGTAAACTAATTAAGCACTTATTTAACAACAGCCAGCATTCAACCAGGCTACTGTGGATTTTGGAATCAGCTGGGTTTTTTGTTTAGAAGATGCAATGAGAGTCAGAGTAATATAAATTATAAGTGATCTCTGCAGCCATCAGTGAGTTATTTACCCAGGAATTATAAGTGAGATCCATCAAAAATCCCCTTTTAACTCTGGAGAGTCCAGGATTTGCTTGTACATGCACTGATGAAAACTCATGCCAATAAACTTTCAGCAGGGTCTGTTCCACCAACTCTGGACGCCAGAGAGGAAGTTAGGGCCCGTGCCCCCTTCTTTGTGCAGGGTTTTTCTCCAAGGGTCATTCCTGTGAAGAGAGCAGCCTTAATGAATGGTCTGGAGCGCCATTAGAGCTTCCACTGATCAAATAGGGCTTTTACAGGAGACAGAATAAACAGCGCCAGTATCTGGTGGTAGTGACAGTAGAGAGTTGAAGCTCTGTGTGAAAGTCCTAAAAAAAAATAGAGGGGAGGTGAACGTTTCTGTGATTATCCTTCCAAAAGAGGTAAGAAGCAAAAACAAAGACTGTTTGTCAAAAGCCTCCACCAATATTTCATTTTTAAAGCAATGTCTTTGTTTTCAGGAGCTTTACTTTGAGGTTAATATTTTGAGAGTTAATTTTCTACCTAACAGAAGTAAATGAGTTCTGCAGCCTGCATTAGGACACTCTATATAAAAAAAAGAAGCCTGTAGAGGACTTAAAGTTAACAAAACATTTTCAAGGTCTATTTATATTTATTTTATAAATAGATAAATCTACATCTAGAAAAAATAAGCTAAAATAAACTAAAAGAAAGCCAGAAAGACAAAGGCAGTGAAAATTGCATTATACCACCAGTCACGTAGGGATTTTTATGCACCTTGGATGAGGTTCCCCTTTAGATTTTATTCGGCAATATGTCACTGTGTTCCTCCTGGCAGCAAAATAAGATCTAAAGTCAAAGTTGTGGGGACTGAATAGCTCTGACAAGTTATCCAGAAAGCTTAGTGGATACCCAAGTAGTTAAGTGGCTAACTCTTCTGCTTTGGAATAAAACAATTGGGTGGTAAAGAAATGGTCACAGCCAGAGCACTGTTGCTTGATTGAGAAATATAGAAAAAAAAAAATCACTTCACTTTGAAGAGTTAGTAGCACACATTGTTCATCCTTCATCTAACTTTTAACCAAGTCTGTGAATGCCGTTTGCAAGACCCAGTTAATGGTAAGAGGCAGCAAGTTATTCAGTAAATGCAGGATTATCGCTTGAGGACACTCTGTAGCCTGGTAGAATGAGATGCAGCAAATTCAGGTTCAGCAGAGCACAGGTCCACCATACTACTCCTGTAAGCACCCTGCTTGAACAAGCATACCCATCGCCACCACTACATCCACCTCTTTCCAGAAAACACTATTCACCCAAACAAAGGCTCGGGAGCTTCGGTCACTGCATGAGGTCAATGACAAGTGTTTTTGTTGTAAGCTCATTCAACATCAATACTAAATCTGTCAAGCTTAATTAGGAATTATGGGGCATAACCATTTCAAAATCATAAATCCATACAATATAGAAGAGTAACATGACTGTCTTCGCAAATACCTCTTTTTAAATAAGCAATATCTCTTTCCGAGCCTCAATTTAAGTTCCTGATATGGAACTTGATATTGTAAATATCTTTATTGCTTCTCCTGCTGTGAATATAAAGGCTGTCATAATTTCATTTTGATGTCTACTGGTTTATTTCACTATTTAAAATGTATTTCAATGCATATTCTAGTGTTTCCACTGCTATTCCATCCAAACTCACCATGGCTGTTTGAAATCATTCAAAAACCATGCAGAGTTGCATTTGTCTCCCACTTCTTTTAAATATTTTCTTTTAAAGTTAAGTGTTTAAGTGGGGGCAGCTGTCCCCATGTCCTTACAAACTCAAGTGGAACAATATTCTTACAGAAGGTATCAAGAGCTCACCAATTAAATATGTTTTTAAAGGTAGATCTTAACATGCACCACTCTAACATTCAGTCTAGAAAGATCAGGCATGAATGGCCCACTACAAAAAAATACACCAAAAAAAAAAAAAAAAAAACCCCAAAAAAAAAAAAAAAAAAAAAAAAAAAAAAAAAAAAACAAAAAAAAAAAAATACACCAAAAAAAAAAAAAAAAAACCCCAAAAAAAAAACCTTTGAAAAGAGTTTAGATTTAAACCAATCTCATTCATTTTGGAGGATCTGCTCTGTCTACATTTTTACAGTGCTTGGGACCACTGCCGAATCAGCTTACTAGCAGGCATGATATCAAACCACAACCTCCCCATGCAATTTGCATTATATTGCTATTTTTTATAAGAATCTGAAACATAATAGACCAATGCTTACAGTGCTTGGCATATTTCAAAATCAAAGAGATTTTTGCCATTTTATGTCTTAAAAAAATCCCGCCCAGTCTTACCATTTAATTTCATAATTTTAAAGCCAGATTTTATCCTTTAGAGCTTAGAAGTTACACTTTTTTTCTTTAATACCATTACTTGAAGAAACTTTTTGGCTTTCTTCGTCTGCTCTGTGAACAAACAGAATACTGCAGTTAACAGCAATGCTGATCTAACAGCCTGTTTACAACCACCTCCTTCAACACAAAAATATCCTTAAAAACCTAACTGGGTCCTAGAGGCCCCTTGATGCATTTCATTTTGTGTGTTGAGCAATATCTAGGTCACCTAAAGAGGAAACCATAGCTGAAGATCTAAAAGTATAATTTCTGCAGGCTGAATGACAGGACTGATAAGCTGTAATAGACTTTTATCAGCTATTCATCAGAGCTACAGAGGTACAGAAAATGCACCCTTATCACTGAGTTAACAAATCTGGGGAAGAGACACTAATAAAAAGCTAAGATTCTGATACTCTTTCTTCTTTACTATATCTGGGAAACGTACTTAACAATGCTGCTTTAACTTAGATTTCCAATTGTAGGTTTGAAATCACTTTACAAAGGTGCATAAGCATTATTATTCTCGTTTCACAGTTGGCCTCACTAAGTAGAGAGATTTGTAGCAATTTGTATGAGAAGCAGTGTTCTCCAGTGAATAAGTTAAGAGTCTCAAATTATCTCCCCAGGGCTTTCTTCCCAGCTTTGCTGTGGAGTTCAGTCCTGCAGTGAAAGTCACTGTAGCAAAAACAAACACAGTCCTTCCCAAATTGGTGGGATTATGTTTGGGGATATGAAGCTAGGCCAGAACTGCCTGACACAGATGCCCAAAATTCCTGCCTAATTTTGAGGAAGTCAAGGACAAATTCACTGGATCACTGGAAAAACGCTAACCACATTTGTGAGCTACCTCAGTATCTGGATACAAAAATATGCAAAGAAAAGTAAGAGCACCTTTACAGAGGTAAAATGAAATACAGAAAAACAAAGAGCACTTGACATCCTATATTTTGATTAGAAGCATTCCTTAACCATCACCCATACTTTTTCCTCAGATAATCTCATTCAAATTTCTGGTAAACACAGTTTTTCTTAAGCTGCGTAATTCCGTCTCTAGACAACAGCACTTACATATAGTGACAACCTTACCTACAGGATTCAAATTTTGTCTTGGAAAGCATTTCTGTTTGTCAAGTTAAAGAATTTAAGAAAAATTTAAGATTAAATCTGCTGTGTTAACTGGAGGTATTTTCATAGAATCATAGAATACTTAAGGTTGGAAGGGACCTCTAGAGGTCATCTAGTCCAACCCCCCTGCACACGCAGGGTCCCCTAGAGCATGTGGCACAGGGTGGTGTCCAAGCGGGTTTTGAAGATCTCCAGAGAAGGAGACTCCACCACCTCTCTGGGCAGCCTGTTCCAGGGCTCTGTCACCCGCACTGTTAAGAAATACTTTCTTAAGTTCCTGTGGAACTTTTGGTGCCTCAATTTGTGGCCTTTTTCCTCTAGTCCTATCATTGGCCACCACTGAGAAGAGTTTGGCCCCATCCTCCTCACTCCCTCCCTTGAGGTACTTATAGACACTGATCAGGTCCCCTCTCAGCCTTCTCTTCTTCAGGCTGAACAGGCCCAGCTCTCTCAGCCTTTCCTTATAGGGCTGATGTTCCTGCCTTTTTAGAGCCTTCTATTGTCAAATATCATTCAGTTTAAATTCTCACTAACAATCGCAATTTCATAATGGATTATACAGAATCACAGAATGGTTGAGGTTGGAAGGGACCTCTAGAAATCATCTAGTCCAGCCCTCTGTTCAAGCAGGGATACCCAGAGCACGTGGCACAGGGTGGCATCCAGGAGATTACAGGTTGAAAACAGACGCCATAAGGTATTTCTGTGTTTAGAATTCTGTGAATAATAAAAAAGAAGCCTACAAAACTAGTATGAAGGAAAAAGTTACTCGAGGTTGCAATCTTTACATTATTACTTTTTCTTGAAAAATCAGCTTACTTGCAGGGTCTGGCCTCACAGTCCCAGAAAGAGAAAAGAAAAAAAAAAAAAATCTATTGGTTGAGTCAAAGGAATCTCTCACTAGATTATGAGCTATAAAACTATTCCAGTGTTTTCTCTGCTATCAGCTGGCCAAGATTGCCAAGTATGACTAATTAAGGCAAACATATTTCTGGACACTTTAAGCTTTATAGTTTCTCTTACTGGTGACCCTAAGTATTTGCAGACATATTTTTTTTAAAAAAATGGCATTAGTTGCCATTGAAATCAGTCTGCTTAACGGCAATATTTTCCTTGGTGTAGTAACCAGTACTTGTGAAAGTTGTATGGAAAACCAGTTTCGTACAGAAAGAGGAAAAGAAATATTACATTAAAGTGAAACCATCTACTATGTAGAGATTATAATTCAATTTGTGTGAATAGCTTAGTAAAATTTACAAAGAATATAACGACGAAATATTCAGATCAAACCACTTTTCCAAGCTTGATCTGTAAAATAAAGAAGTCGACAAATTGGATCTCTAATAATTTAAAGTTTTGCTACACACTTTTACACATCTGCCTAATTAAACTGTTCGTAACCAAACGGTCAAAAGAACGATTACTCTAACTTGCATACAACTTCTTTTTTATAAATCCCATTCTCAGAGAGTTCTGATAAGCACCGTAACACCTGCTCACGTTGGAGGGAAACATCAGCTGGTGAGAAAACCACCACGGCTTTGGCAGTGGATCTCGGGATTGCATTGCCTCTCCCTCCAGGCCGCAGGGGTTTGTGCCAAGACCCAAACGCCGGGGCTAGTTTGTGTTAAGTCACTGTTACACTGTGTCTTTGGAGATTAGAACCGTGCTTCTTCACACAGCTACCAACACAGTGAGTCAGAATTCTGTATACGGCCGCACGCTGACGGTGGCGAGAGGTAAGGAACCTTTGACTCGCGTCCATACGTAAAACTCCCTTCAGTTTAAGAACTAGCTTCGTGATCTTTCGGCCAGCTCTGCAAAGCACTTGTCAGTGAGGCTGCACAGAAGCAGGTATCAATTAATAACCACCTTGCTTGCCTACAGAGAGCTGGCCATGGCCCCTTCCCTTCTCCTTCCTCCAAGGGGGATGCAAAGCTTAGATAGGATGTTGTGTGAGGGCCTTTTCTGTCAAGATTTCACCACCAAAGTGCAGCACTAACTGCCATCAGCTACTTCAGCACATGCCCATGTTCACAACAAGTAAAGCAGGTTGTCTGCTCTATTGTAATGGCACTACAAACAAATCCAAGTTTCCTATCAGTAAAATCTGCTGGGAATACACAGGTTTCCTCAAGTTTAACAGCTATTGGCCTTTTGGGCCACCTCCCACTTCCACCCAAAAGCCACCACCAAGGTCATTACCGACTGACATGAGCACTCTTCAGGTGGGCACGGCAGATAAATCGTAGGTGGGATCCTCTCTACAACCCTCACGTGGCTCCAGCAGATGGGTCATCTGCCTAGGTTTGAAGCAGGCACTAGTACTGTGACTAAATGCAGGTGAACTGAGGAAAACACATCAAATACAAGTTATTACTTTATATAGCTCATTGAAAGATCATCTCTAATTCTGAGAAGGAAAAAAAAGGATGAACGCTCGTCCTTTCAGAACTGTGTTTATTTTCCAGTTCTGCTTGTGAATATAAAATGAGTCTTTAATCAAGCTTGATAATCTCTGCACAAATTTAAAGAAGAAGCAAGGGAAGCTAAAAAGCAAAGAACTATAGAAGTTAAAAAAAAAACCATGTGCATAAGCTCCCCCACACAGAAAGGTATGCTTTGCCATATGGGATTACAGGTCTGTATTTAGCTGAGGGATAAACCACCAAAGATATAATAAACCCAAACACCAAAAAAGCTGAATGATATTTTTCTAATAGAAGGACTTCAAATAGAATCACCTTTTTTAATGAAAAACAGATGGCATTCAAAACTTGATAGCTTTTAAGCCCAATAAAAAAGATTTTTTTTTTTTAAAGAAAACACTGCCACACTCAGTGCAACATGTAGAGGAAACCACTTTTAGCGCCACAGGTATTACTTACAGCAGTCAGACTACGTTGAACATTAGTAGTACTAGCGGAAAATGAAACTACATATGCCTAGAAGCAAAATGATAAACAGAAATACCTAGATTAAACTCTGGGGTCAATAAGTGTTTCTTTTAAGAACATTTTCAAACCCATTAACAAGGAAACACACTCCAACCATAGTGATAAATTGACAGTCAACTGATGACAGATACTTAGGAATTCTTAGTTAGTAATTATAAGACACCACATGTCTATGTACCACTAAGAAATCTAGGTTAACATTCCAAAATTAAGCAGACAGAGCTGGCACACAGTATCCAAATACGGTACAAATACCATTCATGAGGGGAATATGCAGAGACACAGGAAACAGCGGGACATGCTCTAATGAGGATTCATGCCTGGTCAAAGTCTTGGCCAGGGAAATAATTGACTGGCACTATCGGGAATTTTCAAAGACAAACTCAGGAGGCACACCACCAGCACATGAGCACATACTGAATTTTCAACATGCGCCACCAGTGTTCAACTTAACCGTCGAGTTTGAGCCCCCTGTGGAGATCCTGTGCCCACAGCTGGCATATTATTTTCCAGGACATTTTCAAGCTTCTCCTTCAAACACATCCTCTTGACTTGTAGGTTTACCCTACCCAAAACCTATGCTGTCTTTGGCAGCTGTATTATCTTTACCTTACTGAGATAATCAACACAAAAAAGAACAGACATGTAACACAGTTACCTTTAGTAGCTGCACTGAACAGGCTTGGAAGAGCCATCTAATACCAAGTAATACAAAGCACTTTTTTCTTAGTCTCCCTGAGAGGCTGCAACATTTCAGACTTTATTTTCCCAATTTTCTAAAGATGAACCAATAATGCTTTAGATGGATTTGTCCTAGGAACTGCAGTAAGCAGTTTAATGAGGAATGCTTCACACTAGTAGCTTTTAAATCTGCAAAGTTTCAACGATGAAAATAAGGGATAGTAAAGAGCAGTTGCAAACTCGCTTCCAACTCCATACTCCGTAGGAAGATCACTACCAGGAGAACGAAACTACATACAGCAGGTTTTTTTTGCTTGCCCCCGCAAAAAATAAAAAATCTTGCCAGATCATTTTTGGAAATAAATATAAACCTGTACTTCTCATAGCATTTTGAAATTCAAATGACAATTCACTTGACTGCTAAGTATACTTCTGCAGACACACAGATGAATCTTTTCTTCTAATTACCTCACTTTTCTGATGGGAAATGCTAAAAATCAAGTAATTTCAGCATTAAAAAAGTGATTAAAATGCCCCATTTGGCACCAAATGTTAGCATCATAAAAACAAATGAAGGAACCTGAAATGTGTTTCCACTTTTCGGATATTCAGTTCAAATCTAAAAGCTCTGAATTGCAAAAGCTTGTGGGTCTGGACCCAGTCATAATCCAAGACAAATATGAGTGACCACACAAACCTATACGTGCTGCAATCACAGCCACACAAATCTGGCACTATCTGTTACCAATTGTCCCCTCCAGACCCACATTCCCCAGGTAAGGGTCTCCCCACAACAGCCCCCAGGCCACATCACACGGCGTGCGGCCTCCCAAGTCCTTCAAGTCTCACATCTCACTGTGTCACAATGGGCCCCCAGACTCCCAAAATTAGCAGGTTCAGCCTTTAAGAGAAATGGGGTAATGCAATGCAATGGGGTAGAGAAGGAACAGGAAGCAGGCAGGAATCCAGCATGCAGAAGAAAGGAGGGATCAAGATAAAAGGACCCTGACCACAGAGATCACAGGGCAGGTATCACCCCTTATTCAGTGAATTGGTATTTACATTCTAGCAGCCCAATTTAGCACTCAATAAGCAATATTAAAAATTGTTATCCTCATAAAAGCAGAGAAAGGCGAGCAATTTCCAGCCCAACAGGCTATCTGGAAGATTCTGTGAGAAATTAAAAAGAAATCCTTGCAACTGGGAGTCTACTAAGACAAAGACACTTTAGAAGTGGAGCTAAAAAACATACAGATTTTGCAGGCCTCAAACAATGTTACAAATCATGAATCATTTTATCAACTATTATCATCCACCATTCCCTAAGCAAAGACCTGTAGTGACTGCTTAAAAGCTCACAGCAGTTCATGCAGTTCACATCACCAAACTCGGCTTTTGCTGAGCAGAAGACCAGGAGGAACAATATAAATATTATCTCTGTTTCAGAGAGGAATCGCAAGAGTTGTCCTATTACTTTCCCACATACCCTCTTCATACACTACCTCCCAAATGTGCATGCCTGCTACTTTCTGAGGATTCTGCTTCAGAGAATGCAGTAATTCTGAGAGCTCGGATGGCTTTTCAGGCAACTCTTATCACCTGGGTCAAATGCAGTCACTATCCACAAAAAGAAACAAAACAGAGAGCTGTCAAGTAAGTAAAACGAAAGCCAAAGTTGTGTTTGCAAAACTCTCACTGTTTCTTCATTAGAGACCCTTGAATCCTGCCTGTCCATATATTATGGACATATTGTGCATTTTTGAAAATATAAAACAGACCAAGTCAAAAGACAACAAAACAGTATCTATTTTTTATCCTCTGCATCTACCCATATAAAACTGTTAAAAAAAAAAAAAAAAGTATCATAAATACTGTTCTAACTGATGCATGTGCTATGAGTTACCACATAGCCAGAACGTGAAGGATTGAGGTTATCTGAGAGCTCTTGAGCTTTTCAGTATTTACTGAAGCAAGAGAGCAGCAGCCTCTTTCCATCACACACACATTTCATACAGCCTATATTCCCATGGAATTTTCATTTGATGTCTTTTGAAAACAATGCTTCACTATGACTTTAAATTATTCCTCCAACCTACTACCTCTTTTGTTTCCAGCGAGCCTTCCAATAGATGCCAAAGACGACAGTAAGCTCTTTAATGCACATTTTTGGATGGCTAAAGACAAAATTTTCTGCTTGGCAGTTTCCCAAATGATCATGATTCTTGAAGAATTCATTACTGTATAGAAAGGAAACGTGTATTTCCGTCAAATCATGTTATTTACAATTTATGGAGAATAAAGATTATAAAGAAGTACTTCAAAAGGCAAAACAAGACACATACAAGGAACACAGTCTGCTCTAAGTTTTATCTTCTCTAGTAACCTTGTTATTCCTACCCTTAAGGAAGAACAACAGAGAGGGCATTAGCAAGTCACCCTCTTTGAAGCAAGAATGGTGACTGCACTATAAAGTACTTGGATACCAAAAATAAATGCATTCAGGAATTTAGGAAGAGACAGTCTTTTGAAAACATGATAAACTTCCTATGTTTACCCTTTCTTTGAACATCCACACTCGATTACTGTTTTTAAAGTAGTAGTTATAGGTTCCAGTGAAAATCGGAGGTTTCTCTGTAATAGTACCTATTCTTATATATAAAAAGAGGTACTCTGGATTTAAGGAGCTTATTACTCACTAAATTTAATTTTTGAAAGAAGAAACACAGACCAAGTCACTGACACTAAGTAATATACTTAGAATTATGTTAACAACATATTACACAGACATGAAACAAAAAGAAATCATCTGATACTAAAAAAAACTCTACAAACAGCACAAACTCACATTTCATTTATACAAACGCATACAGAGAATGTATTTTAAGAAGAGCTAGCATAAAAGTCTAGTAATTTTAAAAATGCATGGTGAAGCAAATATTTCTGAAAGCAGCAAAAATTTCCATTTCACTACTGTCGTTGTCATTCTCAGGTTGGATAACTCTTTCCAAACAGATTCATTTGTTTGTACCCTTTTTATCCTAGCAATAGGATGTATCCTAGCAAGAAGATATAGCAAGTTTCGTGATGTACCTCAAATCCATTTTTTAACAGAATAAACCTTTTAAAAAAATGTTCATTACAGACCTGCTGAAAACATATATTTGCTTACAAAAAAAATTTTAATTATTTTAGTCATGTATTTTTTCTATTGAAAGTCTAACCAAAAACAAACAAGAAGCCTTCTACAGTGTTAAATAAATTACTGCACTTTTCTGTTTTAGATAAGACAAAGGTCCTGTCTACTTTTCTTTAATGCAACCGTCCCAATTGCCACAGATGATATTACAGTTCATCGCTAACACAACTATTTGCTCTTTTGGTGATGTGGAACTTGGAATGTGTAGCATGACAAAGGTTCAGACCACAGGCTCCCTCAGCAAGATCTGGGCTGAGAGTAGCTATCCTGGCCCTAGCTCCTTGACCTGCTTTGTCTGAGGTTACAGACAACACCTTGATATAGATAGAAAGTTTATAGTAGGGTTTCAAGATCTGTCTTAGGCAAAGTCAGCAGAAGCAGCTCAGTCTACTGTCAACAAGGTGGGGGAAAATCATCTGTAGCCAATATGTGGTAACAGTCAGATTTAAAAGAAAACTGCTGCCCGCAATCTACTTATTCTTGGTTTCATTTCCACTTGTCCTTATTATTACAAACTGACTTAAAAAGATCCTGAAGTAGGTGTCATATTTTAAACACAGCATAGTTTGATGCATCTATTTACAAACACAAATTTAGACATATCTTGACTTAGCACCTAAAGTCCAGCACCTAAATTAAGGTTTAGTCATTTTGACTGCAACAAATGCAGCATATACCAATACACTATATGGAATAGAAGACTTCCAAGTACGCTTGCTCACATAACATTTTCATTCTTCCAGACCTCTCCCGACATGCCATGAACCATATTTATAAAGGTTGTCTCACGATCTTTCTTCATCTCTCCTACCTTAAAAACAGTTATGATGACAAAAATATATTGATTTTAAAATATAAGTTATTCTCTCATTCACAGTTTACTAGCAGTTCCCAATTCACTGTGGTCCTCATGATTAGCACTTCCATAAAGTCCTCAAACATTTACTTCCTGTATCTTGGGAATTATTAAACAACTGGGAGTTATTAAACATGAGGCAGAAGCTCTTCAGCACCAGCCCTCTTTAAAAATTCAGATTTGACTCAAAAATCAATCATTCTGGCTTACACAGAAACTGTGGTAAATAAGATGAAATTGTTAGCTGTCTAATAATTCGCCATAGAAATTCTTTTCCGACTTTAAATTGCTCATGTCTTATCATTAAATGATTATGAAAACTATCTTTGGTGATTCTTTTGCATACATTTATATTCAAAAGAACAACTTGCATGTTATTAACTGATAACTAAGTGCCAAGTTGTCTCCTATTTTCACAAGAATGGTGCCTCCCTTTTTTCACCTATCACCTTCCTCCTCCTGATCGCTGTCTTTGCAGAAGAACCTCCAAGCAGAATTGGGCCCAATAAATGCTTCATGTCCCCCCAAAATACACTGTACAACCTGACTGGAATATATGACCTAGAAAAGCTTTGAAAAGGAGCAATTGAAAAAGAGTAATGTTTTGGTAGGAAATAAATACATGAGAATAACAGGAATTGTAGCATTATAGCTCACCTGTAAAACACAGTTATATTCCGACACCAACCCAAAGCAAGTGTAGCAAGTTGGCTTTTGTTGTGTGGGGCTTTTTTATTTATTTTTGCTCTAAGGAATTCTCTCCATAGCATTTTAATAGCATTTTCTCAGCAGTATTTGGTCCAATTGCAGATTTAAGGTAGCATCTACTACAAAGCTTTTGTGACTCAGAATCTATTTGCCTTACAGATTAACATATGTATATACATAAAAATATCGCACAAATATGGCCAAAAATGTCTAAGCTGCATCACTACTACAGATAAAAATACACTTCAGTTACCTTGGTTCAATGGGACTGTTATCTATTTTCTCTACTGCAAAAAAGAAAAAAAATGCATAATTCACAGAGGACAAAGTTACAAGCACTAAAATTATAAAATGCACAGTGCTTTTTACATTTCAGTTGCAAAATTGCTATCATTAGCACAGTTTTTCTTTACATAAAGTACCAAAAATCTTCACTAAAATTAGGATTACCTGGCATACGCAGGCTTTTCACAGGGGCACTTGTCAGAGGAATAATCAGAAAGTTTTGCTATATCCCATCAAGAGAATTGAGGCCTTGAAAAATACTAATGCTTTCTGTTTGCAGTAACAGGATTTGGATAGTTTACTTGGAAAGAAAAACAAAATGAGAGTGTAAATTTATTATATCTATACTTCAGAAAAAAAGTAATATTGAAATTCAAATTATTAAGGGAACAGATTTTGTTCTGTGGACACAAGCTTCGTGTTTCGATATTTATGTACTGAGGATGTAAACTGAAGTACATGGATTAAAAGTGGTGTAGTTACACTATTTACTCTGGTTGAACATCTATTCTAATAGTTAATTCTAATTGCTATATGTATTTTTTCTCAATTCCTACTCAGAAGTAAGGGAACAGTTAGAATGGTTATTCTGAAAAGCTGTAAGAACAGAGGCATGGTTCAGTGTACAAGGAAATAGTACAATCACAGAATAAAAAGAACAGTCCCAACAGACTAGCAGCAAAATATTGTTTTTATCTCAAGGTTTTGTGGCTATTTCAGATAACATAAAATCTCTTAGCCTGGTGTTATATGCCATCAGTTTGGCAATATTTTAAATCAGCCACAAAAGAACACAACTTTATTGAATCTGCACTGTCAAGTAGAGAATGTCATATAACTCTTCCAAAGAAGCTGTGAAGGCAGAGTTGAATACATTCAAAATTGATAAAGGTGCATTACAACAGAAGCTCAAGGAAATCCACCAGTGTATTTTAAGAGTCTGGCAAACTTTCTTTAGTTTTTATTTTTAAGCAAACATTAGCAGGCTGAATGGGTCAAAGAAGGTTGGACAGAGTAATCGTGTAGAGTTTAAGAACATGAGCAGTTTGTTCTTGCTGATAAATTAGACAGCTGCTCTGAATTACATTTCATGCTGTTTTCACACAACAGCTAATTTCCTCCTGCCAGTTGCAAAGCTACTTGGAACTGTACGCAATTAACTCCACCACCCTTCCTTTATCCTTCAAGAAAACATCAATTTTATTTGCTTACAGTTACTTCTCCACACATATTCCTTCCCCTCCGTCTCCTAAAGTATTTTAAAATAAAAATACACGTTTGAAATACAGGAAATTTATTAGCAGTACAATATATGCTCCAAAATGAGAAAGTTATGACAGTTTTATGAGCTAGGAAATATATATATATATATACATACACACACACACACACATATATGTTCTTGCCCAACAGAATACTCCTTGCAAGCTCCAATAAACTGTTTTTGTCATTTTCTAAATATTTCAGACCTCAGAGTAGATTTGTTAGGACGTATTTGTTCTTGTATTGAGGAAAACAACAACAAAAAGAAATAAATCTATTCTTCCATTGTTTTCTAAATAATGTTCTCTTAATCTTGAACCTGCTTTTGGTTAACACTGTCCTAACTCTATTATCATTGGATGCAATATTTTTCCTGGAAAACTTAAGGGAAAAAGAGAACAGGGAAGTCCCTGTGATAAAGATCACTGATCAAGGATACTGCTGCTCAGCTGTAATTTCAGACAAAGACACAAATGAAACACTTTTAAAAAGTACCACATTAAATGGTAATATTGATAGGTACCACAATAGACCCTTTCATGAATGACTATCAGGGTCCTTAAAAAGGCTAAGAAGTATTGGGAGGAAGGAGGTGGACATTAAACACACAATGAATTTTAAAGACAGGCTTAAGTTCCCCCTTCTTGCACATGGTTGAGGGAGGGAGGTTCACAGGCACTTGTCCCATGCTGAAGAGCAGGGGGCATTGAGTTCATTGGAAAGAGCCCCCTAAGACCCGTGTCACCAGCCCACAGAAGTCAGCACACTGCCTTCAATGGCCTGTGCTTAGTTCCATGCGATACAGAGTCTGACGGTACTAATCTCCTCTAGGAGCTGAAGTCGCTATCAACAGCAAGCTCATTAAATATGTTTTTGGGGTTTTTCTTGTAAGCCTGGTAACTCTCTTTTTGTCATTATTATTAAAAACATCACAATAACATGTGTAATTCTGGTTTCTAAGAGATCTTTCATGGTAACAAAATTCTGATAGTAAAGATAAAAGCAGATTTTCAGTTATTCTTGTAGTTATGATGTCATTAAAATAATATACGGTCTTGCAATTTAAATTTCATTTTGACATTCCCTTAGCTAATTGTGTGGGCAAATGTTAAATCAGTTCCACACACACCACATTTGGAAGGTTTGAAATAAGATGTTCCTATAACAATGGTAAATTGCTCTTTTCTCTGTCCTCTTTACTGTTCTATTTAAGTCATTTTTTAATTTGCTTCAATAAATTTTTGATACTAGAAAATAAAAGCAGAGGAGAAGAAAAAGAATCCCATTTTGGATTCTGCTAGGTCATTAAAAAAGAGAACATCCATGAGCTGCAAGCATTTGCACCATTCATTAACCACCTCCTCACATTTCAACCAAGCAAGCAACATTTGAGTAAGTCTGCACACACACACACTGTTATTCAGCAGTACTGACCCACAATGAGATGTGGACTTCTCTCGTTACTTGTGCAAAACGTTGAAAGAACATTTCTAAAACATTTCTACAGCATGCATTCAGTTGGAGAATAAATTCACCCTCAAAGGACACTGACAGTATACTAGGTAAAGTTATGGGGAGCTCTGTTCTTTACTAAGGCTGAGTTTTGGCAGGAGATATGAACACTTTCTCCCGATATAAGTATATAGGAAGTTAATTTTACAGGTGAGCACATTTCACAATTACTCCTGTTGCCATCTCCCATGTGACACTATTCTTTTGACAGGTTTCAGGACAAACACAGTAGACGCACAAGCATTTTAGCTCGAGTCACCTGAGTGCTTTGACACGAAATCCAGGTAGAGAGGCTTCTCTCTTTTTCTCTTTTCCATTGGCTTGCTGACATAATCGTGCAGACACTCCTGACACACAACAAATGCAAGATAAAGTGACTTAGCTTAAATATTTTATTTATTTTAAATCGAGTGCATTTCAGCTTTAAATTGCTATGCCTTCTGCACTTACCCTGCCTTCTCTTGGCTTCAAAGGCCACTCATACAAAGTTTTAGCCTAATCACTGTTGAAATGTTTTCAGGAAACAGAAGATACTCTTATAAAATAGTGTACACATACTAGTACGCTAATTATAACAATTATATCATTCATACGATTATATTATTATATCATTCAATACATATCAGTTCTAAAAATATTTATGAGATCCCAAAATACCATCCTTTTGGCATATGATAGTCTTTTTCTCATCTTTTCCAGTTTTGGACTGGCTACTACTGCTTCTTAACAGAGAAGGTATTCATGCCCCACCACACAGCTACTATTTATCCATTTGGACATTAGAAAAGCACAAGAAAGCCACATTTTTTGTTGCCGCTCTTTTAAGGCAAAATGTATACGTGTATAGTGTCATCCTGCGTGAGAAGACAGCTCCACGGAGATCAGTGAGGCCTCACGCTCTGTGGGAGCAAAAGGGGCCATTACAGAGCACTCAAACAGCTATTTGAGTAGGCAGGAAGTGCAGTGAGAAAGCAGAGGAAAAAAAATAAATACAAGCAAATTTCTGAGATAACGATGGATCCAGCTGCCAGAAGCAGCTTCGCAAAAGCAGTCCTCCTTTAAAACTGCTTAGTGGCGACACAGGATAATGTAAGCAGAATATGACCATTTACCATCAGAGGAACTTTGCAACAACAGGGAGCAAAATTGCTACAGATGGAGGAAATTCAAACAGAGTCAGTGAACCAAACAAGTCAGACTTGGCAATGTTAGGGAATTCAACAGAAAGCATAGAGCAATATTTTAGCTGAAGTTACCTTTAGGTAGCTATGCAACAAATACCATGAATCTGGGGTTCATTCATCACTCTCAGATTTTGATGGAGGAAGAGGAGGATTTCATTCAAAGACAAACTGCAAATTCTTCCCAAGGCTTTCATGAAACTCCTGCTTCCAAGTGATTGTAAAGCTGAGGCGAGACACCCAGTCTGCCCACACGTACACAGAAAAGGTGCATTCACAATCTGAGCAGCTGCATCCATCTATGCTTCTGTCAAAGGTAAGGACAGTTCCTATTTTTATGTAAGAAGCAACTAAAAAAGCTGCAAACGAAGAACACTTTCCCTCTTGGAAAACTAGTACAGCTATTTCTAACACATCTTTCAGGGAATTTGAGCAGATTCAAAATTACTGCATCACTTCCGTCTGTTCCATTCTAGCAACAAGGAGCTGGTGCTTGTTTAAATGGAGCTAGGTTTCCATGACTCAGGCTAGGTAAAGTACAGCACAAGCATGTAATGAATGTCACATCTTATTGACAGGTGACACGTCAGCACTGCAAGCAGGCCTTCTGTTAAAAGGGATTCAACCTAGTAAGTAAAGTACATCACTGGCGTAACCTCCTTAAAGTCAAAAAAATGACCTTAAAAGCCATTTTGGAGTATGTGCCTTTTTTTTCATAGAAACACAATTAAACCAGAAGTGATTTTAAGGAATTATCTAATAAATCTGATTCATCAAAACCAGGAGCCAAATACATGTGAGAAGCAGAGGGTAGAAAACAGAAGCTACGCCATAAATAGCAAACTGCCTGAAACCAAGATGACATTAGGCACTCACATGAAAGGGAAGAACTTATTGCATGTACAGAGATGAAGAAGGAAACTGTTTCATGTGTAGGCAACTACATAGAAATGCTTGTGTAACAACAACCAGTAAAAATTCCTATTTTTCCAGGGCACTCATACACTATGTAACAGATATTCATTCACGAACGGAAGAGATGGTTTCTGTGGTGCTTCTCTGAGAACTGTTTTTAGATCACAACGTACGGGTTAGAAATGCAAGATCAGGAATTGCAGCTCAGAAGCAACATCCCTGTCACCTTAGCAACACAGTAAGTAACACAGTGATAAAGAGCAATAAATAATAAATAACAGTTTCTTTCAGTACCTGTAAGGCATCATATCTAAGGCACAACTATCATTATCCAAGCTACCTAAAGCTAAATCCCAAGCCATGTTTAACATGTGCACATGGGTTACAACTGCCGTGTAGCAGACACGCTCACAGTAGGAAGAACTATCACTTAAACCTACAGGAAGAGGTAAAAATGCTTTTTGTGTGTAGGTGCCCCAGTCACACTCTTGAGAGCTTGAGTGGTGTGGGTTTCTTCTGCACCGTATGAATTATTACTATTATAAAGAATTATTCCATGGAGCAACACTGTAAATAGATAAGTAGACTAGCCACCTATGAGATATTCAGAAGTCTCACCCTTTTTCTTTTTCAGACATGAAATTTGACGCTGGCACTATGAATCTCCCCTCAACATGTATTTTTGGTCTTCCTATGTTTCTAAAAATTGGTCTTCATAGAAAAATTCTCCATCATCTCTATCTCCATATCCACTACCCTTCCCTTATCTACTTTACTGAGTATACTGGAAACTAAGACATTCATGCTTGTAAAACATTCCCATATTCCTTCTAGTATGAATAGCTCATGGGAATTACAAGGGGTTATTACCAAGAAGTGTGTCTTTTACTTCTGCAATATTAAATTAACTCATAATTGAGCTAGAAGAGTATTTTGTCTGAACAGTACAATGCTGAACTTAGAAGTCTCGTCCTATTCAGAGAGAAGTTACAATAGGGCGACTTGATGAATTTTCAGAGCCCATCTTGATTTACACCACAAGAAAAGAAAATTACACTTGTCCAGCTGGAATTAGACCTGCGAGGGAGGGTTGTCAACTTCAGAAAAAAACCCAAAACTCAAATTGTTTACTTTTTTTTTTTTTGTAAATTAGGAACTAAAGAGCAGTTCTTAAAGTGCAACACAGTTTTGTGTATGACATACAGAACCTCCTCTGGATCATCCCACGCAGTTCTGACTATCCACATACAAAGATCTTCTTAAAGAATGAAGTGTCACGATATGAATTTTACGACGATTTGAAGACTGGGGAGCCTATCATACAAAAGGTGATTAAGAGGAGTTTGGAACATTTACATGAGGAAAGCAGGCAAATATTTCAGAGGGTAGATACCAGTGAAAGAAGAGACAATTAAGCTAGAAGAAAATGTTCACACAGAAATTAATAGGTATAAGCTGTGCAAGAGGAAAATTAGAAGACAATTCCTAGGTATTAAAACTGTAGTTGTAATCATGTTCTGTAGTAATAGCGAAATAGGAGAAAGCGAAGGAAAACAACTCTGTTGTTGCTATAAAAATAGCTAGTTAAAAGCATGAAAAGGATTATATAATAGATGATAATACGTATTTCCACTAGATGATCCACCAAATCCTTTTCATTCTTATTACCCTTAAAATGACTTGATAAACTGAAGATAAAAGATAGATCTCACTATCTACTCAGGAAAAACACATTACTTACAACATTCATTAGGCAGTAGGTATTTTTGTTCCCAATAAACACGCTGCAGCATTTCATTTGCCAAGGAAAAACTGCCATACCTATATCTAAATAAAAGATGACATTATCCAATCCTGGTTAGTATAAAACATCTTATCAACTCATCATTCCTCCCACCTGACTCCTTGGGAATATATTCATTACACTTGCAACTATCAGGAAGGATTCAGAATCCAGACTGATCAGTGAGCTCGGCAACAGTTCAGCGCCCCAGCACTCAAGACTGCATTCTGGGAAGTGCTCGACTTAGACAACTCACCTTTTCAACTTACTTTTGAAAGAATAAATAAAAGATACTCTTTCAGGGTAACCATTCATTACAATATTTACTGGCTATGCAGTGGTATTATCTCACAAGCATTGCAGTTACAGGGACACACAAGACAAAGTTCTCTTCTTGAAGGTCCAGTATTGACTACCAGTGAACTCTTCACAAGGTGCCAGCTCGGTGTGTTCTGCACACCAGTCACACCACAGAAGACAA
This sequence comes from Eudromia elegans, assembly GCA_003342815.1. NCBI lineage: Eukaryota > Metazoa > Chordata > Aves > Tinamiformes > Tinamidae > Eudromia > Eudromia elegans. The sequence goes on from PTEX01000156.1 coordinate 1,532,452, forward strand.
ACTACTCTGTGGTTAATCCACTGCGGGTCGACATTCATTACTGAATGTCTTGTTCTCTAGTCAGACCATAGTGTTGAGACACAGATACGAACACATTCACGTTTGATTTTACTAGAAGGCTGGTTAGCAAACAAACTTTATCACTCTGTTGTGATGGTATATCCATATTATCAACTGTGATGATCTATGGCTCAAAATAAGTTTGTATTTGCAGAGTACCTACTTCATCATCTAAGCTCAGACCAAAAGAAAGCAAAAAAATAGCTGTAACACACTATTCTAGCTTTATAAAAAAGAAAAATAAGCTGCAATTACTTATGGGCAGTGGAGATTTCTTTAAAAAAATTAATATCCATATTACAAGTCAGATTTGCTTTGTTTCCACTCAGCTTTCATCCCGTAAGTAACAAAAAGCAGAACAATTCAGGCATTGTAGTTTTTGTAGGGGTGAGAGGGATCTAATCATTTTCTTGCATCATTTTTCCTCACTGCTTTGCCACAATCATTATTAATATAATTGTTTTGCATTTATATAGAGTTTTCCTTGCAAGAAGTTCAGGCACTTTACAAAGCACCAAAGAGGAAAAGCTCTGTCCTTCACTTTTTCTGTGAGATGATGTGCTGTAGTTCATGGGGAACAGTTTAACACGTGAACTGAAATCCATACTGACAAATCACTATTCAAATGCCCTTTAAGAGCTTTAAGATCTTTTATATTGCTTATTTACTGTTGACAAAACATAAGCAATGAAGAAATAGCCCTGATAACACAGGGAAATGCCATAATTCACTAAACTGAAAATTATTTTTACAGTGCTTACAGATGTTGGAACACATCTAAATTTGCATATTCTTCTTTCAGAATGACAGCAAAGCCTGCCAAAAAAAGAGGAGGGGCATATAAGAATACATAAATATAAAAACATATAAATATAAAAAGTTTTATTATACTACATTGCACTAATTATTAATCCCCAGAAGAAAAACCTTTTTGAAGAATCACATTGAGGAATACTGGACTCCAGATAAGACTAATTACACTACTCACACTTAAGACTACTCCAGTTACATTCTCAGGATGCAAGATGGTCTATTCTTAAAACAAACTACATCCAAATGCAAGGTGGATACATCTGCTTTCACAAAGTGCGTTTGGGAGGAAAAGGTAAAACCTTAACCTAGAGCAGTTACTTTCTTAGTTCCACCAATATGCATTTTTAAATGATGCAACAATATTTTCCTGGCCTTTGGTTCATTTCAACCCAAATCCCCCACACAAAACAAAGACTATATTTTACCTATATATCAGATTTGGCCTGATTTCGCTTTCGCTTAACCCAGAAATAAAACCCTCAAGAGACAAATGATCTAAAATCAAACTTGACCATTTCCATGTTGTGTGACTACCATTTTTGAAGTACCTTAACAACAGACTGAAGAACTTCAAAACTACGGAAAATACACACTTGGTGCTAATCATTCAGATAATATGAAGGGGCAAAACATTATCAAAGCTAACAAAGAGGAAGGCATATCTGCTAAAAATCTGCCAGATGCATCTTAGTTAAAAATGTACACGGTTGAATTATGCAGAGCTTGAAAGATCTTTTATTTCCTTGTAAGGTCTGCACAGTAATGTTTTGGATACCAAAACCATTAGGTAAACATGAACATTAACAGAAAACAAACATATATTTAATTTACATTGTTTTACCTTCCTTTTTGAAGTGCAGGTATTTATAAACTACCGTCTTGGATTTTACACAAGGGTTTTGTTATTTATAGCAATCTTTTCTCAAGTGTCAGTTTTTTTCCTCTTACAAAGAAACACAAAACACCACTAAATTTAAAGCACATTGGAACTAAAACATTTCTATAAAGAATTCATATATTTTAATCACGCAGCACCAGGCTCTAAGAGCTTACAAAGGAAACAACACTCAGCAAGTAAGGCGCAACATATGGAGCACAAATAGAGCAAACTGAAAAAATTGAGAAAATATTTTGTTTCAAAATGCTCATAATTAAAAGTGAAGCTGGTCACAGGAAAGATGAGCTTTGAAAACATGCTTATTCCCCATATTGGCAATACTTAAGCAATCCCATCCATCCTTCGTTAATGGGAACTATTTCATCCTGGAGAACTTCCACTTTTAATGAGCAGAAGCAGTCACATATGAAATGGAACATTTTAAGATAACAAACTCAAACGTGTTGCTTGGATCTAGCTGAAATATATTTGGGACATTTTTTGAGGATACAAGTTTGTGTCCTGAGCTAGAACAAGGAATATTTTTTTAAATCATGAGAGTGTTCCAGGACAGAGAAGACCCAAGAATGCACAAAGGCCCAAAGTATCTGCTCATCACATTGAATCCTCCTTGACACGCACCAAGTTACAGCAGCTCTTCTGAGATGCAGAGGAGGAGAAGGGAAAGCCAGAGGGACTGTTTCTCTGGAACAAACCATTTGCTTCTTTGGATCTATCGCAAGACAGGCGAACATTGCTATTTCTAAGGGAGAGAAAAGAAGTGATATGCTTTTAGCAGCAGAGTTCTGTTAAATAGCACTCTGGACAGGACTTTCATTATTCATCTGCTTCCAGGACACATGTAATAAGGCCAATAACTTGGTTCTTCAGTTCCTTTTCCCTCCCCAAACAACCTGATTTACAACAAAGATTTAGAAGATGGACTGAATAAATGCTGCAGCAACAGTAAGCTTCCCAGCTGAAACACAGCCCTGCCACATCGCACTGCCCTCCAAAAATCTGACAGTTACAGTATGGATCTAGAAAAAAGCAATCAGTTATCTTGTTACTATTTCAAATCTCCCTCTATTCTCTTTTTTTTTAATTTCTCTGTATTACCTATGAATTCCTACACCATTTCACCAATACTTCTGCCTGAAAATAACGTCAGCTTATAACACTGATTTTATCAACTTTCTTCACAACTGAATTCTTTTAGAAAAAAATGAATACAACAATAAAAGTGCTAATTGAGAAAGTTTTGGGAAAGATGCTGCAGACAATACAACTACATGCACAGGAAATTAATTCCGTAGATGATGTGGAAAAGATGGCTTATAAAGTTAACGAGATATTACTTAAGGCAAGAGAAACAATTAGGCTATTAACAGTGAAGATAGAGCAAACATTTTGCCATCAAATATAATGAAACTAATTAAAAGTGAAATGAAAATTAAGACATGAATATGAAAACAAAGTCAAACAAGATAAAAGGCAAGAGCTAGATTACAAAAATCCAAACCAATGCACTCAAACATGCCACACACAGAAGAACATGAATAGAATGCAGTGGACTTTTTTGTTTGTTTGTTTCCCCACACTTCTATCTTTTTTGAGCCTTTATTAGCCTTAAGCATCTCAAAATTGAAAGACTTCTCTTTCTTTGGGCATGATTTGCTTTTTTTTTTTTTAAGAACACAAAGATTTCATGTGTACCAGGAATAAAATCAAAGGTAGGGGTATAATAGTAAATAGAGAAAGCTGGCAAAGCAGTAGAGCTGTGTAATGCCTTTATCTAATCTTACTGGCAACGGCTGGTATTTAAAAGGGTAGATTCTTACCTAAGAGATGCTGCAGGTATATAGAACAATACAGTTCACGTAACTTCAAAAAGAAGTTACAAAGTGGGTTTTTTTATGCTACGAGCAGCCACATAGGGACAGTGCAGGTCCCTTGTTTTCAGAGAGGATTTGTGAAGAGAACCCAAGATCTGCAGAGTCTCAAGATGCCTCAGTCCAAAGGATCTGTGTGAGCTGTTTGAATTTTCAGTGATTTCTGTTAAGCCATGACATATATTTTAAAACACTACACACCTTCCTTAAAATCTCTTAAAACCTGCCTGGTGCCACTATGCCTACAGACACAGCAGAGCAGCTAAGCAGTCTGCGTGTTGCAATTGTCTCTTACAGAACTGACTGTACTTGTCTCACTTTGGTGCTTCCCCCTTCCTACTTCTCATAGTTTGTCGCCTTAAATTAGTATGTAAACCATTCTGAATACGAATCATTTCACTATTATATGTTAATTTCCATTGGCCTGGAGCAAAGGGCCTCATCTCTAAGGCCACATTTCAATGCTAAAATAAAGTTTTAATTACATTTTTATAGTTACCAAAACACTAGGACGAAGGCGAGTGTTCCTCCTGCACAGAATAGGATAATGACATAATGTGAAATGTCTTAGGATATTTTCCAAAAACAAGGGAGAGAGAGGAAAGAAACACAGAAAGAAACAACAGTCTAAAAGCAAAGCTTCTAATTACAGAACATGCAATGAAATAATAACTCCTCTCTTGTTATTAAAAGTGTCCCTTTTGAATAAGTCGGAGCAGTGTCTGCATAACATCAAGAAGACATATAACGCCATATAAAATATAATTGCTTACTAATGAAGTGTTGATCAGTATGTTCTCAAGAGAAAACTGATAAGCATTTGCTCACTAATTAGCTTCTTAATTCTCCCTGAATAGGCAACCTATACATTTATTCCACATATTACAACGAGCAGGTCAGCAAAGGCTAAGACCTCCCTCTTCGGAGGTAAAGATCAGCAATTTCTTTGCTAATCAGAGCCACAACCTGCAGCCCTCCCACTGCCAGCCAGCTGGCAGGGGCCGGATTGTGACTAAGCTGGCAGGGCCCAGATGCCGCAGGGCAGTGGCACCAATACACGCTGCAGGGGCCCGAGAGGGGAATGGCCCTGCGGTGAGTGCTGCACTTGGGCAGCCCCGACAGCGCATCACAGCGCCCAGGATGCTAACGACTGAGCACACACAGTCAGAGGAAAAATAATGATGTTACAGTGTGCAGGCTTTTTGAGCACCTTTCCCAGTACATTTAACGGAAGCTACACATTTAAATCCCAGCAAAGCACATTGGGAGTGATATCCTTGATTTCACAGAAGAACCCAGCAACAGCCTGAGTAGGGCTAGCAAACACAGTGAAAAAACTACTCGTAAAGAAACTCCATAAAGGACCATATCTATTTTACTGCAATCTAAGAGTAGACTCCCCTCTCTCCTCCTTCTGTAAGAATTAAAATATTGAAGAAGTTAAATATTGAAATATTAAAGAAGTCATTTATCTTCACCAAAGAAAACAGACACTCATAGCAGAAGGATGACCTGTGGAGAAATACCCCTCAGAGTCTTGTACTACATGCATTGTCTCAACTGCTTGGTCAGATTTTGTTCAGGTCCTACTAGGTTTACTTTGGTTTCTTTTAAGTTCTGCTTAGTGAGCTGCTTTCATAATACAAACTGGAGTCCATAAAGATATTTATATAGGTTTGCTTCCATGCTGTGATTGATGCCTTCAAACAAACCTTCTCAAGTGGACAAAACTGCCACTTGACTCTGAACTCTCCAAATTAAAACACAAGGCAGAATCATTTCTCTCCAGCGCAAAGACTCTTCCAATCCTCTACACAACCTCCTTTTTATACCTAACATGCTCTTAAGAGAGCCCCGGGGAAATGTGGCAAGTTCTACCAAAGCCTAAGACCATTTTGATTTCATGTTCTGTATTAGTTCAGTTACATCTGCTTTCTGGACACCCTAGGTAAGCAAGCACTAGATTGGCATTGCCTTTGACTTGGTTTTCCAGGAAATCTAATTCTGTATGTCAGAGGGTACAGGATTAGAAGACTTAAAACAGTAAGACTGAAATGAAGTTAACCAAGCTATAGGCTCACTGGACCCCATTCGCAAACCCAAACGCAGCTGGTTGCATTCTGTAAAAAAAAAAAAAAAAAAAAAGACATTTATGCTTGGCTCAACAGACCTGGTTAGGTCTCATGCACATCCATTCACACTCAAATTCACACAGAAAGCTGCAAGGTTATTTTCTACATTTTTCCACATACACTTACTCTGAAAGGACTAGGAATCTAAACCTTCAAGAGATGCTACCAGTACTACTGATGCATCTCCTCTCAACAGCTGCACTGTTAACTAAAAAAAAAAATCAAAATTACCATCTTCAATACAGAAATTCTAACAATCCCACTTTTATTTGTGGCTGACAACATTTTAATTACATAAATGGAATAAAAGTCTCAAAAATGCCTTTATTTGTAACACTACTGATCTAATAATATCAAGAGCACCTTCAATAATTTTCAAATAAGTTAAAGATTGTTAAAATAATTTTCACACACACAAGATATTCAGCTAAAGCAAATTTCTTAAAAAGTTTTAGTGAGATAGTAAAGGTCACCTGGAAACACATACCATACTCGGCACCATCTCACTGTTGTGGAGGGAACCCCAGAAGTCCTTCTTACTTTTAATCACAAAACCAAAGCTCGTTCTGAGTGTATATGAACGGGTCTTCTTGTTTCTTTTTGCTCATTTTAGAAATAACAACAATACATCTTTGGTCAGCTGCATTTCTGCAATGGTCAATCTGCTTCTGAAAAGAGGCAGAATTCTTAATTTAGAACCTAGATACTTTACATTCCTAATATATTCTTAATTCAAACCCCTAAAAAATATTTTTTTCATACCACAAATTTGTTTGCACAGATGACGATTACATCCTGTAAGACTCAGAGGCTACCACAAGCAGCAATGAGGTTTTCCTAAAAAGTTCAGGGATTGTTTTTCATGTGCTGGCAAAGCAAAGAATATCAATTTGAAATCCATAATTAACAAAAACAATTAAAAATATCAATCCTAATAAGTACACTTCAAAACCTATAAATATTGTAATTTCAAAAACTTATCGCTTAATTTATATATGATGAATAGCAGCACAGTCAGATTAAAAACTCTCAGCATCACACAACACGGGGCTCAAGAAAAGAATCCAAGTATCTTTGGTTTCCTGAGACTAGGAAACGCATAAACTGAAAAAAATGCTATTTTTTGCTCTTCACTGAACATAAGGGGCTTTCCCAGAAACACTTGCCTGAAGGCAGAACAATCAACAATAGGAATGTTCATAAGAAAAGAAACTGTCTTCAGTTATGGGAAAAAAAGAAACTGTTGGCTACGAAGAGAAAAAAATGTACAACACTGTTCAGAACAGCTGAGGAAAAAATGAACTTGCGTGAACATCAGCAGAGAGTGCAGAAGAAATTCCTAAGATGCGCAAAATGCTATAAAACACTGAAGTGTCAAAAATTAAGACAAATATCAGGGAAGATCACATGAATAAAACTGTTCTCTTAGCAAAATGTCTTTAGCTATTTTGGAAACCCTGTATAAATACAGTGATCTTCAAAATCTGTTTGGTAAATATCTATGTTGCTTGAGCTGCTGGTTCTTCAGGCTGCCAGTGCTTTAAAAAAAAAACTCCACACAGGGTCTGAACCCCCGCACATTGAACAATTCAGCCAGAAGGTTTTTTTGTGCAAGATCAGACTGCCAGGTAAAGTAGTCTCTTGTCACTGTCATGTCTCAGGATCTAACCCCGGCATCCTGCTAGGGTGTCAGGGTGCTGCAATAACAAGGTAATAATACATTTGAACTAAATTTCTGAAGTGTAAGGCTGCACATAAATCCCTTCCCTATTTATATTCTTCTACATTATATTCAGAGGAACTTATTTGCCTCTCCAACCTACCGTAAGTATCTTGCCTTGTTCCCCTTTGCCTTATCTTGCAACTCTGACAATATCATTTTAGGATTTGGTGCCAATGCTAGCACATTTCAAACCTTAAATTCATTCAGCTCATGCTTCACCCTCACAGGAGACTGGCTATTTACTTCTATCCTCTAAGGAAGCACATAGCATGAATGACAAAATGTCAAGAATAATTAGAAAAGTTAGTTTTATGCCTCCAAAGAACAAAATGTCTTCTTTGTCCTCTCAGGCAGGGTGTTGCTTTTCCCCAAAAAACAAGAAAAACAATGGCCTTTGGCATCCATCAAATAAATTCTAGCCTGCATATAATTTAGAGGCTACTTGTATTTATTCCTGCACATTGCTCCATTTGCTTTTTGTTTCTTGACATTACCTTCAGTGCCCTTTGCAGTCGCAGCCTACCGCAATAGTGGTAGCAGTGAGCTGCTTGATTCAAAACCCCTATTTCCTTCCCTAAGGAATTCATCTACAACTACTATTCCAGACTATTCAGCAACCTTACGGTTTAGCAGTTTAGAAAACTTTCTTCCCAATCTTCTCCAGCCCTTCTCCCTTTGTCATCTCCAGATGTCTTTTATTTCTATGAAGCAAATGGTATGAACTACCAACCACTGGCATTGACATCCCTATCTAGGATAAGGAATAAATCACAATTGCAGACAGACGGTTAAGTATAATTCACATAATCAGCACCGTGACTTCTTGATGCAGTGTATCAGGGAAAAGATCTTAGTGCCATTGTCTTTTGCTAACTGCTCCTGTCTTCAAGGGAGCAATTGCTCTGCTTCAAACCATTGGCAATGTTCTATGTTGAGGCACACATTCTCCTCAGAGTTATGAAAACTGTGTAAGTTGCATTGACACCATTGCATGAATTGGTGATGTTCATAAAAAAATAATTTTGTTAGTATAAAGTGGATCAGCTAAACTAAAGAGAAATTCTGTAGTAGATGCACCCACATGTGCTTTCTTACTCTCAGAAATCCATACTGATGCTGCATACTGAGTTGGAAAAACCTATCCACACAGGGTGTGGATAGAGCCAGAGCCAACACAGGGTAATTTCCAAACTGGGTTTCACTCTGTATTACAGATTTTTTGGAGTTTCACACCTTCTACCACTTCCCATACATTTGTATGCTTTTGGTGTCATCAGGGATTTACAATAAAATTTGTGTTTGGACCAATACTTTTACTGTGCTGCAGAAAGCATACAGTAGTTTATTGCCTGAAAAATTCAAAACCTGGGAGTGACTTCTCCTCATCTGAGGACTCCCAGCTAAGCTTGGGCGATTAACTGCGTGCGAAATAGCCTGCAGAAATGGCCAGGCCTGCACGACCTGCTAGGCATACAGAAAGCTCTCTCTGACTCTACACACACGGTTCTTAAACACGCCTCAGCCTCCTATGCCTCCTTACAGCCAAGTCTTCAAAAGATCATTTGCCCCACAACCTTCCTCTGCACCCAGGCAGAACCAGCTCTATCTACATGATCAATTCCTCTTTGCCTACTCTCAAAAAATGAAAGGGTCCCCTTGGCTCAGGCAATTCTTTCATACAGATAACCTTGGCAGACAAAATCTTTTTCACTGAGCAGGGCACTGGGCTTTCCCTGCAAAATTCTTCTCCTTCTATAGTCCCTTCTACTCAAGAAAAGTAACAAAAACTTAGAATTCTTGAACTCTTAGAAACTTGGAACTCTTAACTCTGAGTTGTAACTATGAAATGCATATTTTCCATACGTATTGCCATAGGGAAGAAAAGGCATGAAAACTATTGAAAGATATTTATACAGAGAAAACAGCAACAAAGGGTTCAGACTACAAAACTGTAAGTTTATAAACTCATGCAAAAACATTCCCAGCTCTTCTTCTCGCTGCCTAAATTTACATATCCTCTGTGCAGCTCTAATTTACATTTATTTGGGCTGTACAACTGCATTATTTTAGAGTTCAGTCCTTTTGTTAGTACTCTGAAGCCTTTACATTTATTCAGTTCCAGCTTATTCTCAAAGGAAACCAGCTATTTATTTCAGTAAATGTATTCAGTAAATGTAAATCTGGGTGAGAAACGGAATAGTTGGGCATAATGTTGTGTAAGTTCAGCATAACCATCCCCTCTGCAGTCTAAATTCAAGCTTTTTCTTTTTCCTCATGGGATTCACAATTATAATATTTATAGATAAATAAGGCTGGAGTTTCTGGTAATAGTTCCAAAGCTTTTGATAGCTCATAGTAACCAGCAGTAAATCCAGCAGACTGTGTAGTATGCTACACTGCGCAATATGCTATGCAGTAGTCTTATTGCAATCAGTTTTTCTGCTGCCCAGGCACTACAACCAAGCACTAGAACAAGTGGAGATCTCTGAATTGCATTGCCGGAGATGTGAAATCTGCTCCCATTCCTCAAATACTTCCTGGGGGACTGGAGACCAATCACTGCAGCATCTCAAGCCATATAGGTTCCTTTCCCATTAGTCTAATCTGTCTGCTTGAGCAGTAAGGAAGAGAACTCTTGTCTTTGGTAGACTATTTCAGATTTACAGATTAGAACAGAAAAGATCACTATGACAATCTTGTCTTGGTCTTTCACAACAGCCTGAAATTCGTTCTTGTTTGAAGTGAATGATACCTTTAAAATTGCAACAAAAGAAGAAAGTAACTTCCTCTAGGTAAAATGATCAAAGGGTTCGATCATCCTCCTCCCTGCTGAAAAGCTGTCCCTAGTTCAAGTATGAATTTGTCTGGCTCAGATGTCCAACCTCTGTATTTTTTTATGTCTTTGTCTGCCTGACAAAATACAGCTCCCCTCAACTCAAGTGCAAATAATAAATGATAACATTATCTAAACAGCATAGCCTCATAACTGCACCCCGGAACAGCTCCCTCTCAGAGCAAGCTGCCATGTGAAGCTTTTGGCAGCACGTGTGCCAGGACAGCTGTGGTGACATCCCATTTAAGTGCCCCCTCTCACATATTGCCTGGCCATCCCCATGGCCTGGCACTGCAGGGCTGCAATCAGCTCTGAACACTCCCTGTCCTCCTGGGGGAAGCCACAGGGCAAGCGATAACTTCACAGCGACTTGGCACTCTCTCAACAGCAACAGTAGCCCATGGCAGCGCGAGCAGGGATGCAGAGAATGGCCACAGTACAACACTGGCCATGTCCGTGTCAGAAACCTTTGTGTAGGGAGGCAGGGAAAGCACAGAACGTATATTTTTCTATCAGCATTACTCTGTCACTCCTCTAAATTGACAGCAGTGCTGTCCTCCCTGTATCACTGGCCTTACATTAGCAGTTTTGTCAATGTGACTATGGCAGTTAAAAATACTATTTTTTCCCCTCCTCGCTTTTTTCTTACAGCCCTAGATGAGAAAGCAAAGTGGTATTAAGCAGAGCAACCTTCCTAGTGACTTAACAGGCCTTTTAAGTACAAAAATACACATTTGTGACCTTGCAATGGGGTAGCAAACTAAGATGGAAGAAGAAAGTCCTTCATAGGCTCAAGTACCAAACCAGTACAGTGTCAGCCAGGTTAACAGAGCAGTAGCATTAGCTCTGACCAATACATTAAAAGAAGTCTTTTCGAGCCACAAGGAACTAGGAAGTTACATTTCTAAGAGGAAACCCCAGAAACACATAAGATCAAGAAAGAACACCTGATATTACTTATTTTCATTCTCTGTAAAGATACAAAACAATCATTGAAATTACTGCCCACCGCTACTAAAGTAATTAGAAAAAACAACTTCTATCAGGATGAGGCCTAAACTACAAAGCCTACACATCACAGAGTGGATTTGGGGCAAAGAAATGACAGCTAACTGCACGGCGCTCTCCGTAACAGCAGAATATGCCAGCCCCCTACAATGAAAGGACTGCAGATAAGGCTTTTTATTGGATGAAGTCCTCAAACCAGTTTGTGAAGATGACAAATATCATTAGACTTGTATGAAGAAAACTCTTGCAGCAGCAATCGTTCAGGACCGCTGCAGTGGAAAGTCTGGAAAGCCAAACACTAAATTGTTCTTTAAAAATGTCCTCAGTATTGCTTTATTATTATTATTAGGTAAATCATCCTCCCTTTTTGGGAGCTTGAAAGATAAATTTCTAACTGCAGCAGAAAGTAGTGATGTGGGGTCAGATATTTTCATAACAAAACTTGAACAATTCTAGACTCCTCAAACCTGGACAGCATGAAACAAGATGGGTCTCAAGTAACCCAGCTGACCAAGCAGCAGATCCTCGGGTACGCGACCATCAAGTCACTCTCTTTAGTACCTGTCTTGTTCCTGATTCACAGCATAACCACCTAAGCAAGATTTTGCCATTAAGTAGAAGTGTTAGATGTGCAGGTAAAGTGCTCTATAAGGCGGCCCAATCTAGAGCAGCATAAAGCACAGCAGCTATGATTTCCAAAAGTTAAAGTATTGCCTGTGTTAATGTCATATTAGATGCTTTTGGTTACAGAGTTAAGACAGACGAAGAACTTGAGGTGTGTAAGCATTACTGATATGCATGTCAAAATCTGTGGTACAGACCTTGTTTCAGCTTTCAAGATTTTCCCATACATAAAAGTCTCACCAAGAATGCACAAACAGAAGCACTTGCAGACCCACTCTGCGTTTATGCAGCTGCTCTGTGACACAAATCAGCCTCAGGAAAGTTTCAAGTGATTTAAGCGGCACTATCTGCCAAATAACTGCCTAGCTGTGGTTACAGTCTAGCATCTTTCTAGCTCATCTTGAAGTACAGGAGTTTCAGCCTAGGTTCACACCTGTGCTGTACTTCAACATCTTGCTTGCCACAGCTACATCGGCTATGAACATTAATCAGAAACCAACTCCACTCCCCTAAAGAAACCCTGCCTCAAAACACAGCCACAACTCATAGAATAGATCCCCAAATTTGATTGACATATTAGTCCTGCAGAAGCAAAACAGCGCTTTCATTTAACTGTGCTTTACACAGCTACGTCGCATATATAAGCAGAGGTTGGTGCAGGGTAGAGCAACACATCTCTACAGACTTTGTCAGGCCTCCCCCAGGCAGGTCCAATAACACAAACTGACACTGGGATAGACGCCAAAGCTTTTCTAGATAGGCTCTTGAAGCCCAAAGCTTTGAAGCTTAGCTTTTCTTTTTTTCTTTTAGAGCAAAACTACTAACTCAAAACCAATCTCCTTCCCAAAGATGCAGAAATAGCTTTTTTTTAATAAAAGCACTGCAAATGTCTGTCAAAAATGGTGTTCATAAGTGCACACGCACACACACACTGAACTACTCCCAAATTGCATTTTGATGCCTAAAATAACATTGATCGGATAATTTTGAGGAAAGCACAGATGCTGAAAAATAAAGGGGGGGAGGGGCTGCAATAAAACAAAGAACAAATAAAACAAAACCTAAATCAGCAGTCACAACTACAAAATAAAGTAATTGTAAGGGGATGGGTTCTGCCCATTGAGCTCACTGGCTCATTTTCCATGGAGTGCAGTTGGCCCAGTGAGCCTGCCTTGCCTGTTCCTCTCACTCCCATTCTGCCAGAGAGCAGGGCTGGCAGACAATCCATCAATAAAAGCTATGAAGGGTCAACATAGCCTCTGAGAAAATTCAGCTACCCTTCAAAATACAATTCAAATACAGCCATGAGAAGGCTCCAAATGCAACTGCACATAGAACAACAGCTTTAATTGAAGAGCAATCCAAAATCGAGCATCCAACTCAAATGTAGTGACTCTAAAAACCTCGAAAAGAAACAACAGACTGTTCTTTTCAACTTCAAAACACATAGCAATAGTTGTAGTTTAGTTAGCACTGCTAGACACACTGCAACCTCCCATGTTTGCAGTGATCAGAAAAGAGGAAGGCCTTAAAATGTACCATATGCCGGTGCACACAGTCTTTCTTGCCCATTTGCTGTATTTTGCACTGGGGAAGAACTGCCCCTAGAGTTCATTCCCTCCTTTTTAAAAAGATGTTTTTCATCATTGTTTAGAAAGCAGCGCAGATTTTTATTGTATCACACAGAAAAAAAAAATATTTAACTAAGTGGTATTTTTTTCCAGAGTAAGTCACTAGTTTACAATACTGTTCTTAAAGGTCCTACAGTTAATATCCAGCCCAGTAAACATACCATTTGTGAAACTTCTTGAAACTCAGCTCATGAACTGAAGTTTCTAGTTGATTGTTTGTTGCTAGGTGTTTTGGTTTCTGCATTTGAGATTTGTTTAAGAAATTGATTTCAGGTTTTAGTATAGATCCTGACACTTTCAGCAGAGATTAATATTTGAATAAAACCTTATGATGTTCAAATCTAAAACATATCTATGAATCCTGTGTTCAGGATTTATTATTTTGGACCTTAAAACACTTTGTGTTTTACATTGTGTGTACTGTGTTTTCTCCTGTATAAATAAGCTGTCTCTTTTCCTTGCTTCATATTCAATATGTCCATAAATCAGACTTAAATCAGTTTTGCAAAACACAGAAAGTCTCCTCTGTTGTTTTCCACTTCCAGAAAGAAAATCTAGTAGAATAATAACATACACACACAGACACAGAGATCTGAGATTTTTTCAAAGCTGCTGTAAAACTACTGAAATATCTTAAGAGCTGACCTGAGACAAGAAAGGAAAACACAGTAAAAAATAATAAAAAAGTGAAGATTTTTCTCTTATTTCTGGTTCTTCCTTAGGATTAATAATGTCTTTCTCTTCAAAGACTGAGATCTTTAAATGGTTTGCAGCAGTTCTGTGCAAGCTTAAAAGGATACAAAAAATATGACCATTTTGGCATCTAGAATAAATTACTTCCTGTGTCCTTATCTGTATGGGAAGCCACAAGAAAAAGTACTACAAAGGCCAGCTAGTTAATTCCCTATTTTTCAGGCTGGACTTGCTGCACCTAAAGTGACTACTCAGAGAAATAGCACAGAGTGCTACTGGAAGTCCTTATTCTTGGGAACTTCCAAGCTTTTCTAGAAGGAGCTCGCTGCAGTGCTTCATTATCTGTGCAAGCTATAATCAAGATGAGTTTTCATCTCAGAGGCTCCAAGGACATTCCTGCTCTTATAGTCGCTTTAAGCGTCACCTCAGCCCCCTCAGCCACTATATTCCCATCTAACCAAGTCATCCCTGGGAAGATTTTTCAGTGAGATTCAGTGAGATTAGGTGGGCTCAATCACAGCTTCTGATTGATTTGATTTGCTCTGCTCAAAACTTGACTAGCCTAACCTAAAAGCAATCACAGAAAAAACTACACAATTGCAAAGCTATCCTAAAATCTGAGTCTGTCATTTTCCATATGCTTTTAGTGTTCAACAGCTAATAGCATCAGGTTGATTCCTAACCCCCTAGCCCTCCTGATTACTACTACAGAATTTTGCATATTAACCAGCAAGGTAATATAGCACTGAGATCATGCAGGACTCTTATTGAAGGGCCACTTACATGGTTTTGGATGTTCCTGCTAGATAACCTATTCTAAGGACTGGAGATCATTCAGTGGATGGCAAAGATGTCACTGTTTTACGTTTAAATTTCAATCCCAATTGTCAGTGACAAGGGAACTTTAAGAAGGGGAATTTGAGCTCCAGGCACTTAAAATGGAACCTAGTGATAAAACTCTTTCAAAAGCAATTTGCTGACAGTCAGTAACATTTCTAGAAGAAGACATATAGTCAAACAGCAGACAATTAAGCTTCCTGAATGATGGAAGAGCATCCATAGTGTATTTTTGCTACCTTTTATTCTCCTTCCCTTAAATTCAATGCAGAGTTTTATAGCCCCTTTACACAAAGGGACAACTATATATTTTCACATAATTCTGAAGTAGTCTTTGTCCTATCTCTCTGGATGCCTTTCTCATGACATGTAGATGACCTTGCCTCAGTGCGATGAAGCTGCAGCCTGAAAGCATCAGAAGGAGAAGGAAAAAAAAAGAGAAAATAAAGTCTAATTAAAAAAAAGAAGAAGAATTTACAGGCAGATCAGCTAGAAATATTCCAAAAATTACAAAGCCTTCGTCAGCATAACTGCATTTGATTCCAGATGGCAATAAATAGCTAACTAAAATTTGGAGAATTTTCTGTCCAGGAGAAGAAATGTACAAAGATGTTGAATTCTTTCTTGATAGATGCCTGTACTTTTGAGAAGGTATCATGTTATGCTTCCACAACACCAAAGGATGAAACAGGCAAGATGCAGTTTCACTTCTGCCTATGCGTGGCATTGGCAGTCTGCAGCTAGCTCCAAAGCATCCCCGGGGATCATGGTATGTCAGAAGCTGCCTTCTTCACTTCTCTTTACAAGATGTGCTGCTATCACAGGAGTGTAGACAGCTATAAAAGAACTAACCAAGTACCAGTGTTGAGTAGCCAGGCAAAAACTGCAGGCATCACAAACTTGGCATTGTGGTTGCTGCCTTTTGCTCCTACTATTTCCTTCATCTCCCTCCATGAATGCAGACCTCTTGATATCTAGTCAAACCCTATTCTCTAATCATTACATATTCTTAACCAATCCCCAAAACGCCATCCCCAATGCAGCTGCATTTGCTTCAGTGGTCCTCAAAACAAAGAAAGGTGAACTGCGAATTTTCTGATCCATCCATTAGCTCCCAATAGAGCAGAGTTTATGAGCAAATTTTGTCACAGGGCTGGAGAGGAAAAAGGAACGAATACCCTCAAAAAGCCCACATTTCCTGTCCGTTATAAAAAGATCAACTCCCCTGAGCCCTCTGAGCCACAAAATAGAGCAGAAGGACCATAGGAGTTTCTGCTTTGCAGTCCCTCCTCCTCAGCAAGACACTCTTGGGTCCCTGTGGTCTTGGGTTACAGGCCAAGGAAGATCTCCTTCTGCATAGTACTCCACTTGATAAAAACAATAACAAGCTGCACTTTTTAAGGATAGTGCAAGGCAAAGAAAAAGCATGAGCTATATTTGGAAATGTACAAAAATCCAGCCATATTTTGGAACACAATTTAAGACATTCCCTGTTATGAAATATGGCTTAGTAAGCAGAGCTGGCATTCTGTACTACTAAAAAATTCCAAGTGGCATTCAGAGGTAACCTTCCCAGAGCACATAGCAGTGTTCCCACTGCTAAGCAGTCGAAGTAAAGTATGTGCAGCTCTTAGAGTTCATGATATTACAAAAAAAACCAGAAACACTTGTCTCTCCGCATAAATGCCTGAACCACAATCTGAGGCAAGCAGCAGGTGGTCATGATAGTGCAAGAAAAGGATATAAATAGCAGGAGGGAAAGGGCTAGTCCATGAAAGGATGCTCCAGAAGAAACAGAGCCACCCTTGCAATGATTCACAGGCTGACGTCACCCATCGCCAGCCCTCTACAACTGCATCAGCCTTGGCCCATGATGCTTCCACCTGACACCTTCATAGCAGCACACAGGGCTTCAGCAAGCTGCTCGGATTTCATTTCATGAGGAAATACAAATATATCTGTTTCATATTCAGTGTTCAAACTTGGAGCCCACACTTGTTGTTAGATTTGAATTTAGTATCTGTTCTGAACTATGTTAAGCAAAGCAGTATAGTTTGGAAGTGCGCAGCACAGTTTTCTGTCCATAGCCCAGTGATTTTAAACTGCACTCTTAATTGTTTCACTGAATAATGCTCAAAATCTCTGAGGCTCTGAGTGCATTCATTTAACACAGCAGTTCTCAAACTTCCCAGGCCTCAATCACGTGCCATATAGGCCGATGCAAAATCCGGTATCTAAATAAGAGTTCATTGTAACTACACTAATTATTGAGGTACATGGAGCCCTGAAATTCTAAATCTGGCATCTACTGTTAGGTTCCTACACCTGTAAGTACTTATTCTATTCTTGCAAATATCAGTATTCTAACTTCTAAACATCCTAGGAAAGATAAAAGTAACTAATAACTGCCACATAAAGTTGGAAAGCCTTTCATTTTCCCTCTCGGTTTGCCACTATTTTTGCACACAGTTTTAAAAAGCCATCAGAAATTTATACATAGCGTGAACCCTTATGAAGAGCTGCAGTAATTCAAAGCCCTTGCAAGTTTATTCTGTAACCTCAGATCTAGTTGCAAAAATATAATTTGTGTAAAACATGATACATCATTTAGATGCTTAAATACATATCCCACTGAAGCTAACAAAGGGAAAAACTACTTACATGCCTTCAAGAAGATTTTAGGAATCCAAATTTATCTATCTACCTTTGAAAATCTTAGCTCTGTGCTCCAAAAGTGGGCTTTTAAATTGCAAAACTGCAGCCTCGCATACCTAGAGCGGTCTACACATATCTGAAATGCTGGTAACGATACCTGCAACGATGGCTATATGGGCTTTGGAT
Source organism: Eudromia elegans (assembly GCA_003342815.1). Taxonomy (NCBI): domain Eukaryota; kingdom Metazoa; phylum Chordata; class Aves; order Tinamiformes; family Tinamidae; genus Eudromia; species Eudromia elegans. The sequence continues at coordinate 1,550,416 of PTEX01000156.1, forward strand.
ACAGCAGCACAGTGCCTTTTCCATCCACGCTATCGCATACAATCAAGCTGAAACACATGCACGGGCCATTTGCAGCAAACTTCTTGCAATCCAGCTGAAGCCTCTGTTCTGACAAGGCCAGGGACCATCTAAAATCCATACCAAAAAATCCCAAGTCTTCCAACCTCACATAATTTGAAAGAATAAAATAAAATAAAATAAAATAAAATAAAATAAAATAAAATAAAATAAAATAAAATAAAATAAAATAAAATAAAAGTTTCAGCAAACTGGGGGCATATGGTAGCCTTACCAGCAGACAAATGTCTGTGAAAAGCAACCGTCTCAGAATACAGAAGAACAGATGATACCTGCTCATCTTAAGAATTTATTCCTTGGGAAGTTTTTGACTCTCCTTATTGTACCTTTTTTTTTTTAGACAAGAGCTACTTCTCATTTCACACAGGAAGATAACACACTGCAGCAAAACAAAGTTAATCAATAAAAATCTCCCCTTTATAGATAATCCTACTTTCTAGACAAAGCAAGGGTGCATCTTAAAAAAAAGCCTCCAAAACTAATGAAAAAATCTTATACAGTGTTAAATGTAGATTTCTAGTATAAACACTTTGGACACAACTTGACTTTTTTTTAATATAGCTTTGAATATACCCTAATTTGAATCAATGAAAAACATAACTTCTACAAGTTAGAGCAAAGCACTATTGAAAGAAATGCTGGGAGATTTTTAAACATGCTTTCAATTAAACTGATGGGTGTAAAAACATTCCTAAGTGCTAAAAGTAAGCATACTTTTTTTGTCCAACTCTCCTCAGCCTCTTCTTGCTGGTAAACAACTAACAACATCTGTGTGACCACAGCAGCCCAAGTCAGTCACTGTGCCTCAAGAGAGCACAGAAGAGCAAAGCAAGTTATAATTCAGCCACCACGCTAAACTAACTTTTATGTAGCTTTAAAGTCACCTTACTAGAAAGATGTACTTACTGGTACACTACTGAGTAGCAGGTTAGGTATCACACTGAAGAGCAAGTTGTGCCCTACTGAATTTGATCCTGCACAAACACAACCAAGAGGTACCTATTCAGAAGGGTTTACAAGCAGCTTGCATGAATCTGTGTCTGTTACAGGTGCCCTATCCTTGTATACAGATGGTGGGATTAAGGATACACATTCACAACCATGCTTGCCTCTCAGGTCTCAAAAATGTAAACAAAAGGAGAACACACAAGAACAGTTTAAGAATGGGAAAACTAAACAAAACTAAATAAAAACACAAAAGCTTTGCCATGCAGAATTGAAGAGGCAGGTCAGGTGCATATGGTGGGTTCAAAGAACAGGGGAAAGGGAGAGCTCTCTGGTAGCATATTGCAAAGACCCATCAAGAACTCCAGTCTACAGGTTCTCCAGCCAGAACAAGTAAACTTTGCAGAAATAACCCAAAAAACTGCGCCAACCTGGCTGAAGGCATCAACTGAAACTGAAGTGATTAACAGGATAGTAAACTCCTACACAAAAACTGCAGCTTGCATAGGGCATACCTCTGCTTTGCTGACTTAAGGAAATGCACTGCTGCTTAATTGATACACTCAGCCCTCAAACCAAAACACACAGGCAGAAGTTTAAATCTAACAGTTTCAAAAACAAGCACAAGGGTATAATCATGTGATTTGAGCCTGTGATTGTCCATCAGTTGGGTCAGGACCAACAGGAACAGATGCACTCTCCCTGCTTCCACCACACGATACCCACCAAAATAAGCTTCAAACGGGTCAAGCACGGGACACAGTAAGTGCTGTGTACATGCCTAGGAAGTCAGCTAAGCCAGTGCAACCTCCTTACCCAACAACCCTCGGTAGGATACAACGGTTTAACAGAAACGAAGGGCTGGGAGGTGGGAGACAACCAGACCAGCCCAGGCAGCTGGCCTTAAACTCCTCCCTGTCCTCCGCGATGCTGAGGGCGCCCCAGGCGTGCTGCTCGGCGGCCGTTGCGGCCGTTGGCGCCGCCGCGCGCAGAGGTACCGTACCCGCGGGCAGCAGGCAGTCCAGTGGCGTGAACACGCGCTCCATGGCGCCGCAAGAGCGGCGAGCACCGGTAACCAAGTGAAAACACCGGGCTCGTTGGGAAGGCGTGGAGCCGGCGGCGTGCCCCGCTTCCCTCCTCCTCCTCCTGGGAGCACAGGCGGGCAAAGGGCGCCCTGCACAGCGGGTGCACAGCGCCCGCCCTCGCCAGGGAGCCGCGGGGCGGGGGCCGGGAAGGGAGGGCGCCGTGGGAAGGGAGGAGGCCGCGGGAAGCGGCGGTGCCAGCGGCAGCGGGCGAGGCCGCCGCCACCCGCGGGCCGGGGCGGAGCGGAGGTGCGCGGAGAGGGAGGAAAGCCGAGGGCATCGATCGCCGCCGCGATCCGTTGCTCGGCGGTGGATTCGGCAGCGGGAAGGAGGCGGCCGTTGGTGACGCGCGGCGGCCGTTGGGCGCAGGCCCTGAGGCGGGAGGCGGCCTCGGCGCCGCTGCTGCGGCGGAAGGGGGAAGAGAGGAGCTGGAACGCGAGGAGGCTCCTGGGGTGTGTATGAATGGAAAAGGCGCCGGGCAGAACTGCCGTTGCATTAGCCCTTTACTAGCATATAGAGGAGTGGGGTAAAGAGGCCACGAATGTTATGACGCAAGAAAGTAAAATTGGCAAGTGGCACCCTCTGTGCTGGAAGTTTTCAGGGCTGAGATCCCCTCACAAGCATCTCAGTCGAAAGGAAAGGCTTACTAGCTTTTACCTCACTACTATAGACCACTGAAACTGAAAAAACAGGCATCAATACCAAACTGCAGGTGCAATCCTATGGCTAGACCCCAGCATCTTGCACACAGTCCCTATAACGCTGTCTTCAAAAGTCTTTTGCAACATAGAAAATCAATCAGTTTGGAGTCTTGTGACTTGTTACTGATTTTTTTTTCACATACTAGACTTTTCTCACCCCTGAGTTTCAGACCCTAAGCCTGAATGGTGAAAATAAGTCAGCATGTCATATTTGTACTCAAATGTGCTCTCTAGTTTCATGCCCTACCAAAACAGTGTAAAGTGGAGGGCTCAAATAAAATTATTTTTGCATTAATATAGTTTCACAACTGTAGAGTGTGTGAACTCCTAACTAGAAAACAGATAATCTTCAGAGACAGAACACATAACACTTGTTAAATATAGTTTTGTGTTAGCAGCACAACAGTCGAATTTTGAACCCCCCAAAATGTGGCTGTAATGCTTTTTACCCTTCTAGAAAAGTGACTTCGCTGTTCTCTTGGTTTCTGCAAGGGACAGGTACTTGTAACAAGTACCGTTTCTTATGCTATCATGATCATCTTGCGTCTCCTCTCTCGAGCTGGCAGTATCTGTGCAAAATTTTGAGTCCTACTGTGGCTGGCAGCCCGGCTTTCTGGTGAAATACCAATTTTTGCCAATTTAGGGGAATTATACGGAGCCCTGCAGTAGAGGGCAGCAAAGGAGCATGGCACATAGCTCAGGGCTCACCGTGACAGTTGTTACCTTCACGTTTGCTGGTTCCTCTTTGCTCTTGCAGGGAACAGCTCCAGCGTTTGAGGGGGGTCCCCAGAGTCCCTGGCAGTGGCCAAGAGCACCTTCTTCTCCGGGGCACCTTAGGCTGAGGCTGCTCTGAGGTGCAATGAAGAAGCACAGGGCTGCATCTAGAAATGTTTGGATAAGGACAGCAAGTTAAGTCAAATGGGAGGAAAGTGGGACCAACATGGCAGCCCCCTAATCAATCTGTGCTGTTAGGCTGAGAATCACCATCAAATCAAATGCTTATGAAATTTAAGCCTTTTGGTAAGACCAGGCTACATTTAGCCTGGGTGAGGATGCAAGTCCTCCATGCCTTTAAGAGTGGCTTTGCACTAAGTCTTTCCTTGAGATCTTTCAGATAAAGTGTCCTGCCACATGTAAGAGATTACATTCTCCCAACAGTTTCAGTCCATGAAGATACTAAATTCAGAAGCACTGGAAATGCTCACGTCTTCACACTGGCAGATGTAAGAGGTTATCTGGAAACATGAGGTAAATATAGTATGGACAGCATCAAACAGAAAATGTTTTCTCTCTCTCTTTTGTCTCATTTCCAAGTTTTCTTCCTTCTCCGCTGCAAATTTGGGTTTCAAAAGGTAGGGCTTGCATAACATCTCGGCATCCTTCTTTAAACAGTAGGAAAAAAGCAGCATAAGAAAGAAACAACTTATGCTCCCTCCCAAGATGCCAACTGTGTGGGGACCTCCATGCAGGGGTATCAGGAGAGCAGGATAAAAGACAAGTCCTGTGCTGCCCCCTTCAAACTCATGTGCTGTGCTCTCCTCCTCCCATTTAACTGTCTCCTCATTGACTCTGTGTGCCTTTATCTCTCCCCACCCCTTTCAATTTTACTGAGCATTTTCTCTACCCTTGGGTAAAGTGGTTCAGCCTTCTCCAGTATAGCTTATCTTTTTCAGGAACCACATCTGTCTTTCTGTAAATGGTTTTGTATTTATTCTCACGGCCAACATCTGATACAAGTGGCTGCTGGTAACCAGCAGTAGCCTCCTATATATGAGGACAACTCCTCTCGCTCAGACCAAAAGTCCACCTCAGTCAGTTCCCCATCTCTGCCAATGTCCAGCTACAAGCTTTTTCCTCTCCTGTTATTCTCCTTTGTCTCTTTTCATCATTTTTGTGACATCTCTCCAGTCTGTTCATACCCAATAAAATTATTTTTATTTTCTGACTCTATCAGGCTTAGGTGTCCCAGGCAATTGTTTGCCAGTCACTGTTTTGGAAGAGTAATTGCGTATCTCTTTGCTAATTGTAGTAATGTGTGATTCATCACAACAATAGTCTTACTGTGAAAAATCACTCTCAATTTTGACTGAGCAGACTGATACTGGGATCCTTTAAACCCTTTCAGCCTGTGCAAGGGTCTGCAAGGTAATGCAAACTGCCTACTCTGCTACCGAGCAAAGGGCAAGCATGTCGGATGCTCTTCCCTCTCCTTGCTACTCTGGCTTTCTTTTGGTGCCCCTTCTTTCAAGTATGAACCTTTCATCCACAATATAAAGCTCCTTGAGAGGCAACTCCATAGTAATGGCTTCAGTCAATGCTGAAATGCACAGATCTCTAAGGCAGGACCTGACAACTATGTAATTCTGTTTAGCAGAGCCCGACAGTACTTTACAGCAGAAGCTGTTTCAAAGAGACAAATTGGGTAACTGTACCCAGCCTGGCATGCCCTCTTATGGATAGTCCCTTAAGGACAACAAGCAGGCAGAAAGTTGATTTACTTTTTAGAAAAAAACCTGTTTTCACCTACCTTCTGTGCCTTATCTCTGTGCTAGCATATCAGTTTAATTTTCCAGCGAAGAGCTACCAATTAACCAGCTATAGTTTTTTTCCTGTAGCACACAGAACATTCTCCAATAAATATCAATTTTGTTTTCCTAGTTAGTATGTAAGATGCAGCAATACGTCTTTCCTTTTTTCCGTGTCTTTCTTCGCTGGATCTTGATGCAAAAAAGGGGAAAAAAAAAAACCCAAAGCGCTCTCTTTTTCTTCTTTCCCCCAGCCCTTTTTCTTCTGTACTTGCATATGCCTGTGTTGCTTTGCAAAGTTTCCAGGAGAGCTGTGGGCACGCTGCCCTGCAAAGCTACTCAGAAGAGAGAGCCCAGGAGCACACATCTCATGCTTTCATTACTGCTGTCTCTTCTGATGAGTTAAAAGGAGGGCAGGTGACCTCAACCCTAAGTGAGAAAATAAACAGGCAAGCAAACGTTTGCTAGGCAAAGTTCCTGAGTGACAGCTGAGGCTGTTTAGTTTCTGAATGACTGGCAGGAAAGGTTGAGGGAGTGTTCAGACCTTTCCAGTCTCCTGTGCTAAGCAGTCAGCCAGTTAAGCCTCTCGCCTGCAATATTTTCTGTTAATTTTGTACGGGCTTAAAAGGCAATCCATGTCTGGAGATACTGCAATTAAGATACACACGTACATATGCACATATAGATGTGCATTACATTGTTCGTTTCAGGCTGTAGGTGGCTACATCTTCAGTAAAGCTGCTCAGAGCAGCAGCCTGTGGGGCACTGCTCTCCCGCACAGTTATGACAGAGCTTGCACTGCCCTTCAACATGACTCATACTTATCAGGCAGGAAGAGCTTACAGGTGATTAAGAGGCAGAAGCTTTTATTTACTCAGAGCATCTCTTGGGACTTAGCAAGGAAAGAGGGACTTCAACATGAATTGGAGTGGGATTTCAATGAGATTTATATAACAGGGCTAAAGCGTGCAAGGTTTCTAACTTTTGGTTTTTTTCTTTCAGGTAGCCCAAGACAGCAGAGACTGAAAGGTCTAGAGGTCTGTAAAGACTTTAAAGACCTTTAAAGACCAACAAAATGACACAACCCGTCTCTAGCATTAACAGCCTAATGTGTGCTAATGCCCCTCCCTAGCCACAGTCAAATTGATCTGATAACACCAGACATGATCACCTAATGTTTGAAGATTTTGCCACCTCCCTTCTGCAGTCCTTCATCAGAGCAGGAAGCATATCTCTAGGTTTTAGCAGAAAGCATTCTAGGTGCTATTCAAAACTATTGCAGTTGTCTGTAATTTGCAACAAATATTAGCAGTCTTTTGGTCTGAAAGCATGAGGAAAACCACCAAAGTGGCTCCAGAGGTCCTTCTTGGTGATGTCTGAAACAAGCCGATTATAGCATTCCTTCCGCTGTTCAAATTTTAATGCTAAACCAGAAAAGACTGTGCAAAGCTCACAAGCAGAATTCATGCAATGTGTAAATATTAAGGATATTTTACCCTCTCTACAGCTTCCTCTTATCCCAAAGTTAAAACCAGCAGATTGGGAAGGCTCATTTCAGTCCCTACTGCAGTATTTATGCAGAATAGTGAGGTGTGGAATGTTTAGCTAACTCAGCTCTCTGATTGTCTGAACATCCCTAAGTGCTTTATAATTCAAAACATACAGGCATTAGGGAATAAATAGGATGCTTTATTGAAGATGTTATATCCTTGCAGTTCTCCTGTGCCAACAATTTAAGTCTCAGCAACCCCCTTAAAACTCAAACTCCTGTCTGAAAGCTACAATCATCCTGCAAAAACAGACCTGCAAAGAGACAGCAGCCAGAGAGAATCTAGCACAGACACTTGTCAAGTCCAGCTCCTGGAACATTACTAGAGCCAACTTCAAATTTGTTCCATGACCTTAAGAGATTAGAATACAAGAAAAATATTAGGAACAATCTGCTTCTGCAGCGATGCAGAGCAGGCTAGACAGAGTTTTGGGATTATTTTAGGTCACGCTGTAAAGCACAAGAAAATAGAGGTATAATAATTCAGTGACTCACCAGGTAGGACACTGAGTACAGAGGACCTGACTTTTAATCCATGCTTTACCAGTGATGTATGTTTAGACAGAACAGAACCACATGTGTCCAAATCCTCCAATACATACAGCAACTTTAGAACTCGCACTCCTTTGAGAGATCTGTTTTGTGGCATACTGTGCCTTTGTTTCCTCACCTGCATAATAGCATCAGTAAGGTACAACACTGTTTTAAAACCCAACAGCCAAATAGAAATTAAAATAAATCCACATTACTAATGAACAGACAGATGGTATTTATTAAGCCATTCCATAAAAATTGAGCAGAAGATTTATTAAGATCAATAATAGTCTGTTATAAAGATAGGTCGAGGGTGAATTTGTGGAAGATGGTATTTTGAAGTGACAACTTATAAAAACAAGGCATTTTTCGCAAATCAGCTGCTATTGAGTCATTGTGGAGAACAGTAAATGGGGATTGTGCAGTCTAATAGACATGACTATGTTCTTGACCTCTGGGAGCTGAGACACTGCACAGTCAGTTTGCTGAGCTCCTAGAAAATCTGTTCAACCAACCTGGCTAGGAGTTTCTGAGAGGCCTTTGCTGTCGTCTCCTGGCAACACAAGAAGAATTAAAAAATAAGAATAATCCAGAGAGATGCCGCACTCTATTCTGCTAAGAGGGAGAGCACTAGTTTGTTTGTGTGGCATATACAGGAACTCCTGTTCAAAACTAATTGTCTCCTCAGCGTGGGAGAGCCCATGCAGAGAATCATTCTGTGTTTCCTCTTAGGACCACTTGTCTACCGTAGTCTAAATTCTCACAGAAGTGTGTTCCGTCACACTATAAAAAGGCACATTTTTGTTTCTGGATGGCTTTACCCCAAGTTTTGGCAATCACGCTACCCCTGACTCTCGCTGCTCTACCCTATAGCTCGCACAGAGGCTAACAGAGGAGGAGATGGTGTCTGGGAAATCAGTATCATGCATTTCCACTGGACATGACAAGAAACAGGATGTCAGGGGATGCTGAGGCATGATGCATCCCTCCCTTCTTCTGGGCACTGTGCATGCACCCCTGTCCTCAGAGCAGGAGACACGTTGCACAAGTTCCACCCATCGATGTGGCAGCTTCCTTTCCCTCGCTCAGGTGAAAGGCAGCCTCCTCAAACTGCAGAGCACAACTTCTGCCTGCAGCTACAGAGCCCGCGGGGAGTGCAATACGAACCCAGCACTGGGGCAATCGGAAGGTGGATAATGGCATTTCCCGGCAAGGACAGGCTGGCTCCTGCTCACAATACTTTAGCGTCCCTCCGATCCTGGCCGATCTATGTGTGGCCAAGGTTGCACCCCAGCCCATAAGTAATTGCAGGGGCAGTGACCTACTGAGAAGATAAGCCAGGGGGTGGGGGGGGAGAGGGGAGGAGGGGACTGATGGCATTTACAGCCATATCGACCAAGGCACCACACTTTCATTTATCAAAGCAAGGGAAGAAATGCTGCATCCTGCAAGGAGCTAAATCCCTCAGGGATAGTGTTGTGTAGGAAGCCACTCTGCGGGATCGCCGGGATGGAAGTGACGGAAGGCACCCAGCTGCTTCCACGTCTTTGTCGGCTTTCATCAAAGTGGCAGCAACGCTGTGCAAGGAGCAGTTTAAAAGGCAGCTGAGAGATTGAGGACGACAGACGAGATGATGGCTGCTATTCCATCCTGTTAGGCTGAACAGAGCTGTCTGGGCCTGCCCTCCGCTCAGATGCTCAATCTGTTCTAATTTGGTTGCTAATTCTGTATTTAGGTCCCAGGTGGAGAGAAAAGAACACCCTACTGGGAGAGGTCAGCACTCAGATACGCCTAGCTGAGCTGCTCCACCAGGAAAACCACTTCTCTCACTCGCACAACCTTTGTCAGCTCGTGCCCGCAAGGACACTCACTAGCTGGAGTGGGACGCCTGCCGATAATGCTTCCCTAATTGAGAGGAGGAAAAATCCCCTGGAGACCCCGTGCAACAAAGAAACCTCGACAGTGAAGAGCATCGCGCAGAGCACAGCGCTTCCTTTCCTCACGTGCACCAGATGCTACCACCCACATGAGGACCTCTGGCTACAGGAGATACCTCCAAACGTGCACATAGATAAATGTATTGCATCGTCATTCAGTTTAGTTACTTAAGTTAGCTGCAGGCTGACGCATGATAGAGTTCACATTTAAATCTTCAGAGTAAACCACTTTGCAAGCAAACCTATTAAGGTTAATAGAATGAACTTACAATGCCCATGGTTAGAAAGGAGCGGAGAATGAGACACTCAGTAAATTGTACACAAAATAGCCTGTCACCTCTAGGCCTGCAACTCAAGGCCTGCCAATGGATCATTCTATTATCTGTAATGAGCTTAATTTTAAAGTGGTATGCTCATCAGATTTAAAATACCAGTGGCAGTTTTGCTGTCTGCAATCCTACATTTACCTTAAATGTGTTAATGATGAATGGGGGCAGTTTGAAAAGTGCAAAGACATCATACATATAACATTAGCTTAAAAATACAAGTAGCCCTACGTCTAAAGTTTTAAACAAGAGGTATATGTTTGTGTTAAGTTATTCCATGCACAATAACAATACAGCATATCTAAAAGAAAAAAAAAAAAAAAAAAAAAAAAAAAAAAAACCAGCATTTTCTAGAAAATATAATCAGTACATTCACTTTTTTTTTTTTTTTTTTAACTTACTCGACAGGAAAAGAACCATTTACTTAAAATTTAAGTTCATCTTCTCCTTGCTACAGTTGACTATGTCCGCTCTTTGGCACTTCAGCACCTTAGAAAATCTGGCTTCTATGCTCTAAGACGGGCTACCACAGCCAACTGGCTTGCCCATAGATTTGATAAAACATCCAATAGCATTAGGCTCTTGCAGAGTCTCTGTGCTTTTCCTTGCTCTTCTTTTCTAAATCATGATTACTCTGCTCAGTGCCACTTCTGAAGATCAGACCTTTTAATCTTTCAGCCACTGCTGAAGCTTCCTGCAAGGCCTCAGCAGGAAATTTACTTCCTTCCTGTACTCCCTCCCCAGCGCTGCCAAGTCCTGCCTAGGCTTCAACTGCATAAACATTTTAAGTTTATCAAGGACACCGCTAAGGGTTTCTCACCATGATATACAAATATCAATGCAGAAACTGTTTTAGATATGTGATTGGGAGCATACTGAGATGTAATATTGCTCAACCCAGTCATGGTGTGTAATCTCTAAAGAAACATTATTCACACTCCAAGGCTGTACCTACCAACCCCAAAGGCCAGAGAGGAGGTGGACAGCACACCCGGGAGATGGAGGAGATGGATCAAGCTACTGGCACTGAGCTCAAGGGAGGTCTCTCGCTTGGTACAGCAGAAATTACAAGTGAGACAGAGGCCAGAAGGGAAACCTTAGCCTCACTGCAAGGTTTGACAGCCTGGGAATAGCAGAAGTACCAACATATAATTTAATTCTGATGAAGTTAGTTGGGGTTTATGTTCGAACTTGTTCATTTGTAAGCTGAAGTTTATCACATCCAAAAGCCTGTCATGGAAACATGATATATAGTTCAGCCTAGCTTATACTGCCTCATTTTTTTTACCTATGATATCTACTCTTTAGAGTGGGGTAAGTAAAAAATAACTATGGCTTTCAAGTCAGTGTGTGCAAACACAACAAATTGTATTAGTTTAATTGAAACTGGGCCAAGCTACATGGTAGCTTCTATTTAAACTAGCGCAACTTTGTGTTTAGGCATCTCCTTTATCTCAATGATCAAAAGTAGTTAAGCCTTAAAGCACTTAGAACTAAACATTTAGCTGCACACCAGTTATACCTCATGTTTTTGTTTTGTCCTCTTTTTCTCTAGCCTCCATATTTGTTCATTTGTTCATTCCTTTTCCTCCTTACTGGTCTCTAAGTTTTTCTTCTCTTCTGTTGAGTTCTAACTTTGTTTTCCTATGGGCCTTTCTACCTGGAATAATTGAGCAGAGTGACTTTACCCAGAGCTGATTAATATTATTTTCTGCATTGGCAAGAAGTGGAGAAGGGAATACTCTTGCAAATACCTACTTAGGATGCTAAGCCGAAGAAATCTACATTATACTTGGGACTATGCACACAAATGCAGTAGCCCAAGAAGAACGGAATGTTCTTGAGGGGAGGAGGAATTGCTGCCTCTTGAAACGTTTTCCTAAAGAGCAGGGAATACCTAGGATATGAATCCTTTCCCAACTCTCTGTAATTTTAACATAGGCTGCAGTTATAAAGGCTACAGTTCATTGCTTTCTGTCCCTTTTTCCATTGTGTGGTTACACCCAGGTTTTTGCCCTGAGACTGTTCTTTTGGGGTAGATCTATCAATGCAGTTACAACCTTAAACCCTTCTTCTGTAAAGAAGAAGCTGAGGGGCTGCTACTACATTCTCAAATTGTTGCAGGATGTGAATTAGGTTTTCCTTTGTGCCAGCTGCATCATTAGAGAAACTGATTATGTAATATAGTAGATTCCAACTACAAGGGATTGTTTACATGGGAGTATTTCAAAAGATAATTCTTAGGAACAAGAGAAGGCTTTTAGGCCATGTTCAATTGGACGTGAATTTTACTTGAAGAGTCATTCCTTAAGATTTGAGATAAAAACAAAACAAAAATCTCAGTTCTGTAGAAAATAGACAGCAAAGATCCAATACTGGGTTATTTAGTCCATCTGCACTGTGAAAATATGTTTTACCATGCAGTCTATAATAAAGCATACTTACTTTGGCCATTAAGCACTGTAGGTGTGAGAAAAAGGTAAATATCATGAGTGCAATAAATAACACATTCACTACCAAAAAGCTGGACACCAGACTGTAATAGGTCATTACTTCCCTTAGTGCCTATGATAACTTAAAAGCATCTCGTATACCAGGATACAAGTTTGCCATAAAGCGGGCTTGATGACTCAGTTTACATGGACTCAAGAGCAACTCAAATGAACTGAAGGGTATAAAAACAACTCAGAAAGACTCTGTCATGATTCGAAACGTAACCTCATCTGTAGAATATGTGGACAAAGAACAAGCTCAATATTCTTTCTTGATAACTTAAAATAGTATTTTAGTCTGGTTATTTTTAAGGAAAAGAAGCTTTTAAAGATGATATGAAGGAAATCACAAGGATCTTTATACATGAAATCATATGGAAAGCTAAAAGAGAAAGGTTTTGGTATATCTAGTAATTTGTAACTGCACAAGGCACTTTCCACCAGCTTTGACATGGAAGCAGCTAAGTTTCTGCCAGTTACATAAAAATGAGGCACGTTAAGGAAATAAATTCTAGGCTTGTGTGTTGTAAGACATTGGAGAATCTCCTGGAAGAGCTCTTGTCACAATCCAGGGGAAAAGATTGAGAATTTACAATCAGGCTCAACCCACGAGTTGTCTGTGCACAAGGATTTTGGCACTTTGCTGAAGTTAGCAAGAATCAAATTGGAATTTGAAAGACTGAGGACCAATAAATTAAAGCTTTGACGAGGAATATTGGGGAACAGGGAAAAGCCAATTTACTCTTAAAATGGATAATGTCTGGCTTTTGCTAACTGGAGAACAAGAAACCAAGCTTTGTTGTATGGCAGCTCATTAGGATCACAAGGTTTATTAACTAAGTAGAAGGTGATAGAATTACTTTGGAATTTCTAGCAGGCACGAAGTGTTGCAAAACTAGCCTTCTTACTACAGTACATTTGACACGTTTGTACAGCCAGGCAAGGAATTTGCCATTTTGGTGCTATAGATGCAAATACAGTTATGTTAATTCAACAGAATACAGTACTCCAAATTTGGGTTGTCTTGTTACATTTGAAAGCTCGTTAGGCAGAAGGTAACCCAACATATTGAGCTAAGAATTCCCTCTTAGTCCAGTTGCAGCTTAATAGTCCAAACGATCTTATTAATTCAGAAAACCCTTATTAATAATATGGGGTTTTTTTTAATACAAAACCACCTCAAAACTTTTTTTTTCTTTTTTTTTGGTGTTCTACTCATCCTTTAGATGTACCTCTGTATCCTAATGTTGACAATTTCAACCTCCCTCCAGCAACATGGGAATGGGGGCAGGGGAGTCATGGCAGACCATCAGCACCCAGAGCACCTTCCTGGGAGAACCTTAACCACGGGGCTTTCCACCTGCTTCATCTTCTGTCTCCCTGGGGCAATTTTAATAACATTTCTCATCTCGGGCTCACTCCTCCTGATCAGATCCCAGCCAAATTTTTGAAGTTGCACCACAGATTTGGCTGAAGTTTAAAGTGGTAAAAATCAGTTTTACTGAGCTGCAGTTTCTGCCGCATATAATTAGAAGATGGATATTTAAGAATGACTATACGGGGCTGTTCCCCAAGGTGGTATCAGAAAGGCTGTCATTCACATTATCTTCAGAGTGCAGGGTTGGGATGATATGAAACTTGTCTATTTCTAGAATGGACTTTGATTTTAAAACAAAGTAGCTTGTAACTTGCCTTTTTTTTTTTTTTTTCCTGTTGCAAACACAGCTCCTTTCATTAAGTCCATCTGCAACTCTTCAGAGAGTTGAACATAACAAATCTAACCAACTTAACAAAGGAGAGGTTCACAAAACAGGATGTTTAATGAAGTAAAATATCAGGCTTCATTAGTTCCAGTGGTGACCAAACTGTTGAGCATGTGCTGGGTAGAACTTGCTCAGAGTCCTTCCTAGAATGGCTGCAGAAACTCAGATTCTCCACAGAGTTCTGATGATAGAAGGGAGGTTGTAGAGGATTGCAGTGCTGAGGAATGCAAGGTTCTTCCAAAAGCCACCCGATTTGGGCAAGATTTGGGAAGAGCTGAAAATTGTTTAACCGTTATCATGGAAAAGAGGTAAGAACAGGAGATCTGCTGCCAGATCTTCCATTCGCAGCCCAGGAATTGAGGGCATTTGACTCCTATGGAGAACAGGCTGGAAGTTTGGTGTGCTCCACCCAAGCATAGAAAGCAAAAATAGAGGGGACATAATATTACTGCTTGTGTTTTAAAGAAGCATGCACCAGCAAACCTGATCTTACAGCAATCTGTCTTCTCAGTTAATGGTATTGAACAACTTTCCCCCTTCTACTCTCCATCGCATTCATTCACTACAGATTTTTCCAAGTGAGAAGCTATCCAAATATCTAAATCCATAAAACACCATGTGTTGCTCTTTCCTTTGGCATATACCCAGCATTCTGATTATTCTGGACAGAGCCATTCATACCACCATTGCTCCTGACAGAATAAATGATAATCACTGCTCATTTGTCTCCCACTACTAAAGCTGTTTAAATTGGACCATGGCACCATTCAAGTGAGGACAAATTCTGGCAGTTCCTGCTTATTATTCATTTCCGCAGTGACTCCTCATCAGCAAGTGGTATCCACACAGTGATGAAAAGGGAGCCTAAATTTGGAATTTTATTAGTGTTTACTTACAAACACTAATTCTGCTGCTAAATCCTACTTGGGGGATAGCAATTCTTTTTTGAATATCTTTTAATACCTGTTTCTATAGCGAACAGATCTCAAAACAGATTCTGATCTCAGAGATTATGTAAAACAAGCTTGGTTTTGTCAAACCTAAATTTTCAATACTAAACAAAACAGAATTTGATCTTTTAATTAAGTCAGCACTTAAGGTTTGATTCACGATAGGGTCTGGGTATTGCCTCCTCCTAGGGTAGTCAGCTGGAGGCCCAGCTTCTCGTCTGTGCTCCAGTGAATGATTAAGAGCCTTAGACAAAATGCTAACAGCTTCGGAAAGAAAGAACGAAGCATCCATTACAGGATTTTCTATAGCTCAGTGAGATTTTCCTGAGAAATAGAAAGAATCAATTTTAAGGTCCCTGCTCACAATCAAGAAGCGAGGGAATTATCATAACCCTGTATGCTGACAATTTGTAAAGACACAATAGTTTATATAGACAGTAACTGTTATACAAGTATAACAATCTACTTAGTATAAGGAAAGAACTTATCTCAGTCCTCCACTTTGCCTCTGTTTATCTTTTATCTTTTGCCACCTCCACTCTTAACCCTACTACATCTCTTCTTCCAGCACCATGCACCACAGCCCTCTTCAAGAGAGAGAACAAATAGTGTTTCAAAAATAACTTTATCTATATATTTCCATGACCCAGGCACTTCTTTTTTTCTTCCTCAAAACTCTCTGAATTTACTTATCTACTCTCTGCTAAAGGAGATTTCCTCAGTTTCAAAACCTGGGAAAATTCTGTTCTGGGATAAGGTGTGTGGGAGGTGACATTCCAGAAAGCGAATTGCTTTTGAGACAAATTAAGGGAGGTGTTTCAAGAGGGTGAAAGGCTGCAAAGTGCTGCTTAAGAAAGCACATATAGAAAAAAAATCTGCAACCTTTTCAGGCAAAAGGGGAAAAAGAGAAGGTAAGAGATCTCATCCTTTGTTTGCATTTAAAATAATTGGCATGCCCTTGGATCAGTATCACAAGTCAGAGTTCTCATGTTACCATGAGAATAGTGAGAGTGTAACAATTTGCTATTTGTTAAAACTGGCAAACCTCCTCATTCAAATCAACATAAATATGTCCCACCAACTCCCTAGTCAACTATGTCCTTCAAAATGTATTTCCCATGGCAGGCAAGGCAAGAACAACCAGCATTAAAAGTTTTGCCAAACAACAGCTGATTTTAGCTAATAATTCTCACTCTTACTGAATGTGCTGGCTGCAAAAGGTTCCAGTGCATTGTAAAAACTGACAAATCACAAAGGCATGACTGTATTTACCACTAAAATGAAGTCATATCTGTAACAATATGCAGAGTCACTTTGCTATCTGGTACTTGGTGAAAAAAAAAATTAAAAGTTTTTTTTATGGCATGCAGAATGAAGTTATTTGATCTGAAATCCCTGGCCACAAGGCATAATCACAGAATAATAAGCTAGCATTTCTCAAAAGTGACCGTAGAAGTGACTAACAATGGTCAGGTTCTCTTGTCTCTCTCTTTCAAAGGGCTGGTGACTGGAGCGTCATATTTTCTCTGCTGCTTGCTGTAGTTTTTTCAGCCCTGACTCAGAATGAGGAGCACCCTTATAGTTCTGAATCACTACCACCACCTAAATCTCAAGTACCTACTGAGGCAGAGTGTTAATTCTGTTGTAGAGCATAAATGGAGATAGCTGCAAGAGGCAAATTATGGATTGCTAAATAAGCAATGCCTAAATGATCTCTAAAATGAAGACTGTCCCATACTTCAAAAAATAATCCATTTTTACCACTTTTATTGCTAACAGTAAACTAAAAGCAAATTAATGCAATGCTACCACCTTCAGTAAAAGGAAACACGGTCTGATGGATTTAGCTGGATATTAAGGATCCGAACACCAGAGCCCTTTCATCCACAGTTCTCACATTAACTCATATAGCAATTCTGGGTAAATTTTCTTATCTCTGTTTACCCATCTGTAGAAAAAAAAGAAAGGATATCCCAAGAGCTGAATGATGCTTAATTATCATCAAGCACTTTAGAGACTCAGACTGGAAGGTATTGCATCCTATAAAGATTTGACATGTGATTAGTCTACAGACAGATGAGACCGATACTTCCATTAGCACAAAATGATGTACAAAGCTGCCTATCTGCAGCTGTAATTTCCCTCAACTCTACCTGCTAAACCTAGCTGAGAATTTAAATCAGGGATATTTGTCTAACAGACCATTGGTATTATGCGCTATCAAAAGATCAATGCATTAATCCACTTCCTGGCATGTTTCTTCTAAACTGCTCCCAATAAAATCTTTGGAAGGCGTTTGCTGAGAGAAGTTACGTTATCCCAGGGTGGGAGTGGGCAGAGGCAGCTGTTTAACATCATAAGCAAGAACATCCAGTACAGCCAATGATCTGAATTCTGAAGGTATGCAGAGTTTGTACATGAAAGGACAGAAAGTTGCCTTATGAGAGGTTTCCACCCACTTTTTTAACCAAAGGAGGATTTGTCAGAAACTAAGCGCTAGAAAAGCCTAGTCCTTCTGTTTTTGATAGTGTCATACATGAGTAAAGAGATTTTAAAAAACCTGAAACGTAAATGCCGAACACGTTACAAGTGAGACACCTTCATAGTGAAGAGCAGCTACCCTTGTTAGTGTTGTCTTCCCGCTTTTGAAACTCGGGCTTTGTTCTTCAGAGCACGGAGAGCTCCTGAAATCTTTGCAACGCTACAAAAGCTCGCCAATTAAAGCCCACATGGAAATACTGTGAAGAAAGGAACATTATTATAATGACAGGTGCACTGTACATAACAGATAGCAATTCCCTTCTTCAAGGGTAATTACAAAAATTTTTGTAAAATAATCAGGCCCTTATTCAGCCAACCAGGAAGATGAAAGGCAGCTGTATAAGTACCAGTGTTCAGAATGAAGTATGGCCAAAACTGAGAGCTGAGGCTGGCCCTCATGGGCACACTAAAAGAAAGTTTGATGCTATGCATCATTGCTGCCTGATGGAAGTACTCTAGGGAAGGCACACAGGTATTTTGGAAAGCATGTTCAAAGAGTAATTGTCAGTGGCTGCCTATTAAATCATATGGATCAAATGGGGTTGCAGAGGTTTGTCCTGGGCAATACCTCAATATTTGCAGAGGTAACCAGGATGATGAAATATAGAATATGCTGATTACATTTTCTGATGAACTTCGCATGGGTGAAACTGCAAGCACGCTGGAAATTAGGATTAGAGTTGGAAAAAAATGAAGATATTACAAAAGATTAAGTACAAATTCTGGCATTTAGCCAGAATTTCATGCATACAAAGACAGGAAGTTATGAGCTGAACTATGGAAAGAATAGGGTTATGAAAGTAAATCTCAAAGAAATACCCATCAACAATGCTCTTTTATCAGAAATAAAGTAAGTGTCATTCCAGGACATGCAAAAAGGAGAGCTTCTGATGAACATAAGATGAAAGGAGTTCACACAACCCAACACTGATAAGGTCTGAGTGCAGTTCTCAGGTCAGCTTTGAGCACACTCCTTAGGAAAGACGGAGAGCAACTTCAGAGACCAGATGAGAGTGCTGCGCATAAGAGCCATCTAGGAAGTATATCACAGTAAATCAGGGTTGTAAAGATTATGGACGAGAACACTTAGAGTTATTGAGATAAGCGTTCAAATATGTAGCAGGCTGTTGCAAAGAGGCAAAGCATATTCTGCTGCTGCCTTTTCACAAAGAACAGGGCAGGAAGGAATGGGTTTAACTGCAGCAAGGAAGATTTAGATTGGCTTTTAGGAAAGCCATGCTGGTGAAAGAATGTAATACAGCCCTAGCAGGAGTCAGGGCCCTCCATCACTGGGAGTTTTTAAGAACGGGTCACCTGTCGGAAAATGTTTATGTACATCCAATGCTGCCTTGAGAGGAGATGGCCTTTATTTTCTATGAATTTATCCTATTTATGTGCGTGCACACACTGACACGCACCATGCATTCTATACATGTTCATGTTTGAAAAGCAAATTAACTTGATCAAATTTTATCTAATTAATTTGATCACTTCACAGTTCTCTGCTCTATCTACTCCTCCTCTACAGCTACTCTCATTCCGTATGTCTCTTCTCGTGCAGTATTTTTGGCTTAACCTTTCTAATTCTCTGCTTCCCTTTTCCTTCCTCACAAACTGGGAACCTCCAAAAATCTCAGCTCTGACAACAAGACAAAAGTTAAGAAACCAGTAATTTGTGACCTGGAAGAATGAAGAACATGAACATAGGAAACGTTTGTTGCATTAAGTTCTGACCTTAAAGTCATATTTTTTAGTGTTCAGAAAGGATTCAAAATATCTTTTCAGCTGTGATTTTTTTCTCCTTTCCTTGAGTTTAGCATGGAACTCGTACGACTGCCTATCAGTTCATCACAACCCTGATCAAAGACTGCTGCCCCTCTGCTGCTTCTCCCTTTGCAGCTCTCCTGCCAAACGAAGCCCTTTTGGTCGCTCTAATTCTCAGCTCCTCTGCAGTAACTTTGATCATCTTAAGTTCCTACTACAGCCAGGAGAAACGCGCTGCCTTTTCCAGGGAACAAGTAAGCCTGGCTGCGCCTCAGATCTGCCCTCTGGAAATCCTTCTCTGCCTAAGGGCTCGCCTGTGAACTTGCAGTTCATTGGTAAGTACAGTACCCCCAAGGAAAATACACTGAATTGCCTGAAGGAATCTCCTTTCTTCGAGACGGAAAATTTTGCCCGGGGTAGGGAACCCCTCACACTAGGGGCTAGGGTAGGTGCTACAAGGGGAACATGGAAATTTTAGAGCATGCCTTCCCTGTCAGACCCCGGGACTCCAACTGACACATGTGGAGAGCAGAAGCAGCCCCTCACCAAGGCCTTATGGCCAGAAATTTGTCCTCGCAGATAGGTGACAAGGCCCTGACGTGGCACCCGCAGACAGGGCTGGCTGGACCTCAGCGAGACCTGCACAGGGCCCACCGGCCTAAGGAGCCCACAGGAACCGTCCATGGTGCGAAGCGCTCAGCACCTCCTTGGAGGGCAGCAAGCAGCTGAAGACGTGGGGACACTCGCGTGCCCAGCAAAGAGATCAAATAAAATAACAGACAGGCAGCTGCAGTGACATGATTAATCACGAGAGCACAGCTCACCAGAGTAAGGACGTTACTAGAAGCTTTCTGTAAAGCTCCTCGTAATTTACAGTGTATGTACCATAAAACAGGGTTCTGAACAACAGATACTCATAAAATTAAAAAAAAAAAAAAATTGAGCAGAGCTATATCAAACAAAAATTACAAGGATTACTTATTTTTTTCTCAGCAAGAAAAAGAAATACTTTTAATCATTCAGATTCTGCTTTCTCCATGGCTTAGCTGAATTGTTTACCTTTCCTTGATGAAAAAATATACATATATTTAGAATCTATCACTGCAATGCCACATGTTTCTGAGTGACAGTTTCATAAACAAACAATAAATAACTGCAAGGGTTTTTTTTTAACCCTGTATTAAGAAAGGAACTCCTAGCATGTCAGGTGGGATATTTTCACTTTACATCTCACGAAGCAGCACATATCCAAACTCTATCTGTACAAAAACTTTCTGAAAGTTTCTTACCTGCCTGTGCACTGCCATCCATGGCAATGGCACAAAGAGCTGTGGTACAGGGCTTTTATGGCCGTGGCATCTCCACTGCTCTTCAGAGCAGCTCTCTACAACACACAGATAAGGACTTAATTGACTTTGCCAGAACTGGCTGCAGTGGCTCCATAAACATAAGAACGTAAATGCTAGTTAAACCTGAGGCAGGAATTATTTAGTTAAAAGGAGCTTTGAAGTTTTATTTAAAAAATTCTCTTTAAAATCTCTATAAAAATAAAATGTATCTTTGGAGCCATAAAGTTTTCATGCTATCAATGAAAACTAGGTTGGCACAAAAAGAATTACAAATTAAACAATGAATAATTTTGACATTTCAAAAAATGTAACCACATCTCTCCCTCAAAGAAATCGAAACCATCCTAGTCTCCCTGCCTTGTTTCAGGTCTTGTTTCTCATGCGGCCATCTGGTTTGTTAGTATCACACAGAATCACAGAATGGCTGAGGTTGGAAGGGACCTCTAGAGATCATCCAGTCCAACCCGCTGCTCCAGCAGGGACCTCTAGTCTTAGTTCGCACTGGAAGCTGGGGCAGTGACCAGTAACTGAGGTGGGAAAAGCTACCCCCGAAGGCTGCCCATCCATGGCCCCCAACCAGGTCTGGATTTACAGAATGTTCTCGACCCACCTCCCTCAATGGGGCTGTTAGAGGCCACTGCACATGACTGATCTTCACATCCACTCGTGAAGTCTTTCTGCGCCCAGAATGGTATTGTGAATGCTTGGCATCGTGTGTGGTGGGCTACATGTCGTCTGGCCTTCAGCCCCTTTGGGCAGGATATACTGGAGAATCTACTGCAGAGGGAGAGCTTTGAATGGTCTATGCACTAGGCAGAAACACAGTGTGTCATGTACCAATTGTATCAAAAAAACCCAAAACAAAAACAAAAGAAAATGAGCTGCTGATTTTGTTGGAATAAGACATCTAAGATCTCAGTGTTTATTCAGTGTGTCTGGCACTGAGAAACTTATTATGGTTTGTGTGATGTTTACACACACGCCATACGCAGACTCGGGTCCCACCACAACAGCTTAGCACTGCTCTAAGAAAACACACCTTCACAGAAGAAACACTTTTTGTTTGTTTCAAATAACCTTCACGATCTTGCATACCAGCTCCTTGTAAGTAATTCCACTGAAGTCAATGGGACTGCTTTTTGTGGCTATAGGAAATCCTATCTACACATTTAAGCACTAGGAACTTCCTAACTGTTCACATACCATTTAAACTCTCAGGGTCACGGATACGTCCTCTTGCTTTCTGACTTGCATTTCTTCACGTATTTTGCAGTAGCTCTCATGCCAGGAATTACCTGGATCTTTCTTTGTGTTTTGTAGCTGTCTTATACTTCCAGGGAACTGAAAAGAAGATGCAAGCAATTAGAACTACTGATCTCTTACATTTTCAGCACATCCTCTTGAGCTGTAGCCTTCTCCAAAAGTGCAGACACAGAATTCATGAATTGTGTATTGATATAAATTATTGAAATTGCAAATGATTACAGTTGTATCTTCCTCTGCTGCAATATTAACAAGAAGGATTTGTGTACTATAGCAAGAGTAATGAGACTTTGTCTTTGTCTGGCAAGTTCTCTGCTATCTATGAATTTTAGGAAAGGCGAATAAATTGTTCTTTCCTTTCCCATTCAGGTTTTCATTTGTTCTCTGCCTGAAGTGCCTCATACCTGAGCACAAGAGCTCTAAAGAAAACTCGCTCTTTGAAAACAACCACTTGTAGATCACTGTTGCTTCAAGGGCTGTTTAAGTTGTAGTTCACCCTCAGCTACTATCAATGGTTGCCATTCAGTTTTTACTTTTTACATTAATAAAAAAAAATGAAAAGAAAAAAGAGGATTTGTTTCATGATTCAGCTGGGGATATTGGAGATTTTGAGATACAACGGTTCAGCTGAGAAGTACGGCCTCACTGGCCAAAGAGTAGTAGAGTCAGCATGGTTACATTAGTTTCCTCTGAAGTTCTGTCAGCTCTACTGAGCTCATAAAAATGACAAAAATAAATCAAAGCTAGGAAAGAGAGCAGGAAATAAAGTGAGAGAAAAGGCATAAGGCAACATTAAAGGCAAAAGGAACAAAAATGTATAATAAAAATGTAAATAAAGACAAAAATAGAAAGTGGATTCTTTACTACTGTGTGGAGGTTGCCTGTTGACATCCTTTCAGGATGACTAATGCATGCCTGACCTGGGATTTGAGCTCAGGGTTCACAAACTACCTCATTGCTGTCTGAAGCTGTGCAGCCTTTACTGGAACAGTGTTAGTGCTGTCTTTGCCAATGCCAAGAATCACAAATGCAGCAAGTTTGATCCTTTGGTAAAAATAGTTTTCTTTCTCTCCTCATTTTGTGAAAAATATGAGCATATCACTCAATGCCTTCCTTCTCTGGGTACTTCCTTATTCCCAGACAACGTCAAAACAAAAGACCCCAAATGAGAGCAATAACATCTCTCACTCTTGGAGCATAGCAGTAACCAGCCACTGGGATCTGAGGTGGCTCTGATGTTCTGAAGAGCTTGAATTCTTAACTTCAGTGGGGTCTTATGACTTTGCATTTTTTGGAAGGAAAAAGGAAGTGTACTGAAGGAAAAAAAGAATCAGTGGAAGTGGAGGAAGGGATTTCAAGCAACTCTGCTCAGCTGTGCAGGAAGCTCAAGAGAACCAATCGTTCCCTTCCGCTGTCTTGCGGGAGGGCTGCAGCCCCGCTCTGGCCTGGATCAGGCGAGCACTTCCAAAGCGAGTGCCCCCATCACCACCACGTCTGGCACTGCGGTGCCGCCGGGGAGCTCCGGCTGGAGTCCAGCAGACACCTCGCGGAGGCTCTGCAACACCGAGAGGCGTCTTTTGGGACTAAATGGTTCAAGGCACAGGACCAGACTAAAGCCAGTCTAAAGAACAACCCTCCTGCCCTTGCCTCCTTGAGCCCAGCACAGTGTGTGTCAGGTACTCACTGCCAAATCTTTCATCCCACTACTCGTTTACATAGGTATAACCTTTGTTGAATTACCATTTCTTTGGAAACATCATTCTGCTCTTTTGTGCTTCAAGCATATAAAAATCATAATTTTATTTCCAGATATCCATTTTATCCATGTTAAATCCTCGTCTACAAGGTGACATGTGTTGTTTTCCCTACTTTCTTCCCCATGTAGCTACTTGAGATCAACCTTGTCCTGGTGTTGGAGCCCCTGACAATATCCTCTTCAGAGTTCATTACCAGATGGCTAATTGCTTTTGGATCCTGTGTCTT
Source organism: Eudromia elegans (assembly GCA_003342815.1). Taxonomy (NCBI): domain Eukaryota; kingdom Metazoa; phylum Chordata; class Aves; order Tinamiformes; family Tinamidae; genus Eudromia; species Eudromia elegans. The sequence continues at coordinate 1,574,198 of PTEX01000156.1, forward strand.
TTTCATCCATTGGGTCTGAGCATCCAGGCACTTCAAGTCTGGCCTCTGAAATGTACTCCCTTGAGTGCACTCCAGCGCTAATAGCCCTAGTGAAGAAACATCCCATGGTACAGTTACACTGAGCCTTTAAAATCAGAGCAAAACCACTGAAGAAGCTGGGGGGAAAAGGAGAGCAAGTCACACCACCTATATTTAAGCCCAAATTTAGATGTCCTCTATTGTCAATGGAAAGCATTGGGGCTTGTCAAGAGGCCAGCTCTGCACAACTGTATTAGACTCCTTTCCTGAATCACCCTCCAGAGAAGTGTTGGCTTTCCAGTGACTACAGCGGAGTCCAGGGAAAGCAGCTGGCAGTGCTAAAAATGGCCACGGTCAGTACGTATGGGTAAGTCTTCATGCTAGCGTTCAAGTCAAAAACATGCCAGCATTTCCAGAACCACCAAAAAGTAACACATACACGAATGCCACAAATGCCACCTCCATTCCCTCTGCACTGCTGACTGCCTTTTGAGCTCCTCCCATGTTCTCCAGGGCTCTGAACACCTCCTTCCCCTCTCTTCCCATTCAGGCACTGGAGTCTCTGACCCTGCTGTGTCTGACTCCACTCCTACTCAAAAATAGCAATGCAACAGACCACGATAGTAACAGTTGGAAAAAAAGTCTTTAAGCATAGAGTGGTTTTTCTGTTTGTTTCAAACTGAGATGATTTGCAAATCTGTATTAAATTTTCCATACCGTTTGCAGTGAAAAATCTGTGGGGGAAAAAAAGTATTAAAAAGTCTAAACATCTCAATAACAGCAAGAAAACCCTTTGATTTTCTTATACTGGAGGGAAGGGAAGCTCTGACAATTTCTATGTGTGGATTTTTTTCCTCTTAGCTGGAAAACCCATAAGCCTCTGTCTCTGTTGCCAACCTGAAGTGACTCCCACTGATGATTTTCGCGAGCAAGCCCTGGTGAAAGACATTAATCAAGGTTCCATTCAAAACTGAGGGTGAAATATAATAAGAGTTCCAAAAAGATACGATTTGTAATACAGGCAAATATGGGCAAAACATCACCAGCACCTTCCTTCTGAAGTAACATTCAGAGGGAAAAATGACTTTTGCCGTGATTCTATTTGAAAGTGCTATTTGTTGGATTGTAGTCGCAATATAAAAAGACAACTTTGCAGAGAAGCTAAAACTCTAGCTTAATACCAGTATTTCATGAAAAATGAAACCAAAGATCTCTCCGAAATTATTTCTTTCCACTTGTCCATGTATTCGGCCAGTAGTAGAAAAGGCTGTCAAATAATATAGCAAAGAAAGAAGTGACACAAGTAGAAAGAGCTTGAGGAAAAAATATTTTGACGTTAACATTGCGCTTCAGAGTGAGGATTTTTGATCATTCCAGTAGACCAGGAAATGTGATAGAGCTTTTTGCAATGCAAATAAATAAATAAATAAATAAATAAATAAATAAAAAAGACAGCATACGTGAACTCCCATATTGCAAAGTTTGCCTAGTGTATACACCACACTAACACAACAAACGTCTCCATTGAAAGGCACTGTACAAGCAAAGGAACCACTGAGACCTTGTGTGTCTGTCAACGTGTGCCCAGCCCTCCCTTGGCTCTATAAGGAATGGGCTGCTCTGCTCAACCCATTCTGAAAGGTCAGCACCAAGCAAAGAAGTCTTGCAGCAGTCAGAGCCAGGAAACATGACTTTCCTGTGCACTTCCCATAGAGGCATGCTATTACGGAACACAGGAAGGGATCTATTTTTGAAGGGATGTATAGCTATGGATTTTGAAACAGTATTTAAATAAGAATGAGGGGAATATCTGCGTGTCACTCCAGCCTCCTTGTAAAGTTTTGTAAAGTTGGTTTGGTACCAGGTCAGTTAAAACTTCAGGTGATGTTCAATAAACTCTCCTAATTTTATCCTTTTTCACCAAGTAGAATTCAGGACTAAATTCATTCTACACTTCTGCAAGGTTATAGCAGAGATAAATTTGGCCAATATGTATTCATAGCTGTGCTAAACACTTTACAGTAGCTTTCTTATGATATCACATGGAAGAGCCAAAAATAACTTGTTTTCCATGGTCCTCATTTAATTCTCTAGCAAATATCGTTGCTGAATGTAAATTAATAGTTAGTACAGCATCTGCTCTGCATTTCCCTTATTTTTATAGGGAAAGACTGACTTGACTTCTTATTTTGATAATGCAATAGTAACACACCTGCTGGAGCCTGGTATATTGCTACTCCAGGGAAGGATGGTTAATTGCATTTTCTGCCTATCAGAAATGGAGAATTTTAGATTTAGTATCATCTTCCATGACATTCTTTAAACATCTTATCAAAGCTTTCCAACACCACACAAAACTCACGCCTCCTTATGAGACACTGCCCACCAAAAAAGCTTTGCCAAGATAAACTTCTCGGGGAGTGAATCCACTCTCAATAACACACTTTATATCTAGAATAAGAACACTGTTGTAATTGCAGTAATAGCAAATGCATTAATAAAGACCTCCTTACATGTACTAAAACGAGGAGGAATAACATAGCATAATCCATAAGACTTAAATCTAATTCACAGACGAGGACACAGTTTTGGATAAATAAAAGTGCAGGTTGTGCTTTCTGGCAAAATCAAGCAGGATTGGTTTCCTCTTCATTTTAGCAAAGAAGTTATTAAGGGCTAAAACATTAAACTTACATTTGGTTGATGAGTACAAGCCCTTTATAAGCATATAGCAAAGCAACAGGTACTAATTGTGCTGATGAAGTCACTGGCTGATGGCTTCAGCAAGGGAGGACACTCTTAGTACCAGCCCACAGATGATCTGGAAAGTGCTCAGTGATTCCCTCCCCCTCTCTGGAACTAGGGGAAGAAATGAAAGAAAAGGGAAAAAAAACCCCAAAGATAACAGGGTTAGAGTCTTGATCTCTTTTGTTTGTCTTAGCAATAGGCAATTTTGTTTTATGGAAGGACATGGATGACACGGAAGGATCTGGTTAATGTGCCTTTTAGTCACCACTCTAAAGCATAAGAAACAGGTGTTGATGACACGAGCGTCCTGGAGGGACTACGGCAAATTAGAAGCAGCAGTGATCAGGCGCCCACACTAGGAACAGCTGCTTGATGAGGTCCATAAAAACAAAACAAAAAAGAAAGAAACAAAACAAAACCAAAAATATATATTTAAGTAGGGAAAAATAATAAAAGAACAAGAGTGAAATAAAGTCAAAATCTGGAAGAGAAGAAGCAAAGCCAAAGACAACTTTTATAGGCCAACGTTACGATTATCAGCGGAACCATTAACAGAAGCCACTCCAGTAGCCATAAAAACCCTCGCACTGTTTGCCAGGTTCCCGGGAGTCTCCCAGAGATGGAGATAGAGGCTGCAGTGGCAGGTCCCTGTCCTGGCACACATCCCACCATGGAGAGTAAATTAGGAGCCTCGTTTAACTGCCTCCACCTACACGGGAGGGCGCTTATGTTGTGTGTAGGAGACCGGTCTGGAAATCCAAAATCAACTGCATGCAATTGATTTCTTTATAGTTCCAGGCTAGCGTTTTTCTCTACATAATCTTAGAGTAACAGACCCACAAGCCTTGCATGTACTCTGGACTTAACTGAGAAGAACTGAAAAAAAACCCCAACACTTAGAACCCTTTTCAGTATCTGAAGCACAGAAGTTGCACTCCAGTATATCCTCTGATGGCCATATCCTGTAGGGTTTATCTGTATAATGTGCAGTTTGTTTCTCATTCTGTCACCATTAATGCTGGCATAAGAAATTGATTCATTTTCCCAAAGTATATGGAATTCTGAGGTTTAAAGAGAAAATAAATCAGAGGAAATGCACGATGGAGTATGAAAGTGCTTTCTGATAGCTGAAGCAGTAAAAACCTAGCCTAGCTCTGCTGTCTCTGATCCATATTCAGGCACATTTCCTTCTTTAAAACAACCACCCCCAGAAACCAGCCCTTAGTTTAACAGTAAGTACTTCAGGTTGGAGCTGTGATATTTGTACAGTGCCAGCATAGCACGACTGCTGTGTTCACACACTACCACAGTAGGGATGAGTCCTAAGAGTAAAAATAGCTAAATAGAGGGAAAAAAAAAAAGAATAAACCTCATATATAGGAGGAAATAAAAAAGTAATGTGAACAAGCGTAAGGCAACCAGCAAACAGAATGGAGGTTCTTCAGGGACAGGAATGGTAAATGGTATCTTATGCTTTGTCTCTAATATCTCTCTGCAATATGGAGGCCAGTGCAGTGCTCTTAAAGTGGTGCAGTAAAACAAATAAGAATTAGCTTCTGGTTAGAAGTTAACCTCTAACAACAGATGCAATGATAAAAACATCAATACAGCAAAATTACAAAGAATAGTTTCACCAGCTGAAGGAAAGGCTTTTTCCAATGTATAAAGTGGAGCTGGATTATAAAATACCAGGTAGATAGACAGGAGAGAGGGAAAAACAAATCTATCTTGCTTCTTGAAAGGCAGCGTAGTGCATTACCCAACGTCTGAGCCGTGAGCAAAACAAGTCACAAAGAAGGCCTAGCAACAAGATACTTTGGGTAATACCAAAGTTACTTTCCACCAGGAATAATATTTCGCGAAAGCCTCGTCTTCACCAGAGCAGAGTATACAGCCGGTTTTACTAGGGCCGGGATGCTGAACATGCAGCTCTTTTATGGCACACGAGTGAGGCGTTCACCAGGCTGACACCAAGGGCAAAGCAGCCATCTCGAGCAGGCAGCCTTCTCCAAGGAGGGTCAGTCTAGCACTTCCTCTGGTAGATCACAAGGGTGGAACGTCCACAGAAATGCTGCAGTTTAGGGAAAGCTGCTCTGATGAAGCACAATTATAAAAGCTGCAGCTGGAAGAGGACACGCGATGTTCTGAACGAGAATAAAACATCACGGAGTGGGAAGCGCATTCCGTGCCTTGGCTCTCCAGAAGACTGTAGCTACTGCTCTGCCTGGTTCCACTCAGGCGCCTGCTGAGCAGGTATAATCATTGCCACCTACCTCCCAGTAATGTTTTTTAGTTGCTTAAAAAGGGATGTCACATCATAGAGCACGTTGTGCTAGAAAAGTGTCTCCTGCCAATGGAAACGGCCTATGGCTCTCCTGAGTGCTCTTCTGTCCAAGTCTTGTACTTCATCTATGGAAAGTTGTAAATGCTAGAAGGTGGAAAACATAGGGATGCTTTGGGAAAATGAAAATTTCTCCTGAGTATTTCAGTTTGGATGGAGATTCTATTTCAAAGAGAAGGCAGACCTCAGGAAACATCTATTTACCTTTCTGGACAAAATGTTTTGGTGTTTTGGGGAAGAAGGTTGTATTTGTTCCTCCAAGCCAAAAAAAAAAAAAAAAAAAAAAAAAAACCAAAATTTCCCACCCAGACCACAGAAAATATGTATTTTTGTTTGTGTGTGCATTCTACATGTATAGTTAGGTGTATATACGTATCAAATACATACATGTGCACATACACACAGCTATGTCCTGCGGCTGCTGACTCTGTCAGGCTTGTACCCCGAGCATGGACAATGAAGTGGCCACCATAAGAGCCATCCTTCTGGAGAAGCAGTCCTTGCCTTGGGAATTAGAGCTCACTTATCAGTTACGCAAGAAAGGTCTCCTCAGTCCAACTAGGGAAGCAGTTAAGGCCTTTTTCTGATACTCCAGGAATACAACAAAAGCGGAAATGCTGCTATTGTGCCCTGACCAAGGACGTGAAGCTGTCCGAGTGGCACTATTTCCAGAGGTGGGATGGAGTGAGTGCACACGCACTCATCTACCCCGGCTGACGGGTGGCAACATGCTCAGCCTGTACACATCAGTCGAGTTGCAATGTCTTTGAACCCAGCTTTCCGGAGCGGCTCGGCGTAACCAATGGTGAACGTGTCCGGTGGGATTTGCTGTGTTCTTGCTTGTGTGAGGAAGGTTCTCCTTGCTCGCTGTCCTGCTCCGGACGTGCTGCTGACATGTCTGCTTTCTCTTTCCACTTGCTGACTGCATCAACACCTAAACCTCAAGCTTGATATACCGAAAAAGTGATGCGATGTTGAGATGTATCAAACGCACCGAGATCCTACTGATTTTGAACACTCTGAGGAGAAGAAAAAAAATTCAAATGAAAGTCGGTTTACTTAGGTAGTGCCTAAGAGTGGTTTAGATGCCTAATTGCAGGCAAAGAAATTGGGCCATCCAGCCTAAACAGCCTAAGACACACTAAGAAGAGCACTTAAAGCTGCGAAGAAGATAATTGAAGTACAGTAAGAGGAGCAACAAACAGACCATATGTTCCAGGTGCTTCACTGGGGAAAGGGACTCTGCTGCACGAGCGCAGGCCAAGGCTACGATCCACTGTAGCACATACCTGAAGTGCTTCAATGTGCTGGGGTTTAATCAAGGGGGCCAGAGACAGCCTGAGGCTGTAAACTCCAGACAAGCATGAAGTGCAGAGCAATTGCTGGAAAAAAAAAAAAAAAAACAAAAAACCACCACGCTGCTGCTGTTTTGAAATGCATAAACAGTAGCATTACAGAGTGTGGAATCAAGGGAGCAATAACGGTGTTGTTTTATATCGACTCTGCGAGGCCAGGTCTGGAGCTGAACACACCACTTTGGTGCCGCTGTTACCTTCGTTGCTGTTATTCCAAGATTTATTTTGTAAGTCAAACTGGTGCCGCTGGAAAAGCACTAGCTTCAACCCCAAATATAAAATAAATCAGAAAGAATCCAATGAGGGCTACTGAAGTGATAAAACATTGAAGAAATATGTTCAGTGCAGATTGTTAAGAGAACTGAGTGTGCACGGCCTACAGATGGGCCGATATAGTAACATGCATGTACCTGGAAAGGATTAAGTTTGATGGTGTTCCCAGTGGAGTACATGGACACAAAGAAAGGAAAATCCCAGGCGAGCATCAGACGCAACGTGTAAAGCCTGTTTCCTCTGCACTCCTGCCTCAAAGATGAGCTTTTCTGTGGAATCTCTGTCAGTGCAAAGTCACACAGAATTATCTCATTTTGCTCTCTCCGTCTCCTCTTGCCACAACATTTGCAAGGACTCAATATTTCTAAGGGGGGCTACCTACCCATAATGCGGCTGAAACCAGTAAATACTTTCAAAAACCTAGGGGAAGAGCAGAAGATGACAGAAAACCAGCCTACTCAACCTAAGGCTAACAAAAGAAATATTTTGAGTAAATAGCACAAAGCTTTTTTTTTTTTTTTTTTCCTTTTCTTAAATAGAACAACTCTGTATTCATTACCTAAAATATAACAGTATAGAAAATGGCTAACTCAGTTTGGCACCTGTGTGGTCCCTTTATTATTACAGGAGGGTCACCGAAGAGAAAGAAAAAAAATGTCCTGTCGACTCTGTTTACTTCTAACTCCAGCTCTCTTCAACACTTGACAAGACAATTTTTTGAGAGGGTCATGTTTTGAGAGCTGCCAGATTGAAGCTGCAGGACCTGAACTCTTCACAGCATCTAAAACAGAGAGGAAAATCCAAAAAGCAAAGAGACACCGACTGAATTTTGAAAAATGTATGGTGGCTCAAGGCCCAGGGTCTTAATGTTGTCATGCATCAAAAGCCACCAAGCAACACTTAAGAGGGCCAAAGCATAGAAATGGATTTTTCCTTTTTTTACAAAGCAGTTTTCTAGCATGAGTGCACTTCTGCTGAAATATTTGTAGGAACCCATCAATTGTCATTGACACTATCCATAGGATATAGCAATAAATGAATGGAATCTCTGAGCAGGGATTGAGCCATATGACCTTCATAGGTCCCTTGCAGCCTAGATGCTTCTGCTTAAGAATCTATCAAAATATTTGCTAATATTTGCTAATCTATCCAAATATTTGTTCTATTTCCCGAATTTTCATTCCAAAAACATTTTTTTTTTCATTCTAATTTCATTCTAATTTTATGTTGCTGAAAATATCAGTATTCTTATGGAACAAAAACTCCACTTTCTAATCAGTACCAGTTCAAGCAAAGCTTCTTTCTTATTCTTTCTCCATGCACCCAGCTTCCACTTCTATCAAATGATTCACTGAAACTCATACCAGATTCAGTGAACAGAAACTATCTTCAGCACCATTACTCCTGATATTCTCTACACGCTTGAGGTCTACTTGACCTTTCATGCAGTTTCTGAAAGTTGCCAACCAGTACCTGTTGGCTACATGGCTCTGTTGGTTACATGGCTCTGTCCTTCTGTCCGGTTGAGATACTCCAACCCACAAATCAGCCCCAAGGTCTTATTATTTTCTTACCCAGTGCTGTCTGTGAGGTTTTTTTACTACAGAAGAGTTAATACACTTGTAATGTGTAGCAGGCCTCTGATATAAGCAGGAGAAAACCAAATCTGATCATATAAACAACCAGTAAACAGAATTTCAAATATAACACTACACTCATACACATTTTGTTAAAGCTGTTTTATGGGGCGGTCTCAGAAGGAATGTTTGTTTTAAGTCACTTTTCATCCCATATTGGTCTAATCTGAATTGCTCCTTCCTTCATAAAGAGAAAAAATAGAAGAATGCACTCGCCTGGAATTTTATGGGCATTTTTTCAAAATGAGGGATACCAGGTAGATCCTGAACAAAAGTAGTGCTGATAAACTACAATCTGGGCAACTCTCTAAAGGCAGACAAATGAACAGCAGGTGCTAGTGCCAAATGAACACAGAATTTGACCCATCCCTTATTTTTCTGTCAGTTGCTGTTCACCAGTGCAGCACATGGAGATCTGAACCAGATTTCCCGATTTCCACCGGATTGACAGGGTAGGGCTGTTTGATCTAAACCAAGTGCTGGAGAGCTGGTGGTCATGCACATTCTTCACTGAGACTCGGTGACTTAACAGCTTTACATTCACTATAAAAGCAGTCCATGAATTCATTCTTCATTATTCTTCATTACATTCCTTAGATTGAGGCTTTCAAACTCTGCTCTTAGGCTCCTTGATACAAATCAATGCTATGAAAATATGATGCCATATTTTAAAAGCTTGAAAGCACAATCTGGACACTTTCCTGCATGAAGTGGGCAGGCTCAATGGGCATCCGTCCTAAACCCATCACACACACGTGCATATAGATATATCTATATGAACACGCGCATATGAGTGCACATTCAGTAGTCTGAATCCTAAAACACAAAGGTGAATTTGGAATAAGAGAACATCCTTTTTTCAGCCGCTAGGATGGTCCTTCAATCTCCTCACCAGCATAGTATACACTGTGGCTCACTCCAATACACGGATTACTCTAGTGGTACTCCAGTAATTTAGTGAGCTACTATAGAAAAATTTAACTTTCTGTAAAAATTATTTTAACTTGGAAGAAAAAGGCAAAATCTTTTTGTGTTAGGATGAAGGATAGTTAATATATAGGAAGATGGATTACGCTTTTTGATAAGCAACACGGAAGTAGCATGGAAGAATCTTTAGAGCTGGATTTCAAAGCCAGTGAATGGGAACATTATGAATGTTTACTAGACTCAGGATGATCTCATAGTAGAGATGCTATAAAGGAGCTTCTCCATGATTAAGCAGAGAAAATTCCAAACTTTTGCAGTTATATATAGTATGTTTTTATAATATAGTTTATATAGAACCCCTCAAGATTTCTTGTAGAATACTATATGCTCTTCTCATAAAGCTTTTATTCAGAAATACAACAAAAACAAGGCAAATAATACACCAGAGTATAATAACCGATGGCTTTTTGCTATCTTTCTGATAAAGCAACTTTACTTGATTACATTCACCTAGCACTTAAGAATGATGAGGCATGAAAAAAGGTGAGTTTCATAGCTGACATATATCTTCAACCAAACCTTTCCATAAAATATTCTAAGAATTAAACATTGGATGGAAAAGAATAATTAGAGACAGTTACATATGTTGCAAAGCATTTTTAAAAATTGGAAGTAGCTGGCAAGGAAGTGTAAGATCATAATCAAGTCCTGATTTAGTTAAATTTAAATGTAACTGAGGCCTTCTTTATTCTAGTCACTAAGCTGCCTTTTTAAATTCAGAGAAATCTTTGGAGTTTATTGGAATATCTGAGAGACAAAGACATGGCCAATAGAGAATCAGACAAAGCTAGAAAAAGAGATGTTTTTATTCAAGAGAATGACAGACAATGCAAAGCTGGGTACATATAAAGGCAACTTTATCTGTTCAAATCAGTTTTAAGTTACTGACTTCTGTTTATAGTAATAGTATTGCAATAGTTGTGATATTCTAAGGGGATAACGGAGTCAAGGCTTGTAGGAAGATATTACAGATGGTGGGAAAACACCCAGAAAGCAGAAACAATGCTTTGTCCACAAATGTCCTTTTTCCAGTTCTCAAATTGAAACAGCAAACCGTAAAGTAAAATCCAAACTGAAACCAATTCCTCTGTGTTTAACTAAATGATCTGATTCAGATGAGGACACTTAGCCTGTAGAGAGACAGGCATAACATTGTGACTATGGGACTTAGGTAGAAAAGAGGATTTTTGTGGCATACAGATAAAAATACAGAAATAAGGAAAGTGCCATAAAATCCACCTTTCTAACAAGTCCATGTTTATAATGCGTAAAAGTCAGGAAATTTTGATGAGTGCATATCTTGAGGAGGTGTTGTGTATGACACGTGTTTAAATATTTACTGTAGCTAACCACAGAAGGATACTCAGGAAAAGGGAGGCATTTAGAATCTGAGAGAGAATCATCTCCCCAGAAAAGTTTTCCTTAACTTCCTAAAACTCTTTTTTCAGCTAAGTCTTAGACAAGCAGAGAAAGGACGCAAAGCAGATAGGTGGGCAGAAGTGTTACTGCTAACACTGTTCAGAGCTATAGCCGGGCATTTATTCCTAAGTCTAAGAAGTGTCTTGAGCTCTTATTAAAATCATTTGAGCAGCTGCTTTTCCCACATGGCTGTGCTGCTAATCAGCAGGTAACCAACAAGAGAACACAGGAACCAACTTGAGACCCTACATCTTAGCTACCAGCCACCGCTGCCTCTTTTGTGCCTAGAATACATTAACCTCACCCCATCCAAACATTTGTGATCAGGATTCTATTGGGACTTACTAAAAGTAGTCCATTCTAGGGATTAGAGTTTACTAATCCGGTTTTTAAAGATCTTCCCTGTAATTCTTTTGCTCTTTCGCTCCTCCTTAAATTAGTGCTGTTTGTGAACATAAATTTGAACAGGAGAGAAAGAATTAAACTTAATAAGAGAACAGCCTCTTTCTCATAATGAAAAACATAAATTATTATTTAAGTGAGAGTCACCTGAGGACTATGTATTTATATATGACAGGTGTCATGGAAGCATGACAAAAAATTTGGCATAAACTCAAGGCACTTGATTTAGTGTCCAGGGAGAGATGATTGAATACCTACAGAGATGACAGTAAGCACTGTACGAACGATTTATCTGAGAGATTTGGAACTTTCTGATCAAATACAGATTCAAAGCCCTCCTCCAACAGTTGTATTTATGGAATTACCACAGTAAAGGATTTATTACTGTAGAGGAGGTCAATAACAGTTTGTGAAAAGTCCAAGTTAGAGACATCTTGAACTAAGACAAGCGTTCGATATAGAGTTCATCATTACAGACTTTAAAGTGTTACATATAAAAAGAGGAACTGATGTTTGACCTTCACCAGTTCTTTTCTGTGGGTGCATGAAAGTATATTTACTGAAAAAGAAAGGATGAGAAAGGTCACAGAATTTAAGTGGGAGATTAGAAAACAATTAACAACAATTGATAGACATCTCTGAGTAGGCCCTGACAAGTCAACACAAGGGCTGATGCTCATTTAAAAATACTCTGTTTACAGCCAACTGCCTTAGCCTTGCTCCAGCCACCATGATCCTTCAGGCAGATAACGAACGTGTTGCCTGTGTCGGCTATCGGCTAAATTACTGACCTGTGAGTAGGTGCAGTTCTATAAATGAGATTACAAATTTAGGCCTTCATGTAGAAAATGAAAATGCTGCGAAAGACTGGTGGCCTCTCCCTGTCCATATGGGATCAAACCTTGGCCTCCCCTTGTCCTCCTTCATGGGAATTTCACACGTTTGTTTCAATGAGACCTGGATTTCACCCACAGACTTTGGTAAAGCTTAGGCAAGCTTAACTGGGCACAACCAACAGGCACCTCAACCTCAAGAGCTTTTGTTGTTGCTCTTCTTAGTGAAGAACACCCATTTGCCTGCAAATTCACAAAGTAAAGCTCCAAGACAAACCCTGGCATATGAAAACACAACCTCAGGTGAAGCTGAACGGGCCAAGCAGGAGTTTGCCACAGAAATCAAGGCCAAGAACACTTGGTGTTACCCCACCGTCCATCCCGTAGCACTCGGGTACTCAGGCAGCCTCCGGCATTTTTCAAACCTCACCTCTGCCCCTCAAACTCTAGATTTGCTACTGGACGTGGAAGATTTGCTGCTGGACGTGGAGCAAGGCCCTGGGCTCGCAGCTCACTGGTGTGTCTCCCCTCACGCTCTCTCCATGGCAGAGATAGAGCAGTGTCCATGGAGGCACCCTCTGTTATTACCACAGTGACGGTGAGGGCACGGCCTCATCGCAGGCAAGTCAGAAAGCTCAGGCTCGCCTGTTTGCAGAGGTTACACAGCTTGCCAGCGTTGCCGTGGGGTCCCTAAGGCCAACGTGCTGGATGTCTCATTAGCACTGGGAACTAAATGCCCACGGAGGTGAGGCGGAAAAGGCTTGGGATTACGGCAGCTCCGCGGCGCTCACGGGAGCCTCGTCCGCCTTCCCTCGCACAGTTCCAGGGCGGGCACGAGCCAACCGGTCAGCCTTGGAGTCAGCAGAGGCAGAAAGGCGGGAAAAGACGGGACTTCGTTTTTAATGATGCACTTAGATGTGCAAAATCCTTCCCTTTAGTGTCTCTTTGATTGCTCTCCGCCATGAAATTAGACTAAAATCAATTATTTTGCTTTTTTAGCCATTTTTAAAGGATGGGCTTTTGGAGCAAGGGCTCTATCTCTTAAAGTGAATAAACCACATGAGCTTCCAGAATGCCTAAACGATTTAGAAATCATTCTTTAGTGGTGCTGAATGAAACTTAGGAGATTTGAAAATGCAATTTCGTGCTTTGGGAAGATTTTATTTACGGGGTTTGATCTGCTGAATTTTCATTCTTAGCAAAGATTCAAAGTACAGTTTTACCAATAGTACTAAATCAGGAATTGAATACTGAGTTATCCGAGGCAAAATTTGAACATGTTAAAATATAAGGATATAACTCCTGTGCTTCCTTCCCTTTGCTCACTTTAACTCCAATACAGAATCAAATCTTACATAGTCTTAACTGTCCCTCTGCCCCCATACAGAATATTTAGCCTCAGAGAGTAAATTCTTCCTTTTTTAGGTATGTATTTTAAGAGTCGCTTTCATTCTCCTTTAGGGCAGTCATTTAGCAGATACATGAACAAGAAGTTGCCTTTCTCCTTTTATCTGCAACACTCTGCTTTTAAAATCACGAGAAGTTTTACAAAGTGACACAAAAACAAAAAAAAAGGACAGAAAATCAACAGTCATGAGTATGAATTTCTCTGAATAAATTCTAAGTCTAGGTGGTGGCTGATGGGAAGCTCCTTCACCTCTGAGAAGAGACCTGTTTTTTTGGAGGGATAAGGGGAAAAGTATCAGAATGAAGGGAGAAAACAGGCAAGGAGAACACAGTGTAAGGAATGAGCTGACAGAGCAGATAAAGCAAAAACTGCATTAACCATTTCTGGCACAAAACTCTTCTAATAGCCCCAAAACAAATTGCTTCCTTTTACTAACATTTCTTTTTTTATTAATTTTCCTTCTTGGAAATGACACAGATGAGATACCTCCAAGTAGCCAAGAGCATGAAGGTTAATGAGGCATCCCATTAATATTTAATTGTAGCGTGCCCTTGTGACCTTTGGATCCATACTAACAACAGAATCAGGGTAATAATTCAGAAGAGTCCACAATAAAACCAGGGTCCCATAGAGGAAGCCCCAGCACACCCCGGAGAATAGCAGGGCTGGAGCACCATACAGTAAACGGCCAGGAGGGTGGCTGGTTTGTAGGAATGTGTTCTACCAGCTGTTAGGCCGTAGCGCTCAGTGCTGAGCAGGCGGCTGCTGAATCTCTCCCCCTTCTGCTTTATTAGCTGGCGCAGGGATTCAGTGCCAGCCAAACACGTGGTTGACGGCACCAAGAGGCAGAGACAGGCAAGTGGCAGAATGACCAGGGCTGGCTGCTGCTTGGGTTTCTGCACCAGCATCCCCATCTCATTTGAAGGGCTTCCTTGAGAAATGCTTCCTTTCTCTTCCTCGAGATAAAGGAGGATCCTAATGCTTTTCAGAGTGGAGAAAACACTGTGGTCAGTAACATGGAAGTGGGCACAGTTTCTTTCCCTTTGAGAGAGGCTCCTTGTGTGCGTGTGCCTGGAGAGGACCTCCCGCTCCTGCAACCTTCCTCTGATGGGAAGATTTACCAACCAGTCAGTTTCCCCGGGGCTGAAGAACTATTGCCAGGGGGTTGACTACTTGATGGTCACAGTTATGCTATCTAAATGGCACTTTGTTTCTTTCTCCTTGCTTTGCCTTGCATTTAATCCATACCACTGCTGAAACAAGACAGTTTATCCAGACCATCCACTTCAGATGCCTAATAGGTGATACAGATTCTGCTATACTTGAAAGATTAATCCACTCTACTATCTTTTTCTTCTGCCTACAGGCTTACCTCTGTTTTCACTCTGAAGGGTGTAAAATTGGCTTGCTGTCTCTGGCTGATAGAGCAGAACCAGTAAATAACAGTGAATCACTTCTATTTATTTGTATCACAGCACTGGCCAGAGATTATGACATCCATTGCTTAGATGCCTCACAAATGGAGCGCAAGGAATAGCACCTATCTGTGGAGTTCATGAACAAATGTGTGATCAAGGAAGGAGGATTTCAGAGATAAGGGCTGAAGCGTAAGGAACCTCAAGGGATGACTACAAATACAGTGCAGTGCTGAGCAGAGATACACAAGCTTGGAGCAGGCCCTGCTTCTCAGAGAGGGTTTAAACAGCCTACGCAGAGCGCTGTGTAAATAGCAAATACCCTGTTCCTGGTACCTAACTAGCCCAGGAGACTTTCCGCAGCACTACAAGACATCTAGTAGACTTAGCTAAAGCAGCTTTCAAAAGGTCACGGGAAATTTTTTTAACATACCTGGGAATTGAACCTCAGCCTTCAAGTTTTGCACAGGGCACCAGCCTCCTTATTGAGCTCTCCCTCCCTTCCCTCACCAAGTTCGTATTTGGAGAACAGTGAAGAACAACAAATTCATACCTAGCACATACCTAGCACATACCTAGCAAGAGAGTTGCACGATGCAATGTGAATATTAAGCATTGATTCAAATATGAAAAACGTACCTTGATCTTAGGCTAAAAATAAATCTGCATGAATATTTAAAATTTATAGGGCTCTAGATAATAGGATGACAGCTGCTATTATTAAAAGCAGCTCCAGCTGAAGAAGAAAAAAATATTGGGCCTCCTGGCTAGGTATCAAACTGCTTGCCTGTACTTACACCTGTAACGTTTCATTTATTTTGATAGTAAAATCTTTGATATGGAGAATATTGCTTATTACTGATGGATGCAAATTGAGCTTGCAAGCTGGTAGATCGAATTGCTAGGCGGGGTATAGCAACACAGCCTCCTACAGCAGCAGATCTTCCTGTATTCGTTTATATTCTGGCAGAGCCCTGCCTAAGGCAAACAAACAAAACAATCTACCACTAAAATACATATGTAAATCAAAAACCTATAAACATAATACATCCCGACATTAATTAGAAAAAAAATAAATCTGCTTTCACTGACTGATTCACTTGAGTTCCACTCTTATGATGTAGGATTCCCAGTGTTAGCTTCTCTGCTTCCTTCAAGTCTTCCAAATTCAATCCTTACATACACACAAAAATTACTGCTTGCTCCCGTCTTCATTCTGCTTCCTTATGTCACAGTCTTCTATTATTTTTCACTTTGTCATTTCTTATACCTATTCCCCAGTCTGAAACCAGCTGCCAGGTATACAACTCAGGAGCCTCTAAATAACAGCAGCAATAATTATCTTGGTTTATAAAAAGAAAAAAATATATGATAATAATCATGTGCCATCATGGGACAAAATATCTTCATTATTCCCAATCACATTTGAAATATTGAGTTCTGGAGACTTCAGTGTACTAGATGTCCTCAGCACACTTGCGCAAGCACTGATAAATAAATTACATTAGACTCTGGCACAAAATACAAAGTCAGCTCCTGTTGTATGGTACAAAGTTCTTTATTTGAGACTGGAATGACTGCAGGAGCTGACGGCATTCAGAGTTATTTTGCCTTCTAAACATCCCATCAAACTGGGAGAGGAAGGCAACACCTGTGAAGGAGAAAAGGGCACACCTCCGTGGTAGGACAGGATTAGACCAGCTACAAAATCATTTGGGAATTCACAAACCTTTCCTACAACAACAACAACAACAAAAATAACATACAATGCGCCAAAGGTCGTATTTTAACCACCGAAACAACATTAGATCACCTCTAGGCTGCAGCATCGCCCTCTCTTTTGGTCACTAGACTGGACATGCGATGCAAATGCACACTTAGTCTGCAGGGGTACCAGGCAGTACCTCATTTTGTTGAGAAGGGCAGAATGGGACATCAAATGCACAAAGATGGGCCTGATTTTAGAGTTGGCACAAATGAAAATCAGGAGAAAATAACAGCACTAAAACAAAAGTGGGCTCTTCCCGTTAGTTTAAGCCACATTTCCCAGACCTTTTACTAAAATGCTTAGGTTTTATGCATCTGAGAGATAATTGCTACTAGACATTTTCAAAAGATCCTGTTACTTGAGCTCTATGAGACAGTTCTTTCCATTCATTCACTTTGGAAATAATGGAATTAATTCAGCTTTGTTCTAAAATCTTCTAGATGGTTTAATTCAATAGAGTTCATATTCTTTTATATATAAAAGTCTTTGAAAGAATTTGTCAACATAAAGCTTACCAGAAGCTAGCCAAACCTTTCCCCATGCCTATCACAGAGTAAACATAATAGACTTACAGATTTTCTACTATTTTCTGATTTCCAGGTAATGTACATACATGCTTTTGTAAATACAACTTAATTAACACACTCAATAGTTCTTCTGTAAATTAAGCTATGTTACCTGAGCTGAATAAATTTTCTAGTTTTAATCAAGAACTGTGCATTCAGTCTCTATAATCAGGGAAGTTTTGAAGGAAAATCTGTCATCTTATCATGTAATGAATGGAACAAAGCTCTTTGCATTTAACATCTGCCTAATTATAATATTTATACAGTGAAGGGTCAGGTAATACAAGAAGGATTTATATGGCACATCATCTAAATAGCAAAATTAGATGTATCTGAGAACAATTTACCATCCCATATCTATTTGTTGTTACCATTTCGTTCATTACGCTATGACAACCATCTCAGACGTCCAGCTCAGGTACCATCATCTTTCCTCTTTGTATTTTACCCATATATCTGAGCTCCCTGTGACTGCAACCAATTTTGAAAAAGCTCTTCCTGATCTCACTAATATTTTCTTCATCACTAGTGATCTTCCGTCTGAAACTCTCGGAGTTTTCTGTGAAGCAAAGGATCAGCTACTTCCAATTTCACACCTACACTGGCAGGGATCATATTGTAACTCCATAAACTCTTGCTCTGACAGAGGAAACATATCTAATACTTTACCCAAATGGGAATGGCAAAGTAATAGGAAAGAACTTGCGAGGGCTAGCATGGCATACCAGGGCATGACATTTTTTTTCCAGACAGGATAGTACCAAAGGTGAGGTAATTGCAACATACCAAATAGAAATTTAGTCACAAGAGGTCTACGACTGAGTGTGTGTTCTAGTAAATCTCATGTAGCTATTGATCTTAATAATGCTGCCCAGAAAAAATAAACATCACTAACAAGACTGACATTGTTCTATCCCATTTTAAGATAAAATACTCTTCATTCATTCTGCCCAGCTATAGAGTCTGCATAGCAGAAGTGCACTGGCTTATGTCAATATTACAGTTAAAATAAGGACTGGGAAACATACGTTTCTTCTGAATGTGGAATGTGTCAATATAAATGATTTTTATGCTTTTCTTTGTGTTTCTGTGGAGAAACTAAGTGTTTGCACGTGTTAATTTAGCCTAGGACAGTAGGAAACAGGATGACCTCTGTGCTCTTTTCTCCCTCACTTCCCCAAGAAACTTACTCCTTTGGTCAGCTTCTGGCCTGACAGCAAGGCAGGTTCCCTGCAGGCCCCATATGCTCACCAGCTTTAGGAAAATTCAACAGCTAGAGAGAGGAGGGAGGCCCCAGATTAGGACACCACTGAGGGCAACTTGGTGTCATGAGCCTCGTGTTACCTCTGCCTGCTGGCCATACCAGCTATCCCACTTGTTATGATCCAGGCTGGGGCCTGGCTGTTGGAAGCAGCTCTGCGGACAATGATGCACTGGGCAGCAAGCTGCAGATGGGGCACGAGCATGCCCTGGCAGCAAACATGGTCAACAGCAGCCTGGGCTGCTTTGACAAGAGCACAGCCCGTAGGTCAAGAGGGATTATTGCCCTTAAGGACTTTCTAAACTTCATCTAGATACTGAATTCAATTTGGAACTCTCCAGTAAAGACAGACACCAGTAATTTGGAGCAAACTCAGTGGAGGGCCACCAGGATGGCTGAGGGACTGGTACATGTTCAGCCTGGGGAAGGTCGTCCTCACTGTGGGAAGGTCGACATGACAGAACACAACACTTAACAGTGGTACAGGATGTGAAGGCAAGAGCTGCTGAGCTTGAATCAAAAGAAGAGATTTTCAGACTGGAGGTAAAGAGAAAATTTTTCATCTGAGGACAGTCAAGCAATGGAGCAGGTTCCCCCAAGAGGCTGTGTATCTCCTTCCTAAGAGATTTTCAAGGCCCAGGAGGATAAAGCCTTGAGCAACCTGATCTGATCATACAGTTGGAGTGAAATGTTGGGCCTCCTGAGGTCCCTTCCTGCCTGAATTATCCTGTGACCAGTTAATCAGGGGCTGAGAATACCCATGACATCTCATACCAGCTTTTGGACACAAATCCAAGAAAAAAAAAAAAAAAAGTTCTTCTGATGGCTTACCAAATCTGCCTTTTTTCTTTTACTCCCTGGCCAAAATTGCCTTACTGGCTTTTACATATGAGATCATGTTCATAGCACAGCTTGTAACTTAGGAAGAAAACAGGCTAACTCCTCACTCCTACTTTTATGCAAGGAGTGACAGGAAAACAGTGATAACCTGATATTTCATCTGCTGAACTTTATTCTTAAATATTTCACAGCAACTTGACTTGCAATGGTACACAATCTGCAATGATGAGCTCCCTTATGGTCTCTCATGGTATCAATTTCACTGGGGAAAAACTAATTAAATGTGAGCTTCCTTTGATATATGAAATAAATGTGTTATAATCTTTCACCCTGAAGGCTGCCCAAGGTGCTTAATTATATACAGGACACGCGTGGCACTGCTGGAATCCACCAGCTTTCCTATGAAAGAGCTGTAGCAAGCAAGCCTCATATAGAAGAGACACCTAAGTGAAATGGTTCATAAGGAATTCTGGGGTGCAACTCCCTTTCCTTTTCTAAAAGGCATTTCGGCCCAGTTTATTTCCCAAAATATGCAAGAGGGCCAAGTTTAAGAATGTGGTCACTAGAATTAGTTATTGTACTCAGTGGCAATGGACTTTGTAGTGCTTTCTCCACTGTGCAGGGAAAGTGCCTTAGTCAGCTTAGTAGGACAATTCTTGTTTATTTACACAGGCTGATATGAATTTGGTCGTAACTCCCAGGCAGAGTCAAAAGGGCTGCTTTCCTTAGGCTACCTTTGAAGCCTGCTGCACAGGAAAGAGCACAACTCCTCTGCTTTAGCAGGGCCTCCCCTGGGTTATCTCCCAGCTGCTTAGCATACTGCCTGATAAGCTGATCTTGACTTACTGCGACTCAGCTTTAGACAAATCCTGAAATTACCTCTACTGATAAAATATATGGATCTGCCATTGAATGCAGCTGATCTATGAGACCAATTTGAAAATCTCAGGGTCACTCCAGGTGCAAACATAAATAATGATTTTTTCCTCCTTTTTTTTTTTTTTAATTTGTAAATCCTTGATATGGCCTTTGCTAACGATGCATCTATCCTCTTTACTACCCACTTGATGTTTGAATAAACACAGCACTGACTTGAACAATAAATTACTCCTAATCCCATATTACAAAATGAGCTAGGCCAATACAAAATGGGTCCCATTACTACTTTGCGCAGACAGTTTTTAACCCTTTTCAGACCATAATGCTCAGATTCGTCCAAAGGCCACTTCCAGAACCCTCCCTGGTGGCTGATACCTTTCCTCAATGTGGGGAGCTGCTATTATTCCTCAAGCAGTTTGTCCTGGGTAGGTTTTACTACTTGATTTGCTCTACTGCTGCCCCATTTACTGTCTTCCCTGGCAGCCCCACAGCTGTGGCCCTATAGGGGGACCTTTATCCCACACCATGTCCCTTTGCTGCCAGGTTGCTGCCCCTCGCAGCCTTTCCTCTCAACCTTTATGTTTGCCACTTGCTGCACCCCATACCAGCCGCCTGCTCTCACTCCCTCTCTTGCCAGCTTGTTCTACACGACGTGTGTCTCATGCCGTCCTTGTTTGCTGTCTGCCTTAGTCATCCCCCGTCACTGTCCCACCTGCCTTCTGCTTTCCACCTGCAAGGTGTGCCTTTGGCTCTCCCTATTTTTCTCAGCCTTACAGGCAAGAAGTGCTTTCTGCTGTCACTGTGCCTCAGACAACTTGCTGACTGTTCTCACAGCTTCACACTCTTGCTTCCTCCTTGCCTCAATGCCATTTCTGTGACCTGCCTCACTGCTGCTTACTGGTCCTGCCACCAACCGCTGCTGCTTCTCCTGCACTCCCTGCTTAGTGCCCCCGGCTGGTCTTGCCACCTCTTCCAGCTTTCTGCTTGACTCCTTGTCCTAACCCTCCTCCAGGTGTCTGCAGTGCCACTTCCTCTTTCATCCTTCATAGCTTTTTTCCCTGTGGCCTGTGCTTGTCTCCACCTTGCTGGCAGGCCCCAGGCACCTCTGCTTTGCACTCTGCTTGTGAGCGTGTCCTTCCCGTGGCTTCTCACAACTGCCTTTCTCGACTGCACTCTGCATTTTCCAGCTGCCCTTCATCACTCATCTGCCCTGCTCCTCGCTGCCACCTGTCCTCACACCACCTCCCTTCAACACCAGGCTCGTTGCCCACCAGCCTTTGTTTTGTGATCTCTCTGCTCTATCTTCCCCCTTGCAGCAAACCTCTTGCCCTATTTACCACCTGCTGTCACTGCCTCTCTCTTAGCTACCAGGTCTACCTCTTCATTTCCCTTCAGCAGCCCTTTGGCAGGCAGGATAAGTGGAGGGAGGCTGACAACAGGCCAATGGATTATCAATAAAATGGGTACTGCCTTTTTGATGTCGAATTTAGGACTGGGAAAGGCTCTTTTTGAGAAATGATCCAGGTTCACAACATGTCCTTCAAATTGAAAAGCTCAGAGAAGCATTACTGAGGAAAGTCCACAGCTCTATAGGAATCTCCTGCTGAAATGTATTGAACTATAGCAGTTTTATTAAGGCTGAAAGGGCTCATGCTGTAAAAGAACACCAATACTAAAGAAAAGCTCTAGGCTTTCCCTTTGCAATACAATGATTAATATATATGAAGTGATCTTATGCCAGTATGAATAGACCAAATAATACTCATTTTGTTGGATTTAAAGTCTATCTGATGGGTTTAGCCTGGATTTCTATACAACAAATATTAAAATTAGAAGATCACTGACCTAACACTCTTCTTAACAGGCAGACCTGAAGAGCCCCTTGGTTATTCCACCGCATTCTCCAAAGGGTCGTGCAGATACTTCTACTTCTCACTCTTATTGGCAATATTCATGTAAGAGAAGGCTGTTAATAACAGAAGATGAAAGAACCTGAGCAGCCACGCTCCTCAAGTAAGCAGCAATCCAAAAGCAATCGCAATTCTCCCTCCAGCTAGCTCTACTTATGAATCACCATTTCCTCCCTCTCTTCTGGCTGCTAAACTATTCCAAAAATATAATGATTGGCAAGTTAGAATTGTGAAGAAATGGGAAAAAAATGCAGACACATACCTATTTTAGCAGAATTTCCTTTGATTGCTGCCACCCCACTCACAGGTCTATCAAAATCTAACACAGCGACTTTGTCTCCTCATGGTACGTGAAATAGTCCCAAACTAAGTAAATGCATCCCCTGTACAGAGTGAGTGAAAGAACAGAATATACTTTAATAAATCTGATTTTACTATGTTATAAAGCTTATTTGTCACTTTAGCAATACCTCTATCAGAAAGTTTGCATCTAAATAAAACTACACTCTTTTAAATTAATAGAGTAAATGATGGTGCAGCTTATGTTGACTGATTCTCCAAATTAAAATACATCAAAATGGACAAAAATACTAATAATTTACAGAAGAGATATCACTTTGCAAACACAGTTTGCATATAGCCTTTATTATAGCCTATTAAGCGTGGGATAGATGAGTGGACAGTGAGGTGGATTAGGAATTGGCTGGATGACAGGGCTCAGAAGTTGTGATCAGTGCTGCAGAGTCCAGCTGGAGGCCTGTGGTGAGTGGTGTCCCCCAGGGGTCAGTTTTCGGTCCTGTCCTGTTCAAATTATTCATTAACGACCTGGATGAAGGGATGGAGTGCTCCCTCAGCAAGTTTGCTGATGATACTAAGCTGGGAGGAATAGCTGATAGCCCTGAGGGCTGCACTGCCATCCAGAGGGACCTGGACAGACTGGACAACTGGGCGCTGAGAAACCTCATGAAGCTCAAGAAAGGAAAGTGCAGAGTCCTGCACCTGGGCAGGAATAACCCTAGACATGCCTACAGGCTGGGGACCGACCTCCTAGAGAGCAGCTCTGCAGAGAGGGACCTGGGCGTCATGGTGGACGACAAGTTGACCATGAGGCAGCAGTGTGCCCTCGTGGCCGAGAAGGCCAATGGGATCCTGGGGTGCATTAAGCAGAGCGTCTCCAGCATGTCGAGGGAGGTGATCCTGCCCCTCTACTCAGCCCTGGTGAGGTCGCACCTCGAGTACTGTGTGCAGTTCTGGGCTCCCCAGTGCAGGAGGGACGTGGAGCTGCTAGAGAGAGTCCAGCGCAGGGCCACGAAGATGATTAAGGGCCTGGAACATCTGCCCTATGAGCAAAGGCTGAGAGAGCTGGGCCTGTTCAGCCTGGAGAAGAGAATGCTGAGAACGGACCTGATCAGTGTCTATAAGTACCACAAGGGAGAGAGCGAGGAGGATGGGGCCGGCCTCTTCTCAGTGGTGGCCACTGATAGGACTAGAGGAAACAGCCATAAATTGGGGCATCAAAAGTTCCACAGGAATTTAAAAAAGGATTTTTTAACAGTGAGGGTGACAGAGCCCTGGAACAGGCTGCCCAGAGAGGTGGTGGAGTTTCCTGCTCTGGAGATCCTCAAAACTCTCCTGGATGCCACCCTGTGCCACATGCTCTAGGTGATTCTCCGTGTGCAGGGAAGGTGGACTAGATGATCTCTAGAGGTCCCTTTCAACCTTTATGATTCTATGAGTCTATTAATAGCATGGCTTTGGAAGTGTGTGCAGAACTAAAAATGGGTCAACCATGACATAAAAATAATAGGTCATTGCCCCGGATAGTTAATTCTTGAAGAATCATGAAGGTGCAACAAGCAATGAGAATTACTGAACCAATAAATTATTTTGTGCTTTGGAAAAATACAACACACCTCAGTATTATGTAGTGATTAAAAAGCATTCTGTACCCCTCCATGCAGAGATGCAGTGTCTTCACCAAGGAAGATGCAATTTGCAAAAACAAAGTGCTTTTATAAGCTAGTTAAGGAATTTTTATTTTTCTTCAATATTATCATTGAATTTGTAAAAACATAAAAAGCAATTCCAAAATACTCGCAGAAATTAATGTCAGTTTTCCCTCTGCATTAGTGCACACGTCTTTCAAGTAACACAAGACATTCCCTGTTTCTGTTTTACTAAAATGTACTTGAATTTTGAGGGTGTAAGTACTCAAGGCTTTCCTTTTCTTTTATTTCTTGGCACAGATGAATTGCCCTTTCAATGTACAAGCATAAAATAATAAGGATGAAGAGCTTTTGTAGCTGAAAGGGTTTTTCCACTCCATAGAGATTTTGTGCTGAATTTACCTTCTGTATAATATCAGCACTGCCTTGAATTTCCCCATTAGATCATTACCAAAATAAACATTAAAAAAACCCTCAAACTCTGTATTAAAAATAAGCAAAACTCTGTTTTCCCCTTCTACTATTAAGTTCTTATGTCTTTCTCTTAATATATTACAGTATTCTATGAAATAAGAATAAAAACAACTTCATGCTAATCCAGTCATCTGGGAAACAATAAAAATGCAGTTATCAAGTTCACAGAAATTCCGGGACTTGAGCACAGAACATCCAGAATATCAAATATGTAGAGAAATAGAAACATCTATGTAGTGCAGAGTTCTTTCAAGGTGTATGTTAGTACCTAAGAGTTTATCAGGCACAAGAGCTACCCAGCTATATAAGCAGATTAAATCTTCTTCTAGAGCTCAAGATATTCATCTCTCATAATGTGACAGCAGAGACAGTGATGTGGACAAAACATTGGGATTCTAAAAAGATTTATATTACATCTGTAAACAGAAGAAATCATTTCGTACACATGTACAGCATTGCACCTGACTGGTATTTCAAGGCATCCCTTAGCTCATGCTGGACCTACATCCCACCCCAGTCAGACCTGTGAACTTTTCCTTTACAAGCTTTCCTGCACCACATGTGTATTTGTTAAATACTCAATTCTACAGCTACGGAAAAACTCTACCAATGGCCCAGCAAGAGGAGGAAAATCAACAGCAGCACTGCCCTCTTGTAGCTCTTATCATTGCATCTCAGCTTTCCTGAAGCTATTAAGAGATTATATTCTCAAAAATGCTTATAAATTCAACCATTAATACTCTTGAAAGGGGGCATTAGAATTACAGCGTGAATTAAATGACTTTTATGAAGGTCAGTATGCTTATGAATAGAGTCCAGGTCTTCTGCAATCCACCCTGACACACAGGGCAATTTCTTGGAGCAAGTAAGAGGCAGATTTTTCATGTTCTCTAAGATCAAGTAGAACTAATAGCATTCAAAATAGCTCAAAGCAATAACAAAAGCTACTTAACATAGTCAAGGACCTTCAAAGAGTCAAGATGACAAAAGAAGCACCTTTGTGAGCAGGACAGGCAGGCTTAATTCATCAGAGGTAACAGTTTTTCTGAGCCTTCCTCCTTTACCACGCAGGAGGGCTCTTTTTTAACAGCAGATTGTTTGTAAATCTTCATTCTTTTGAGCAATGCCCTAGGCATATTAACAACTTATAAAGGGAAGTCTAACAATTAAAATCACAGCTATATAGGCACTGGGATATGTGCATAAAAGTGTGTATGTGTATATATATATATATATATATAATATGCATATATTTTGTACATGCATATAAATAAAGCAATAGATCAGAAAAATTGATCTTCATTCCAACAGTTAATTTTTTTCACTTTTCAGTTGGAGCTTCCTGCACCATTTCTGAAGGATCGTCCTCCTGAACTGTGAACTGTACTCTGAGAGAGGGATTCTTCAAAAATATATTTATTCAATAACCATTTAATAATCATAGTGATGAAATACTGCATCATAATAATAGTAATATAGTAGTACAAAAATCTTGCAAGAATTAGAATTATATGACATGGCTGGACATTTAAATTTGCATGCTACACAGTAACATTTTTATTTCAGCAAAACAGGATATTCTCACAGCAAAGAGCAGGAGTAATTTTTTTTTAATTTGCACTGAAAGCTGTAGGTTTGAAAACCAAATCATGTGGCACATGTATCTAAAAGGCCTTCCTCTTTCTGAAATTTTAGCAAACTTCTTGAAAGTTTTATAAAGCTTTAAGTATTTGCAGTCACTGTTTGAGACTGCCATCTCTAATCTAATTACATCGTCTGATATAAATGGCAGCTTCACTTTTTAAAATATGATTTTATTCATTCTGTATAGTAAGGTGGTATGACACAATAGGTATAGAAATCCTAAAAGACAGATTTAATAGATCTAGGATCTCTTATCACATTCCTTTTCAGTTCTTATTTGACAAATTGCTTTCATCTGAGCTCTCCTGAGGAGATAAGCCAGAATCTTTTATCAGATTCATTGCCCTTTTCATAAAGGTTCTTTTAGCTAATTTTCTTCACCATGCTGCTTTCTCTCCTCTCAACAGTTTATTAAGCCTTTGCTTTACATTGGTAAGTGTTCTGTAGCTCTTCTGAGTTCAGATAATCTTGGAGATTTACTTTTTTTTTTTTTCCTCATTTAAGAGAATTCATTTTGTCCAAGTATTTTCTATATAGCTTATTAGCTATATCAAGCAGCATTTTTCAAGTTCTCCCTCTGGCTATCTTCCACAAGGCACAATTGTTGGCATTGCTTTTTGAATCAACAAGATACTTTCACTGTCAGTTTTCACCCTTGTCATGGGGGAACCCAGCCAGGGCTCTCTTAGTTGCTTCGAGTGCATCCTGGAAAACCACGAAACACACTTGCTGACATGAACTCTCATACACCTTTTAGGAATTGATTCCCACAGTTCTGCAGCCTCTGCAGTGTGCCATTTCCCCAACATCTGCTTGCTACAGCTGCTTTGGGACTTGTCATTGGGACTCTCTTTAAACAGGCTTTTGAATTTCCACCCCTGTGGGCTCTGACCGCGGCTGTGTCAGAGGCAGCGCCGATGGGGACAGAGGGTGCAAGGTGCCTCTGAACGCAGAGCCTGCACCAGGGAGAACATCTCCTGCGTGGGGCAGTTTATTCCCAGTACAGAGGCCACCTGAGCACCTGGGCCATGTCTGCTGTTCTGCTGTCACCCAGCACCACAGAAAAGCTGGATTTTCTTGATTTAATTTTTTAACATGAAGACACACACACATATATATATATGCTTTCCAAGAAAGAAGTTCAGCTCGATGTCTCTCCCATGCATACCCTCACCTGCACATCTCTGCACATAGAGAAAAAGCTATATAAAAAGCCCGGTCGTTTCTGATTTTTTCAAGGAAGGGAAAATTGCCTCCCATTTTTAGTTCACTTTCTAAGAAGAAAAAGAAAGTTTGGTTTAACAGTGAAGTTTGGAGGCAACTTTGTGAGCTAATTAGAACTAGCATGGCTGAAGAAAGTAGGTTGGGACAACCTGAGAAAACGGCGAGCAGCAACCTTCCAAAAGTTTACATAAATACTACAAAATTGGAGGCCTCGCTTTGTTTATCCCTGAAGGGAAAGAGAGGAAACTCATACCTCCATCCAAATTGAGCTTTTTTGCACTCTCTACAGAATTTTATTCCCTTATTTTTGATTGTATATACGAAACATAAGGAAAAAGATGGGAACTAATTAAATTGAACTATTTGAGCAAGAAACACCCAAAGGGGTACCTGAACTGTCTACTACAGATCAATCCAACATAGTTGTCCTCCCAGGATCCTCCATCTACTATATTCCCCTCAAAAAAGCAAAACCCCAAAAAATCTTTCTTACCAAGCACGTAAGTAAAATCCAGCCTTTTTACTAGTATGAGGTAATGAATTTCAATTCTACTCAGTTAAACTATTACTTATATGACTTAAAATAAAACGGGGAAGTTATTCCCATTTCCCTGTTTAGTAACTTACAAGTGCTGAGTAACTATACACTAAGCGCCTATTTTGGAGCAGATTCTTGTGACTTCAGCATTTGCATGTGATTTTAAGCAAACCTTAGAATGCTAACAAAAAAAACAGCACTAAAATACACTTAAATCATGAAAAAGAACAAACCTTTTAAAACAACAATGAGATATGAGGCAGGCTATATCAACACCAATTCAAGGCTCTCTTATATTGCCACCAGAAGTCAATTGCTAGCTCTTCAACACTGCCATGGATTTTTATATAGCATCAAAGAAAGTGCTGCTGTGGAGAGAGACCCGAACAGAGAACTGACGGGGCTGCAAAAGAGCACCCAGGCTGTGTCCTGAACGCTGAGACTTCCAGATCCTTATACTCCAGCTCCTCTCCGCTGCAGAAACCGCGCTTACTGCTAGGAAAGGCTGGTGTTCTCAGCACAATACTATTTTACCAACGGTCTCACATGCCCTGCCACAGTTCATATGAGAGCTGGTACCTTGGCAAATGCATGTAGCTGGTCTTCAGCATGCGCGAGCACCCAGGTTGCCCTTCCCTGTTCCTGCCCCATTTCTAAACTCCAGGCTAAAGAGGAAAGGTCCAAGTACTGCGCATTTACTCTTCCATTAGAGGTCATGTACAGATTACAGAGATCACTACAGATTACTCATGATTTTCTTGAAATAAATCCTAGAAATACCATGTTTCTTGTCTCTCGTCAAGAATTTCATGAGCACATCAAACTCAGGTCTTTTTAAGGGTTGCTTACCATTTAGAGAAGTTGCTTTAATAGAGAAAAACTGAGGCAGCTTCACTACTGTAAATTCTTAATGCTTTATTTTCTTAACACTAACAGGTTCTGTTTATGAGTGACACACTTCAAGACCAGAGTAATTTTCTTTCAGAATCATTCATTATTGTCTATGGTTAAATTTAGGGAAGTTTGTAGCAGAAGATAAAATGTAAACATTTCAAGAGCAAAAGGTTAAGCTGCCCTTTACTGTGGATTTACCAACGTCTTGATGTCTCATCACAGGTCTCTCAACTAACAGCTTCCCAAAGCTTTTAAAAAGCTCCTCAAATTCCTCTGCTGAGACTCTGTTCTCCAAATAAGAAGCTTAAATTCCAGCACGACCAAAACTGAGGTGAATATATCTTTTCCACTCCAAACAAACATGTTTTTTCTGAGTCCTAATGTAGAATATATTAATTCTCATGCCTCCCAGACAGTGTGACTTGCTTTCCCACACAGCACTGAGTCCTTCCTCTCAAAGCTCTGACCTTTTAACAAGTGAGTCCTCTGTCATCATCTTTTGTAGGAGATGGGTTTTTATAAGGCAGCTTAAGGCATTTCTGAACCTTCACTGAAAAACTTAAAAAATACATATATTTCTTATACATCTCCTAAAGGAGTTTACACTTCTCTTGGCCTCCTAATTATTGCAGCATTAAAAGTGAAGAAGGAAGCAAGACTCAACATAGCAATTTTGCCAACAAAAAGAAACAAAACAACACAACAGGCTCCAGACTGTCAGCGCTACTGACAAGAATGGCACAATGATATCAAAGAGTAAATATTTAACATTATGAAACAAATCAACATTCTGGACAACATCTGAAGACATTTCTGAAACTATATCATCTTCTGTCTTGATTCACTTTTAATGGAAACATGTTTTCCAAATGTTAAGAACGATGTTGCAGGAAGAAGGAAGGTTGGCAGGCTCTCATCCTAAAGGCTCAAATGCACCTGCACCTCTTGGAGACATCATTTCTTGGGGAAATAAGAACCAAGTCCCACTCCTCCTCCTCCTATTAGAGCTGCTGAAGAAGTGAAGAGTGTTCTGGACCAAGACAGGCATCCTCAAGAGTAACCAAAGATGCTTTTCCCTAAAGATAATCCATGGCAAGTCTGACATAGTTTGATATAGAGGTAATTTAGGCCTTCTAAATCAAGTAACCTCAGTTCAACTGCTCAGCCCATTACAATGACCTACATCTATATTGCTAACACAGATGCAAATACATATATATACACATACAAAAAACTCACATGTGAATAATGCATTCTCTGCATTTTCTAAGACCTCAGATGATACAGGATCTCAAAGACAACTTTATAATTGTCTCTTCATATTTAAAATTCACTGAAAGGAAGAAAAAACCCCAAGAAATCAGAATGAAAAACTCTTGTTACAGATTCTGATTGTGAACAAGGTTTAAGATTTAAGGGAAACATATTTCATGCCCTGGGAAATCATTCTGGAGATGAAGCCCTCAATCTGTGCTGTTGAAGCATAAGCTTGTTTCGCCTCTAGGGACCACAAATTGTTTAGTCTGTTTGAACATAACTGAGCCAAATGGTAGGAGTTAGGCCCTCCAAGTGAAATTATTCCCTCTATACAAAGTCAAAATTGGCCACAAATTTGTTTTGTTCCTGATACCTCAGCAAGAACATTATTATTTGGCAGTATTTAGTATCAAAACTAACCTCCCTATTAAGATACCGCCACATTTAAAAGAAATAAATGATTTTTCTACTGCTGCAGTCTCTTTTATAAACCTATAAAAACTATAGAGATTTTAAAATACTTAAGATCTAAGCACTTCATATCACTAATTTTCATAAACTGTAAAGACACTTCAGCAAACTTTGCTCTCAAAGTCAATTTTAATTATGATTTCTTTTAATAAAGTGAGATCTATAGGCTTTTTTAGTTTAAATTGTACTAGCACCAACATCAAACAGGTAAAAGAATATAGAGGGGAATAGCATGGTCCAAAGGCCCATCCTTAGTCATTAAATGCAGAGCCCTCTTGTTGGAGCAGGAGCCATGCAGTTTAATCCTCTTCATAAACTTATCAAACCCACGTATGAAAAGCAATTAGGTTTCTTTCATATTCTTCTGCTTGTGTTACATGTCTGGGAACTACACCAGGATATGGAAATGCCAGTGCTGTGCAGCTACAGGAGCTTGGCTGAAATGTGGTGACTTTCCTGCATCCTTCTGTGCTATCCAGGACCACAGGAGACGTGAAGCATTCGCTGCTTACAAAGGCTGCTCAGTACCCTAACGACATAAATTTCTAATTTAAATAGGACCAAAGGCAGCAGTTGGACACACTTGGTCTCAAAGAACACTTCATTCATTGCATTTGAAGAACTCATACTCTTTTTTTTTTTTTTTTTCTCAAATACAGAGGAAAACAATCAGTATTTAACTTGAATTCAGTGCAGGCATCAGTAGTCTTACGGGTGTAAAGTTACCTTTCAACAGCAGAAAAAACAAAAGATTTTCAGAAATGGGCTGCATTCCTAGCAATTATATGGGCATATTTTGCTTGATCTAATACTTTCATACCAAAAATATTTGCCAGAGCTGTTGAAAGCATTTCCATAAACACCTATATAGAAGATTTATCTAAATTTAAACTACACAAGTATCAAACTTCGGTGCATCACAAATTTAGTTCAGTACATACTCATGAAAACACTGGCTTATTTTCTGAACAAGTTCCAGAACCTCTCTCCTATCTTCATATGGGACCAAAACTGAATGCTGCCTTATTTTACAAAGTATGAGGTTAAAGTAGTACTATTCTTTTTCCCCAGAACAACTTCAGTAATGATCTAGACTTGATATAGCATTATGATTGCCTTCATAAGCAAAGCCAGCTATAAAATAGTAGGAGCTTGGATTTGCAAGTACTCTTTTACTTCATGATACCAACTGAGAAGCGACCTTTATTGATATCTAGTCGCAGATATTCAAATTACTCCACGTATTTTGCAAATACCATGTAACATCAAAGATTTTTCCTACCTCCATCATGTGAGCATTTTGGCAAAGACATTTTCTCCAAAATCCTGTTAGCTATTTTAGCTCACTGTTTAAGACTAATGATGTATGATAGGGTGCTTCCTTTAGAGATCCAGGAAAGCCTACTTTCCTGACAACGCACACATGAGAATGGAACACATTCCACAGAAATAGCCAGAAGAAACCATCAAACTCTTTTTTTTTTTTTTTTTTTTTTTTTAATCAGCCCAAATACATAAACTGGGAATGCCAATGACAAAGAAGTACAAATACGGAAGTGGTTAAAATGATTCACCTGAAAGGAAAGTGACACATCAAGCTTAGACTCAAACTGCACACTCAGAGCTGTGGGATGGAGGAACTAAGACAGCACTGGATTATGCTCATCTGAAGGCACTCAGAGATAAGTACAGAATAACTATTAAAAGAGTCAGAGAACAGCACATGCCAGACCAAAGAAAAAAAGCAAGAAATGCTTAAGTGGCTCTAAGGAGCAGTCAAAGAAAGTGTCAAAAGAATAATATACACAAACTGGCAATGGTGAAAGTCCCTAATATGGCAAGAATGTCTGTGGAAAGTTACATTCAATGGTAAATAGCTTTACAGAAATAGCACTAGGGCGTAAGAAAGATTACTGTAGACAAATGGTCTGTAAAGAAACAACAGAAACTGAAGTCTCTTGCAGCCTAATAAAGAACAAAATAAAGCTAAGCCCATTTTGGCCACAGGGAAAACAGCACGCTGATTTAATGAGAGAATTGAATAGCAGCTCTGGGATCACAAAGGAAACTAAATTGTCACAAGCACACGTGAACCCTCGGGCAGAGTCTAGTTTCCTCCTGCTGCTCCCGACTGAGCAGAGGTCAATACCTGCCCCTGGTGACTTGTGGCCTGCTCAGCTCACCCTTTGTAGGAATGAGGCCATGAGGCCCTGTATGGGAAGCATCCTCCTTGAGGTCCCTTTGGGCTACAAGGCGGGATGCACAGGAGAGGTAAAACCGCAGCCCACAGTTCCCAGCACTGCTGCCAGCTCAGCCGAGACAGTGATTTAGGGAAAGATCCACTTCACTCACCAGGGCTTGAAGGTGGAATGTGCCTAGTCACACTAAGGACGATGGTCGGGACCAGCGCAGTCATGCAGCTGGTGCTGTAAAGAGGCCAGGGTCTACTTAGGCCAGATCATCTCTGGAGAAACCTGGTGCCAGTTTGGAGGAAGTCTATACTA
This sequence comes from Eudromia elegans, assembly GCA_003342815.1. Classification (NCBI taxonomy): domain Eukaryota; kingdom Metazoa; phylum Chordata; class Aves; order Tinamiformes; family Tinamidae; genus Eudromia; species Eudromia elegans. The sequence continues at coordinate 1,607,210 of PTEX01000156.1, forward strand.
ATCACAGGCAGGAGGCTTGTTTGGGAAGCACTTTACTTGGCTAAAAGTTTGTTTTCTCAAAGAAGCAATGAGAACACCCACAACTAATCCTTTGCTAAATCAAGTGTTGGTGCTAAAATATGGGACGTTATGGATCAAGAGAGGCAGAAAACATTGCTGGAGACTGTTAAACATATTCTGAGATTTCTTCCTTCAAGTGAAAGAAATACCATATCTCCATTAGGTCAGCCACATCCTATTTGGAAGATTGCAAAGAGACATATTAAAAACAGGCAATCGGGGCAGACACAGCACGGAAGACACTAACCTAAAGAGTTAACAGCTCATATAAACCTCAAGGACCCAAGGTAGAATTACAGGAGACGTATCAGACTGTCTTACACATGAACAAAGCCCAATCTGAACCATCCACCCCCTTGCAGATGAAGCAGAAGATACCCACAACATGCTCTTTCCTAGAGCCTGATTGATCCTTTCCTGTTCTCATGTTCTCTGAAAAGGAATTAAAACTCAGTTTGGCTGAAAGGCATCTTTTCCATTGTATATAAAGGGAAATAAAAAATGTGCAATTCATAAAAATCTACTAGCCTGTATATACACACATGCATGACTTCACTGTAAACTGATAAAGCCGAAACAGAGGCAACACGTAGAAGTATTAAGTTGTCTTTTACAGAAGGGAGAGAAATCTATGTGACAAGTTTATTGAAGCATTTTGCTGAAATCCAGGATTTTGTTCAACAAAGACTGTAACTTCACATTAAAGACCACTTTCCACCATAAACAAAAATTTTAGATGAGAATGACATGTATTTGTTGTCAAAGGTTGTTTACAAACACAAAGGAGGACACATTTGCCGTTATTTTTACAATGATAATAAATAAGAATATTTAAGTGTATATACATTTTATATGTAAACATATCAATTCAAAGAATGTAGAGCCGCAGAATCAAGATAACATGAAATAAAATATTTCAAAAATATAGTGTTTTCCAGTCAATTGCAAGTTATATTCTAGACAGTCACCTCTGACAACAGATTTAACATACTTGTCACTTCCTAATAAAGACAGTCAAAGTGTTCTGTGGAAATTGCTTTGAAGCAAAATATAGAAGCACCTGCTTCCCAAATGAGATTTTGCCAAGAATAAAACAAACATGCAAACCCACAGCTTTTGGATGTGATTAAATTGCTGTTGTGCTACAGAGCAGTTTCAGTTCAGTCACTTCATCACCCAGTCTCCTCTACAGAAGTTTTCCAGGCCAACCACAGCAATCACAATTCCACAGCAGTGCAGAAAAGGAGAGATGGTGCAATATTATGGGGGATGGGGAAGAGAGAATGGGAAAGAAGTTGGCTCCTAAGGACAGTGTGTGTAATTTTCAGAGCATGATTACTCCATATCATCTTTGCGACGTTTCAAGATTAGCTTTTTTCCCCTCTAGAGCTGAACTTTTCTGTGAGAAAACCTCTTCAGGATCCCCTGCTTTCTGAGAAGAAAAAAAACCTTTTCTGAAACTAAGCTTAAAAGCAAGCCGTAATGCTCAGCCCGGAAAGCAGCTGAAGATCTCCCAAGTCATGCTGAGATCCCTTCTCTGAAATCAAGGGAAACCAAGCACTGTTAGTAGATTACTTCCTTGCAGTGATCCAATAACAGACCCTTTAGAGCATGCTAGGTGATTAAGCTTCAGTTGACATGGAGACGTGTTTCTCGTTGAGGGATATAAACAAGTTAGCTAGTTATCTGTTAGTGTGTTTCTGGAGAGTATTAGATACTCCCACCTGATGGTCTTCATAAAATAGCTACTTCTGTATGGTCTGGGGGAAGATTCAGCATTTCAGCGAAGCCAGCTGGATACTGCAGACCCTTTCATAGCTTCCATTTCTCAGGAAAGCCACTATGAAATTTCCTCAGATGCATTTTGTGTTTTCTCCCTCAAACAGAATACAAATTCCAATTAAGACCATGCAGTCCATACATACAGAACAGGCTCACCACCTTCTAGAAGCACCAGATGCTTTAAGGGCAACGAGAACCCTCTCCATCATTGGGTGCTCCACGTCTACATTGCAAAAGCAGTTCATGTTGCAAGTCCAAGAGGGATTACAAATTTGCTTCTTACAGCTGCCAATTCAGCTGTAAGCCAATATAGCTTTTTCTTATACATGGGCCAATTAACTGCATTTAGCTGTACAAGAAGAAATGCACCACCACAATATTCAAAAGACATCTCGATGTAGTTTAAGGCCATGTTTCATCAGAAGATAACAAAAAAATAATTCCAGGACAATCAATAAAAACAATTCTTATACACAAAACATAATGACTCCTTATTACATATTTCGACATTATGTCAGGTTCTAAGCCACCTATGTAATCCAGCCTGCATATGATATTTTCCTCAGGTAACAGTGGTATTTAGACAACTATGCTAGTACTTATTAGAAAAAAATCATATTGACTGAGAAAAGCAAATTGTACTCAGGAGAGCAGGCCTCTGTGACTGTGTCCGCAGTGTCGGAAAGATCACAGGATGGTTCTCCCCAAAGTTACAGCCAGAATTGACCTTGCTATAGGGGACTCTGCTGTTCCTCCCCCATAACACACAGCAAGAAATCCTACAGGACTGAGGCCAGGAGATGAGCTGCTTCCCACACAGCACCAAGACAGCTGTTACCCTTCAAGGCGAAACCTACCTCTGTCTTTACATAAGACTCCTCTTACTTTCCATCCTGGCTTCGAAAACATCAACTGGCACATTCCACTTCTTAGTTCTAATTTTAAATGAGCACCAGAGAACATAGCATTTGAAGGAGTCCACCTGTTCCTAAGGAAAAGAAAGGCATTGCAGGTGGAAAAGACTTACTCATAACCCAAACACGACTTGTTTATTCCTTTAGCAAAGTGACATTGTTCTCTGCAATATATTTTGAAGTGCTTGATTAGATCAAATTTTGATGGTTTAAAGCTTTACTTGGGAACTGCTCTCAAAGTCAGCAGGCTTTTAACTGGAACTTTTCTTCAGGGTTTGATTTCTGTATGGTCAAGAAATAAGTCTTTTTTCCTGACAGGTGAAAGATGCTCCCTTCAAAACGCTGCTTTTCTCAACACAAATGTCAATACACAGTTTGGGGCAATGGACTGTCAATCATCATCAACCTCCTTTTATTTAAGGGCAGATAATCATTTCCCAAATTTATTTTCAGTTCTAGTGTGGCAAGTACAGGATAGAAGTTTTAAAAGGTTCTTTCATATGATTTCTAGTTGCATAGCGAACATTTTTTGACAGAATTGTATTTTTCCTTTTGACAGCTTTGCAGAATTTAAACAAGACAAAAAGACTTGATGGTTCTGAATAAATTTGTTGCACTTAAAAAGGATCAATAGGTAACATCCAACAGCCTTCTTATGCGAGGAGGTCTTGTTTTTCCACATAGGTGTGCTAATATCTCTGGAACTCCTTTCCAACACAGGAAAAATTCCTCATCTCAATCAGCAAAAACCCTTGATTGAAATTATTTATTCTTTTTTGGTTCAGAGAATGCTGCCAGCGGCATGTGCTGTGCTTACGAGAACAGCCACCGCACTGCAGCAGATTGAGCAGTGATAAACAGAAGAGGGAAGTTAAATGAAACGCAGGCACTGTCCACACGGCCCTTTTCCTCGAAGAAACTCTTGACGATATATTCAGCCCTGCGCAATAAACATGCTTAGACACCACATTTACAGGTAACACTTAACATCATAAAGATAGGGATGAGTCAGAATGTGCCAGGAGCAACAAAATTTTCTTCAGCCCTTCTACTCAAATAATGAATTTTTAATTCATATACTTATTTTTGGTGTGCAAGTGTCACTTATTCCTGAACAAAAGCATTCTGTATCAGCTATATTTGATGCAATGGGAAGAAAAGAAAGAAAAAGAAAAAAGCAGGAGAAAACAGAACACAAACTAACCACCTGCCCAAAGCTCCTCCTCCAAAGTTCAGGGAATACTCACGCACCTCCATTCCCAGGCAAGATTTCCACATAAAGACATATGAAGCTGGATAAGGCAAAGAGAGAAAAGCTTCTTTCCCCACTATGTTTGTTTGTTTTTAAATCATCTGAATTACCTGAATTATCTGAAGCTGCTTAAAACTCTTCCAGTGGTTCATGCAAGGTGCTCTTACTATATCTGCTCCCTTTCTCCTTCTGTGCCCAAACTCCCTCATCCTTTCTACTTACGTCCTGTTCCTCTGAGCTTCTCTGACATGGATACTTTGTCATCAACAGCACATCTTAAGGGTGAAGGGAGATGAAGACTTACAGATTAAAGTTGTTCTATTCTTGACAATATAAATTGACTGGGTACCTTCTGCAAGGCCATCTACTGCATTTGTTCACTCACATTGCAGCCTGCAACACTTCTAGCATTCAAGTAAGCTCATGATGTTGTTAATGTAGTTTGCAGGTTTTAGTCTGAAGACTACAAATCAGGAAAGCCTCAAACTTTCAAGGAATTATTTCCTGATCATTTCAGTTTAAAAAAAAAAAAAAAAAAGAAGCCAAAAAGCCTTATGTTTCAGCTTCCAGCTCTTTCCTTCCTCTCCTGAAAACTGAAGCTTTTGACTGCTAGCTTTGGGATTAAAGAACTGTTTAAAAGTTTTTAATGACTGAAAACATCCATGTGCAATCTTATCCTCTAAAAGCTCCCTGTCGAGGAAGTGACTGTTTTTCAAAATTTGCTCCTTTACTCCTCTGTTCAGGCTGCAAAGCCAGTTGGATTTTTTTTTTTTTTTTTTTTTTTGTAACCACAAAAAAAGTTGTGTCCTTCCTGAAGAAATTTTTGGCAGCTTCCATTGCTGCAGCAATAGTGTCCAGTACTCAGAAATGCAGGATGCAAAGACTCTGCAAGCTTCTAACAAAAGCAGCCATTTTATCATTGAAATGGTCATCTAGGTGTGACCTGCTTAGAGCTCCTTCCCTGCCTCTCTCATATCCTCTTCCTAGATTTCTTCAACTTGCCAGCTCTTCTCATGTTTCCTCACTTTTCCTTTTTTTCTCATTTGCCTGTATTTATTTTTCAGACCACAGCACAAAGACACTGCACCCTAGCCCTACCACGTGGCCAGACTAATTCCAAATACTTCAGGTTCTACCATTTTTCCCCTCTGCTCTTGGGGAAAATATTAAGATCTGCCCTGGTGAAGCTTGAGCAAAACGTGCTGATGCCATGTGAGGTGCTTCAAAGGCAGGAAGGAGTGCTGCAAGGCTGCCTGAAGGGACCTTTCCCTCCTTGCTGTAGGGAGCCTGAGAAAAAGGGAGCAGAAGGTACAAGCCAGAGGGAATAGGGAGAGGAAAATTCTAATTACGGCAGCTCCCTGAGCAGCAGCAGGAAAAAGCATACAGAGGAGAGGCTCTGTTACACTTTCTGCAGGGAAGGAACTGTGTGCCTCTATAAAACACACAGCACTTGCCACGGAGGTGATCAATCTCATGATCTGTAGGTGCTGTGAGTATGCAGCATGCATCCTTCACTTTGCCAGTTCATAGGTGATGGAGTCTTGCTTCAACACCCCCTCATAGCTCTGGCTCTCGGATTGAGACATTGCAGCTCTCTCCTTCAGTGCTGACAGGCTCAAGCAGAAAAAGGCATAAAATATGGAGCCAGGAAGAAAAGAAAAATAGGCAAAACTCCTAGTCCAGTCGACACCAGCAGGTTGTTGGGTGTTTTTTGTCCAGCAGATGGGAGCAGGGAGAGGTGACAAGGACAAATCTGTTATCATGGGTTTCCAGATAAATTACAGATTCAGTGCTAGAATTTAGATGCACACTGCTACATGACGAGGATGCCAATCAGCACAACGGCCTGCGAGAAGAGCACGCCAGTCCTAAAGATGGGAGCCTGCTTGCTCCAACTGGTATTAATCCCAGAGCAAAAAGATACCAAAAGGTGTGAGGAGAGACTTGGCACAATGTGATGATGGGCCTGTCTTGAAGACGACTTTATTCAGGCAATTATGAATGGAAGGCAGGAAGATGTCACTGATTCTTGGCAAGAGGAAACGAGAGGGACTTAAATGACTTGAAAAATAGATAGCAAGTTTATCTTCTTGCTATCTTAATGTCTGAATAATGTCTGAATAATTTCTAGCTCGTGGAGAGGTGTCAGGAATCCCTCCGAACTCTGCAGAGGAACCGCTTTTGACCTCTGACTTGTGCAGGCCCGCTGCCTATTTACAAGACACCGGCTTAATTTCCCTGCGAGCTGTGGATTTCCTGTTCACCTCGGGGTCAGAAAGTTCTTCCATTTAGAGTTTAATGGTTTACCTGCTTCAGATTTTTTTTTTTTTTTAACTTGATCTCCACAGACAAGGCATGGACAAATGCACAGGCATTAAGTCCATCGTTTGACTTAATGATGGAGTCGCTGCTGACAGCATCTACTCATCCTGCTCCAGCTCCATCCCTCCTCAACATCCCTCAGATTTGAGCAGCAGAGCAGGACAAAGAAGGATTTTATTCATTGTTTTGGTTGAACCATCAGAATCTCAGCTGTAATAGCAAGAAATAGATGCTGCTTATTTGGAGTCAAAACTTGCTTTTCTCTACAACATCAGGAAAAATCAAACATTAACTCTGGGTTTGTTTTTTTTTTGCTCATGTTTTTCTGTAACCTGTTGCCAGGAGAAAATCTGAGAAATCTTAAACAAGTTACTTCAGGAACATGTAACTGCAGAAATTTGAATAATAATAGTGTGGACATTTCCAATTTTAGGCCATTCTTGTCCTACTTTAGGATTGTATCTTTCTTTCCGCTTGTCTTTCTCAGAACATGCCTTTTCTGCAAGAAGAAAATCTTTCAAACAAACCTAGTGTTTGAAAGTTTAAGTCTTCAGCTCAGCTTCATTTTTTTTAATGCTTGCTAAATCGCCAGGCTTTTTTTTTTCAGATTCACAATTTGAAATACCTATTTTACAAGTGTCAAAGTAGAGCCTACGTGAACTCAACCAGCAAATCAAAATAACCCCTGGCACCACAACGGCCTGCTAAACCTGCAACTGCAGCCTAGTAATTGTAACGACTGTTCCTGTTAATGACTTGAACAAGATCTTAATGCATGCTTCCCACCATACAACTTTACACTTAACAGGATCAGACATCAACAGGATCAACATTTTCCCCTTTTTGCACATCACCTAAAGAGCTAGAGGAACTGAACAGCATCCCCAAAACAACCTTCAATCAGAGGCATTAAAGTCCAAGCCCACAACACAGGATGATAAGAAATCCTTGCAAGTCAACTGCTAAACATTCAGTGTTGCTTCCCAGCTTGGAGATTTTAGAGCAGCAGCAGCTTAGGCTTTCTGAGGCCTCCAGCGAGTTGCCTAAGTGAGGGATTTATATCCATGTCATCCATTTAAAAAACCTCTTACGGGCATCTAAAGGCAGTGTAGGATTAGAGAGGTGTTTGAAATGGGGTTAGTATGCAAAATGGTGAGACAGACACAAAGTCCAATGAATACATACATAATAATAATTACTAAAACAAGTCTATAAATTTTTAAAAAGTACACTTCATGACAAAGAGAGTGTGGAAGACAAGGGGAAAAAAATCAAAGGAAAAATAATGCTCTTAGACACTCAATATAGAAAAGATTGCTCTCATATACATTCCTATTTATCTTCTCCCTCCTGCCGTCTGTGCATTGCCTTCCTACATAAGGCAGTTTCCTTCTGCCATGGAGGCAATTCATTCCTGTCCTGTCAGGTTCACTTTTTCTTTTCTAGTGCCTCAAGACAGCAGTTGTTGCTGTCAAAGCTGTAACAAAAATAACCCAAGAGATTTTCTTCTGACAGCTCCTGAAGCGTAGAATCATCATGTCAGATATACATTTGGGGTCAGAAAGTCCAAACTTCTGTTACATGACCTAGTCCAACCGAACCCTTCTCTAAAACCCTCTCCAAAGCAGTATTTATGACCCACAGTCAGACCAGAGATGCCTCATTTTTTTCTCCCAAACTAAGCTGGCTTAGATTACCTCCTTGTTCAAGCAATATAAATGTTTCATAAATCAGTCCAAGACGTTGCACAATTACTGCTTGCAAGACTGTATTGGGAGCATTTTTTTTTTTTTTTTGGGTATCAGTTATCCCCTGTCTTGTGAGTCATTATACTCACTCCCTGTTGCCTTCTCTATCGAACTTGAATATGTCAGGTATTTTCAAAGCTGTTACAACTAAATTCTCATTGGAATTAAAAATTGCAGAGAAAATACACAGTGTAACTAGTCAAGACCCTAGTTGGCCTGAGCAAATATCAACCATTGTCTTTATCTTTGGCCACATTTTATTCTCTTCTGCTTGCCCCAGTCCTGTACATGTTCCTCCCAAACCAAGCTGTTTCCTCTACTTCATAAGAATCACTTCAAAGAATGTGGAAAAAATTACATCCAGGAATCAAAGAACAACTCTGCAATCAAGAACTACAGTAACATCTTTGCCTCAAGAACCCTGCCTTACTGAATTGGTCCCCTTGCCCCTTTTCTCTTTACAAGAAATGCAAAAAAGGAAGGACTATTCTGATGTTTTTCATTTATGTCTTAACTATTCAGTGCTTTATCACTATTTTCTTTACACTGTCCATATCTAGAGACTGTGGTATTGGATAAAAGAGCCTTTTTTTAATTCCACAAACACAAGTCCTAGAGTTCCTACAGAAGGTTCAGGGACGAGTGACCAAGATGATTAAGGGACTGGAGCACCTATCCTATGAGGAGAAGTTAAAAGAGCTGGGCCTGTTTAGCCTAGAGAAGAGAAGGATGAGAAGGGATGTGATCAATGTGTACAAATTCCTCAGGTAAGGCTGTAGGGAGGAGAGGGCTAAACTATTCTCCATAGTGGCTGGTGATAGGACAAGGTGCGATGGTTTTAAACTGAAACACAGGCAGTTCCATCTCCATCTGAGGAAGAACTTCTTTCCTGTGAAGGTGACAGAGCCCTGGAACAGGCTGCCCAGAGAGGTTGTGGAGTCTCCTTCTCTGGAGATCTTCCAAACCCACCTGGATACCACCCTGTGCCACGTGCTCTGGGTGTCCCTGCTGGAGCAGGGGGGTTGGACTAGATGATCTCTAGAGGTCCCTGACAACCTTAAAGATTCTGTGATTCTGTGAAGTCAATATAGTGAGCTCCACCTTACACATCAAGCCAAAAAGGCAGAGGACAGAGTATTCCCGTGTGTACACCATTGAAACCCTGCAGTGAAACTTCCTTTGCAAAGTAGAAGAGCACTGGCAACAAACTCAACCCAAAAGCTGGGCCCAAGTTGATGTCCACTTACTATTACCCAAACTACACCCATGTACTTGGCAATTCCTAAATAAAATCCACTGCAGCTGTAAAACAAATAAAACTAATATACATAGATAGTGGTTATACTGCCAGTGAGAAATCCAGATGTCTCAACAAAGTCTTAAAATCTCTCAGTCAAGCTCAGTTCCAGCATTTTCAATATTTGGAGTTTACTCAATCTACATTCAACAGATTCTTAGCAATAACCTCTGGTACTGAGTGCCTCTGAGTCTCTGTGTGTACAGATAGGCACATCAAAAGTAAAATTTGGGAGGATTTCCACTCCATATATCTAAGTCAAGCAAGGCTTGTTGAGATAGCAACACAAATAAACCTCTCCCCAGGTAAAGAACCACCACAGTAATACCAGCCAACAACTTCCTGTGGTACACAAGAACACATGCTTGCCTGGCTTGCTGTGTGCTGCTCACAACAGCAAGCACACACACACCTTCCCAACAGCAGCTCAAGGCTGCACGTGGTCCCCAAAACCAGCACCTGCTTTTCCCAGGAGGCCTTTTTCTCAGGCCATGCTGCCTGGCACATCCCTCACTTTGAGCTGCTAAGAGAGTGGTAGAGAAATGAGTCACCCTGGCACCAGGTTTCCTAAAGCAATACGAAGGAGTGGCCTTGGGGCCTTACAGGCTGCTACCCTGCTCCACATGGGTATCACCGCTGTGGTTCTTGTTCCTTTTCACATGTTAACTAACTTGCCTTGTTCAAATCTCCTTTATTATGTTTTAGTCACTGAAGATGGAACACTAGACTGCATGCACTTGTTCTGCTGTGCCAGTATTAATGGATGTTTTCACAGTTCATGTCAGAAAGTAAAAATGTTGCCCAGCACAGCTGTTCATATACAGAGAGGAAAGAGTATTGCATTTTGAGAAGGGAAATCCACACTGGGGAACCAACCACTTTTTTGAAGTGGTTTTTCCTTCCCAGATGATACACATCAGATCTGCAGGAATCACAACAGTCACAGGTATTTTTTGGCACTATGTGTCCATCAGAGCCATACACGGTTAACCAGAGCTACCACACGCTGCAGCAGCTCAACAGTCCGAGGGAGACCTGCTCCCAGGGGAGACACCAGGGCCGTCGTTGCAAATGCACCCAATGCAAAGAGTGACAGGAGGGCACAAAGGTTTCATGGTTTGTTCCCTGTATAGCTCTGCCTTTCACATCACTCTTCTTACAAGCTTTTTTATGCTGCCTGTGTGTCTGCCTGAGACGGGCAATGCCAAGGCCTCAGACCGCGTTTCTGTAGAGGCATGCTGATAACACAGGGGGCTGAGCAACTCTCCCTTTTACCTGCCCTAGCTCTCCTCTCCACTCCCGGGCTGACAAACAGCACTCCAGGTGTCACATATTTCTCTTGTTCAAGGGTATCTGTTTGTTGCCCATCAGATTCTGCTCTGGGTAAGTAATTTAGATGGAATAACCTTGACTGACTGTCAATATCAACTAAGGAGATGGACATAAAGCATTTGGAATAGCACTGCCCAACAGTATTACTTACCTCAAATGTGTTAATTCTTTCATCTTAAGAATAATTTTATTATGCAAGTAAAGCAAATTCTCATTCTGAAGATTAGTTCCAATTCAGGAATCCTCACACATCAACAGTGTTTAATCTCAACAGTTTTACACAAAGTCCTTGTATGACCAAGGATTACAGAATTGGGCCACTTTCAAGCAAATTAATTTGATGTGAGGAACACTGACTTCAATCCGAGACCAGTTCTGGGGAAATGAATTATTCTGATACAAACCCAGCTCATGGTTTTACTGCACTACAATCATAGCAGCCAACAAGCTCATATTTTATAGCAAGGCTTATTTTCCTATCTGTCCTCTGGTCTTTGGCTGCTCAAGTGATTTTGAGTATGTTGAGAAAAATTCGATGACTAAAGGCATTTCTCTGAGGAAAAAAGGGAAAAAACACCTTAGACCATTATGCATTTTACCTAAAACATTATTTTGGCAGATTCTAGATCATGTCCATTACATCATCCAGACAGGAAGAGATAAAACAATCTTACCAATAAATTCCTTATCTTTAATCCTCTAACCCTCTATACTTTTTAACTACATATACAATTCAAGTATATGCACTTTATACTTGGTAGCTGTATTTGCAAAAAATGTGAGGGGTATTCAGTGATGAGACTTTGTACATTAACTGCTTCCCTTAAAGGGATTTGACTGCAATGACTGGGATCCAGGCATGAGGGTCTGACTGGATTCTTGGCCAGGAGCCACATAAGGCCGGGAGCCACAACTGCTCATATGCCACAGAAAAGGGAAGCAACTCCCACAAGAACAATAAAACAGGAAAATGGACTTTTTCTGCTATCCACAGTGTCAAAAATGACATGTGTTTCTCTGTCCCAGCCCTTCAGTACAAGAAAAAAAAAGTTTAGCATTAGCAACACGCAAGCCTTGATGAACCTGCCTCTCTGAGGTGAAAGGCACCGACTCATAGCTTGGAGATCTGCCAAAAACCAGCTAAATTAAAGATCTTGAGTAATCAAGTAGAAGTGCTTCAAACTCCTTATTTTCAGCCTTGTTTCACTGCAGTACCAGCTCTGCCTTTTGTTATATTGTCTTATTAGTCACTGTGCCTCTTAGTACATGCTGTGGAAGTCTGTTACCTTTGATAGAAGAGCAGAGTGGTTCGAAAGCTGATTTATGGCACAGTCCAACCTTCGGGCTACGTTAAGACTTAGGGAAAGTTCTTTTGCTCCTGGGGCAGGAGCAAACACAAGCCACACTGCCTGTGTCAAGTAGCTGCTCCTAGCAAAGAGTTAAACTCAATATAGCAATCAAATTAAAGACAAATCAAAGTTGATAGATTGTAGTTTCATCACTGTATTGGCCCATCTTTAATTAATTTAATGAAGATGTAATAAACTAGCTGAGCAATACGCTTCTTTAAGCTTTTGCCTCAAAAAAGGTTTATGCAGGTGTATGAAAAGGGGCTTTTACTGCCAGATCATAATAAGGGTCAGGAACCCCGAAGGTATAAGTAACCCCAGGTGAGAAGTGTGCAGATGACTTGGTTTTGCTTCCAGAAAAATAACCAAAGCCATAGACTGGGCAATTTCTCTGTAAGATCAAGGAAAAGACTGGACATGTTGCTCTCTGGTGCTTATTAGGGTCCCCTGCCCAGAAGGTTTGCTAGAGATGCTGCATTTTCTGCTGGTCCCTTAAGCAACAGAGCTCACAAGCACGTTATTCTAGGCAGGGAGCTATGACTGAGCTCTCTGCCAAGGTCAGACACCCTCACCTGCCAATTCACTGTGTAGTACCATGGTTTAAGCAGCAGATTAGCCCAGGAAAATCACACGGGATTATACAAGGCCAAGCTCTTTCTCCATCCTATCACAAAACAAATGAAGTTTTCGTGGATGTATGCACTTTAGCAGCAGGAGTTTTGAAGCAACTTCATTAGGTTTAGAGCCCAGCTGGGTTTGGCCTTGCCAGCCCCCATGCCTGAGTCACGTCTCAGAGAAGAGCAGGTCTAATCAGAGCTGCAGTCAGGAAGCAGAGAACAGGAAGCAGAAACAAACGGCCAAGCTCTAGGATTCTGGTTGGTGCCACACAGTTTACTGCTCTGCTGACACTTAAAATACATATGTGGGCACAGAGGATAGAAAACAGCACAGCTGAGGCTCAAGCCCATTCACAAAAATCATTGTTCCGAGTATGAACCACTACTATGTTCAAACTGAAACATCTTATTCTATCTTACATCAAATCTGCCTGCATAATAAAACTGAGTAGTTGCAACCGGCAACATCAAGCAAAAACTTTGGAACACCTTAATCACTGAGTAACTTTCCTATATCAACAGTTTTGATTTATCCCAGTGTATATTTTAGGATTTTGTGATTTTTAGTAAAGCAGTATGTTTGCCTTTTATGGGAATAAGCCAAGTATCTCGGGCTGAACATAATATCTTTTTGCTCTTAATTTTATATTTCTAATCTGGGATTTCTTAAAAAGATGTTATGCATGTTTAATCCCTGCCTATTTCCCTAATAAGCAGGTTGTGGGAATAGGAATAATAGGGCTATAAACATTTAGCAAAATGGCCATCCAGCTTGATTTTGATAGAATGGGGACTATGTATGTCTTCCATGGTGAGCACTTCAAACCTGTTTCTCAATAGAAATGCAATAAAAGCTGTCATTATTTTAATAGCTCATCTCATTAGCAAAAGATGCTGTCCACCATTAACCAAAAGTGGTAAAGAGGAAAGAGGAAGAAAAAGGCTTTCAGGTCAGAGAAGAAAATACAGTAGAGAGTTAGAAGGGAGGAAGTGAGCAAGCAGAGCATATCTAAAATCACATCCTTTGCTCTTCATAAAAAGGAGCAGCACTGTAATTAGGTGCCTGCTTGGAGTTCATAGAGTAGATTATAAATCAGTTTTCCACTTTTGCAGTGTAAAATGGATCCGCTCTGTTCTCCAACGTGCTGTGCAATAGAGGCTGTGTGCTTATCAAATCAATCCACATATGTGCTTTTCTGTGCATTTTTGTATCAGCTTTTGGTTTACAAAGGGCTCGATTCCTCTGTTTCACTGCCTTCCTTTTACCCACCCCAGCTCCCTGTGATAGCTGTGAAGATGTTAGCCCAGTTTTAGCACTTTTGCCACCTGTTGCACAAACAATGAGACCAATGAGTGGAAAAGAGGTTTTCACCCACAGCCAAGAGAGCAGCTGCCTTATGGATCTGTCAAGAGCTGACTTCAATGTTTTCAGATCAGGAAATAATCCCAAGAACTTGATCTAAGTAGCCTACACAGAATTAGTCAGAGCTATAAGTGCTAAAGGAAATGGAATCCAAGCACACCAACATGAACTAAATCTCCCCCAGGACTGCTTAAGAAAGTAATTGACATGCTCTTAGTGTTTTAGCTACAAAACCAGTAGTTGCTCTGTTTCTACAACATTTTACATCAACCTATTTTTCTGCAGGTCACTATTCTCCATCAAATCACACTGCACCAGCTCCTTGCTTGTCCTTCACTTATTTTGCTAGTGATAGCATTGGATAACAAAACAAAATCTGAAATTAAAGAGAGGTACAAAATTAACTATAACATTTTCAACAAATCTTATTCTTCTAGATCTCAATATTACCTCTACAACATTTAAGGCAGACATAGGAAACTTTTCTCAAATAGGTCTGATGAAATACACAGCTACTTTCCTAGTTACCTCAGTCCTTAAAATAAGGGGGTACAAAACCACTTATTTCTGTTCAGCCTTTGATAAGAGTATGAAAAGGATTTCTGTTTTTCTTTCTCAAAGAAAAAAGACATGGAATGTTGGCATATGCTAAGCAGGCACCAAGAGGGCAAAATAAGTCAGTGGTGTGTATAAACAAAAAAATCAGCATGTAAAAGTATAAACCAACAGAATGCTTGACTAAAACACCCATACTGCTATAGCTGCTCCATGTCTTGTAGTCTTACCTTCATAAACCTTTACCCAGAAGGGATCCCTTACCGTGGCTAACAGGCCTTCTAATCAGGTGAGTTGGATTAGCTTTTCAAGTCACATTCCTTCTCCCTCAATCCTTGGCTGAGACTGCTATGGGCTTCTTCAGAAGATGATACAGAGAAAAATAATTCTTGCCATCTTTCATTATAAAGCCATATAACAGACAAAACACTCTGAGCAGGCAGCAAAACAAGAACCTTTGGGGAAAGTTTTCCTTTTGGAGTTAACTACAGTATCAGTTCTTATAAACCTTGTCACTTCTAACTCAGCAGATAATGCCAAGGCCTGAGGGGCCAAGAAAACATTTTATGTTGAATTTTTAGGAAAGCCAAAGCTATGTTGGAATTGGAACTGCAAAGGGACATCATAGGCAGTAAGAAGCACTTCTATCACTGCATTAGTGATAGAATAGGCAAAAATATGGACTTGTTACTTGGTAGGGCAACAGGTAGATTTGACAACAGCAGGTATACTTTAGGCTGAAGTACTCCATACACTCTTGGCATTAGTCTTCACCAGCACCCAGCTCTCCCATGTCTTTTTGCCTAGAGACAGTTCACAGAGGAGCTGCCAGTAGTGAAAAAGGACCATGTGAGGAATCTACTTAGAAATACTCAATCCATATGTGTCCCCCTCTACAAGATGCTGATTAACTGGCCAACAGTTGACCTCCAAGCAAGGCAGCAGGCTGGAGCACTTGCCCTGAAGGAGAGGTTGAATGAATGGGGCTTGTTGACCAGGACCAGAGAGCAACCTCCCAGGGCCTACAGGGCGATTAAGATGTCAGAACCAGGCTCTTTACTTAGGTGTGTGTGGTAGAAGACCCAGACACCGCGACCCTAAATTAAAACAGGGGACATTTTGACAAGGCAAGGAAAAAGAAGCCACACACACTATAGGAGTACTGCAGAAGGTTGTCCAAAGATGTTGCAGAGTTGTCTTCCTTGGAAGTTTTCAAGAGGCAACTGGGCAAATCCGAGGAAAGCCAATTTGATATCTGTCTGGACTCTACTTCCTACTGTGCATTGGAAGCTGGACCAAATGGCTTCTGAACATCTCATCCAATCTGAGTTTTGTGATTTAAAACTTAATCCCAGATATAGGCCCAATAAAAGGAAACATGGGACCAGATGCTGAGCCTAGCATGGACTGAAGACTAGGTCCTGTAAACAGTGTGTAAGTTGGAATTAATGCACTTTATATGAAAGTAACAATGAAAATAAGAGTAATTGTTATTTAGTCCCATAAATACATGGTCTGATAACTTGCCCTGCAAGTTCTAGGTACTGCTTAACATAAATCAGATTTACATATTTCACAGTAAACCTATTGCATATATTTATATGAAAATTTTATATCTATTTCTTGATACACTTTTCTCTTGTAAGTACATAAAAATTAACTCAAGTTTATTGTGAAGTAGTCAACCAAAACTCTCAGTAGTAGTTCAGGCTTAGTGGAGTAAAATTGGCCAAAAGTAAAACTCTGAATAAATTTTTTAAAAATGGTTTTAATTCACACTAGCACTTATATTTCATAAAATGTATAAGGATTTAAAAGCTCATGAATTCATTTGGAGCACATGAGTTTTAAAACATTGATCCAAATTTATTGACGCCACAGAAAGATCTCTTCCAAACACACTGTGCCAACAGCCTTATGTAAATAAGCATTCCCAAAATGCTCTCCTGGGTCTACAGCCCAGGAGAGTGCGTCCTCATGTTTAAGAAACCTAGAGAAAAATGAATTGATTGCTGTCAAAAAATTGTTTACACATAAATTGGATGGAAAAAAATACCAACTCCAGTGGCTGAATTTATTCAAGTTTAGACTACTTAAGGCCTCACTAAAATTATAATTTACCAGCTATCAGTTATGTCATAAATCAAGAAGGAAAGCACAGTTGCTGAGGACAGAGCTCACTGACAAAAAAATTTAGGAAATAAGCAAATGGAGCCATAGTGCATAAATCTAAGCCACTTACAATATTTGCACTTCTGAAGAGTTTGAAGACTGTGCACTTGATCATATTTGGTATTTGACCGTCACAAGGAATATGAAGGAGTCCATCAGGTGTGCACATAACGTGGTAGGATCACCAGTCTCACTTTGTGATAGCGACAAACTTCGATGTTCAAAGGCTGCAGTCCCATGGGCAGACATGGAAAGCAGCCGTTTCACAAAACCCCTCAAAATTCTCATTCCTACAGTGGACACGGAGCACGCCGGCAACGTGTGCTTGAGGGCTACATCGACAGGGAAGCAAATATTAAAAAGGAGTGCACTCAACACAGCTGTTTGTATGCGGCAACTTGAAAACATGGGTTAAAAATATAATGCAGGCCATGAACCCAGTTGGTAGAGCAGCTCTCAGTATTAAGATATAAAACTAATAAACAGGGAAGCTCTATGTTGCACAATCTGACTGCTTACAGCTTAGAGGGAAATCAACTCTTATTCAAAGCAGTCTTAAGCACTCGAACACATCTGCTAGTATAGTCCAAGAACACTGAAATCATCGACCCACAACGCAAGGTTTTTTCCAAAGTCTTAAGCTTATTCTACACAGGCATCTTGCTTATATCTGCAAAACCATTGTTTCATTTTCATTAAAAAATTGATTTTAAAAAGATCTAAAATTCATAAAATGTTTTAATTTCAGTTTTTGTAAAAACAACTGGCATATCCCAAGCCTAGTAATGTATTTTATTACATGCACATTCTCTAAAATGTAAGGCTGTAAATCACAAAGTGCTAGACAAAATTCGGAAGGCTACCTAGGTGCTTAGGAGTTTAAGGGTTTGTTACCTGTGCAGTAAATCTAGTGCAGATTAGGATGTGACCTACAGTGCCCTCATTTTCCACATGAACAAGCGTAGCGGACATGAAGAACACTGACCTGCAAGGTGGCCCGTTCCCATTTTTTATGGCCTACACACAGGAGGCAAAGAAACTGGAGAAGGATGGTGATAGGAAGGGAAACCTTGTGAAGGGGGGTCCACAGTAATGAAGAAAACAGTGAGAGAGAAAGTCCACATGAAACTCAGCACAGGAAGCAGAAAGAGGTGACTAAAGACAGGGAAATAAAAAGCAAAGCATGTTCATAAGTTAATAATCAGGGAGGAGTAAGTAGAACCACAAAGCCAATAATTCTGCATTGGAACCTTAATTAGGAAAACTAAGGCATAGCTTCCAAAATTGCCAAACACCAGGCAAATAATAGAGCTATATTGCTACATATTTTTAGTGTATTTATCAACCTCCTGCACTTTATTGTTATATATCAGAGAGCTTTTTTTTTTTCTCTTTTGAAAGCTCATACAGAGTGTTTCTGCTGCTGCCCTGAGGTCCTTGCTCAAGGTGAGCCCTGGCAGTAGGGGCCCAGATGGGAACTCGAGTGCATCAGAGCAGGAGCAGAGCCCTCCCGTAGTCCCAGGAGACACTGAAGCAACTCAGCAGACTACATTTTACTATCACACTACCCTTAATGCCAATAGTTCACTTCAATCTGACCAGCTAAGACACTGACATTTTCAAATCAAAGCTCTCCATCACTCCTCAGGCCACTGAAAAGTTGTGCAGGTTCAAATTACCATCCTGATACAGGCCAAACCCAAATATAAATACCTCTGAAATTCCCATGGCCAGATATTTCAGTTTCTATTAGCATCTAAGAGACTGACATTACCCAGGCTGAATGCAAATATACTCTCTCCAACCTGCTCCACTAGCAGCACTTACTCGCCATCTCAGACTACACGTTCTCTCTTGCTGCCTCCCTGGATTTTTTGCATCTCCTCAGTTGGATGCTCTCCTCATTATCTTTCCTGCTCCCCATCTTTTTTTCCTTAATCTCTCCTAATTTCTCTGAGATTTTCTTCTCTTGACATTCCCTTGCCTCCTGAGGCTGTAGAGCCAAACTTGTGGCTGCCAGCACCTCCAGGTGAGCATCCGACTCCAGATGTGGAACTGTGCTATTATTTTGCTTAGGGGCTGGTGTTGAAAGTCTTGGCACAAACAGCCAGTATGGGAAAATATACAGTTATGACTCCTGTAGCAGATTTATTACAACTCAAAAAGAATGAATTTGTCACTATTATGTCAGTGGCTACTGCCTGTCTAAGCTTGTATAAAGGTCCTAAGGTGTCTTTTGCTTTCAAAATAAAGTTGACTTCTCCCCAAAGTGTTCAAGTGGTATCCTTTCTTAATCCAGCAAGTAGGCACAAATTCAAGATTGCTGAGCCTTAGGCATATATACGCATGTATACCACCCACATGAGATAACCTTTTGAAATTAAGAGTACAACTATAACAGCAAGGTAGGTAATATGCTAACATTTCACTGGTCTCCTCTGATGAGCCCATAGGCACAAGCCAATAACTGAATTCCTAGTCTCATCCCAACATAAAAGCTTTGAAGGCAAGCTCTTCAAGACGTAAACAAGACATCTGTGCCATGAGATGAATAAACGGTGCAAATCCAAGTTCTCAGCAAGTAGAAAGTGCTGCTCAAGTCCTTATTTCTCTAAGTGAGATATTGGATGAAAGCTGTCTTCTGTACAGGTTGCTGCAAATTGTAAGTTTTAATTTCAGACTAACTTCAAAGATTTAATAAACCTGGAAGCAGTTTCTGTAAAGAAGTAAACTCTAGATAATAATTCAGAATACTCAACGTACACTGGAGCTGTAAGTTCACCGTCTCGGCTCTTTTCTTTTGGCTAAGATTTATGCAGACTGTGAAAAGACAAGTCCTGACACACTTGAGAAGGGCAGCCTTGGACTGCATTGGATTTCGTTGTGAGAAATGTGTCTGGCCACTTTCAAGCCAGTAAGTGTAAGGATGTGCCAGGGGGCTCTGGCCACGTTACTGAGCACTACGGGGGAAGCAGTGTCCATGCCTCAGCAAGCCCTGAGGGCACAAACTTCAGCACAGACACAGGCCAAGGCTTTCTGTGACCTTGCCCACATTAGGAAGGGTGCAATTTGGCCGTCTTAGGGTCCAAAGTCACTAACAAACTTTTTTTTATAATCTCTTAATTTTCATCATTTCTTACCAATCTTATTGATGATATTTTACAAGGTAGAGACCCCTTAGAACTCATTTTCTTGTTTGTCAAGTACATGCTATTGGTGAAGTTGTCCAAGCTTGAGTCTCGGGATTGTTGATTTGTTTTTCTTCAAAACACCAGACTGTGCCACAGCAACCAAAAAGTCACTTTAATATTGATAAATAGAACAAGGGCCAGTCTGTAGATATTTGAGTAGGTGCCTCCTTTTACCTCTTGTTCAAGTGGGAAATTACAGCCTCATTATTGCAATGCTCTTTTGTCCCTGAAGGACATAAAAGCTACACTCAAAGTGGTTACAAGTAGCTGTACTCTACAAACTCCTAAGCAGTTATTTTTGTATCTTCAGCAGTGGGCTAGCTGAGCAGCAGCAAGCACAGAAAACATTGCCTGGGCTATCCATAGCTCAGCCTACCTGAAGACACCTTGCAGAATATAGGGTAAAGCAGCAGCAGCAGGGATGGAGAGCCGGGTTTCCAGGGACACCTCCTGTTTGTGTTGCCCCTGTACATCAACACTAGAACTCCTCCTCCACCAAGTTTACTTTGAGGACCAAGGCCCAGTTTCTATTTAAGCTACTGGCCCCAACCCCAGTGAATCTCTACAGTCTAATCTTTCTACCCACCAACTCTTCCTATGACTGTGCCGAGCTTTCTCTATTACTGCCCCATCTCCTCTCGCATTTCTACATCCACTCTCCAGTTCCCCTCAGAGCCATTCCTCCTCTGAAAGAGTCCTCTTGTTCCTGCCTGCATCATTAAATAACAAATAGCTAGAACCATTTTGTCAGGAGAGTGAATGACAACACACCTGGATTACCCTTCACTATCAGGAATCCTTTCTTCACTAGCTAAACATCCCAAAGTATTTTGCATGGATGTATTTTTTTGAAGCACACCATCTTCAGAGAACATTGGTCTAAAATAAATGAGGGTTCATCTTTGCTCGTGTTATCTGAGAGCTATGGGATTCATTCAAAATTATTTCCCTATTTATGAATTCTCCAAGCAATATGAAAAATCCTCTTATCGGCACTTCATTAAAATGTATTCTCAAATTGCTTCAGTAAATAATTTTAGTCTTGCAGATAGTTTCAGTTGTCCCTATTAAAATCAAGTATATAAGCTGCAATATAAGCCGCATCCTCCTAAATTAACTTGTAGAGCTAACTAGCATAACTTCTAAAGCACACCAGTCTGTAATATGTACTATAAGTTGTATTAAGCATTCTAGTAGGCACCAAAAGAATTGTCATTTAAATTACATAACCAATATGAGCTGCTAAATGCAGATTCTTAAAATCAAATATGCAGTTGTTTTTTTCCTATGAACACTCAAGGATTTAAAACCAGCGCTAAGGTTATCAACGCAAGGAGAAATTAGGTTTGTTTCTGAGTAAATTATAAGAAAATATCCATTGGTTATTCAATTCCACTCCTTGAGCGCAGCACAATCTTTTATTTTGTTTTGTATAGTACAACTGCAGATGTCAAATTAATTTGAACAATTAGATGTTCAGCACTAGAAGAGAATACCTAGCAGTGTGCTAGTAGAGGGATTAGCACAGCAAGGCTGCTACCTCTTGTGGTCCTTAAGGACTGCCCTAGGAAACATTTTGAACAAACTGGAGTCCAACTGTACCAGTCATGTTGCTATTCATCCTTAGCACACAAGGCAGAAAATAGGAGAAAACCTGATTTATTATCGCTAGTAGAAGACTATAACCTATTTGCCTGAACTCAAAGATGACTAGAAATGATAGATTTAAATTCATTCAGATGTGTGGCAGTTTCAACACTGACTAAAGAGCATCCTCACTGCAATTTGGAGGGGAAGTTTTGATACCTAGCATTCTTTCAGAGGATTACGACTTTCTCTTCACACTCTGACAGAACATCAAAAGCCATCTATTTTATTGATGTTCTGATCCAGCCTTATACTAAACTATATTATAGTTTTTCACAGAAGAGTTTAGAGTGGAAGAAGCCTCCGAGCATCCTCTCACCCAACTTGTGTGCTCAAACTTCCTTGGGTTGCTCAGGGCCTTGTCCGGTCGGGCTTTGAAAAACCTGCAGAGCCAGCCTGAGCAGCCTGCTCCAGCTCTGAGTTTTCCCTTGCATCTACTCAATCTCCCTTGCAGCAATTGGCAGCAGCTGACTCATCCTTTCACTGGGCACTTCAGAGAAGAACCCCTTTCCTGTCTTCCCCATAAACTGCCTATATGCTTGTGAAGATCCCTTCAATGCACCATACCTTTCCTTCTCTCAGTTTAAAAAATCAAAGGCCCCCAGATGCTTCTGAGACACTGTGGACTCCAGCCACATCACCGCCTTGGGAAGCCTCCACCACACCAGCTCTAGATCATCTCTGTGCCAAGGGTGGTCAGCAGTGGGCCATGGGTTTTTGATGGAGCCTCTCACTGAGCCCCAGGGCTGCGTTTGTATGGCTAGTATCTATCACCACGAGAGCACGCCCCCCTGATTTGCCCTCAGCTTATTCACCTTCACCATATCCACCCATGCAGACTCCAACCTGTACTGTTGTATGGGATTACTTCCACCTGGTCAGGTGCAGGACTCCAGACTCACTTTTATTGGACTTAGGTTTCCATCAATCCACCTCTGTGGCATCTTGAGGTCCTTCTGAGCAGCAACGCCCCTCAGATCTGAGGGGGCTTCATTTTGCCCCACTCTTTGTTTCATCAAGCACCACTACTGAACATACAAAAGTGTGTCCCATGTTTGCAAAAATCTTAAAACTAAGCTTCTCTCCCAACCTCCCTTCTGCCACAAACTCCAAGCACAAGCTTGGGTTCACAGGCTTATGCAGTGCAACTAAAGAGCTGCTATTCTACATGGAAACTACAAGGCAATTGAGAGCACTCTGATAATCTGTTTAGAAAGCATCCAAACATACAAGAAACATTCTATGTAAACTAAGATACTTCTCATAGTAAATTCACCAGGATTTAACAAATAGTGATTACAGAGACCACAAATTTTTTCCCCCTTCATGAATGAAGTGCAACCAGAAGTGTATTCAAGTAGTAAAGCAACAGCTAAATGTTTCAGAGGGGAAAAAATGTGTTGGGGAATTCATTTCCCTGTTTAGATGGACACACACAGAACTGGCATTCTCTACTTTTTTCCAAACTACACAGAGATATTACTCCCTCTGCACTCACAGTCATGTGCTCTTAAGTCCTCTATCCCACTCACAGTCATGGGCTCCAGAAGAGCCCCGGATTACACCAGCATCACACAGAGAAGCAGCAGGATCAGAGTGGGATACTCACCAGCACTTGATATTGCAGCTGTCTGTCACAGCCTGGGATGTGGACCCAAATATTCCAAAATAATGCAGCGTGCATTCCTCTTTAGATTCACTTAGACTATCCCCGATGATAAATGAGTTGAAGTGTTTTAGAATATGTTTTTAACTACCATTTGCTTTTGCTACCAACCTCAATTGGATTCACGTTTCTTTCCAGTTAGAGGTGTAAAAACAAAACCACCCAAATTGTCAAGGAATGCTCAACCAACAATAAAGGACTCACATATATCCTCACTCAATAAGCCATGAAACAGAAAATTGATCTACTAAAAATGATAGTGGAGAATTGGTGACAAAGATGAAGAAGGCAGATTTGTTAAACTGTTATTTTGCACCAAACTTTCCAGAGGACAAAAAGGATGTTGCTTTCTAGTCACAGGACATACTCCAGAGGACAAGAAAATAGAAACCGTTCAACCACTGTTGAAACAAATCAAGAAAAAAGCTACAAAACATCTTGTGGCTAACAAATTATAGCCTACTTAGCTTTGTTAAGGAGAAAGTGGGTAGGGAAAAAAGGGTTCTGAAGGTTATAATACAGAAAATCCTAATATAAATAATTTGATTCTAAAAACCCAATGTGAACTCATAAGAGACCTGCTTAAACTAACTTTCATTCTGAAGAGCTATTACTGCTACAGCAGGAACAAGGAAACTGCAGTGCTTCACACATTTTATTTTCAAAGAGTAATAAGGTTCCATACTGAAAATAATTGAATAAGGCCGAGAGTTACGGTACGTAGATTAAAATAATAGCTTTAGGATAGAAAATTAGTTCAAAAATAGAAAACAGTGAGGAGGTATTAAGAGGTGCCAAAGGAAGAGGCTTACCAGTGAGGTACCACAGAGGTCAGGTATCTTTTTAACTAATCAATGCAAGCAATTGAGATCATAAGGAGAAATCCCACCTCTTCTGTGCACTCCGCAATTTCTTGTCCTCAGGGACTGAACATGCGCAGAATAGACAATGGAGACTCCAGAGGAACAGAGACAAGGTAATGGTTGATCTTTGTTGACAAAACAAAAATAGTAAATGCCACACAACCTTGATGATGTATAGGAGGAAATGATGTGGCTGCAAGCCACGAGCAGAGCAGGTCACCAGGGAGCCAGGACAGCACCCTTGAGCCTTCTTAAAGCAGCAGCCACTCCTGGGTTGATATATCCAAGGTGTCCTTTGTCAGAGCTCTGCTACAGGGAGATTCTCTTTGCTTTCTCTTTAAGCACATAGGGTTGAGTAGCCTCGACATTAAGCCAAGATCATGTTCCTTGAAGCCTGGGCTGAAGTTAAAGGGAGAAAGAAGGAAACAAGCTGCAGAGACCTCCTGAAAACTCAATCCCTGTTTATATGAAGCATGCACATAACTGCTGAATGTACCTGCTCCCTTCTCCAGCGCTATGGTATCCAGAAGAACATGATTGTGCTTGGAAAAAGGTCTACTCTGGTCTTCCATACAAGCTAAAACTTCTGTTCATATCTTAAGAATAAGCCCAATAACAGAATCCACTTCATATTGGGTGTATAAGCAATACACAAGGAGGAGGAAGTTCCAGAAAGGAGAACATGTTGCACTGCCTTGCATAAGTTTTCTGCTGAGGGCTTCAGGGTTGCCAGGAGTGCCACTTACTCAAGGACTTAGTCAAGCAAACACTGCATCTCCCACTACCTTCTGTACAAGTCTGGTCTGGGTAAGAACAACTACTTTCCTCAGAAATTCCTCCCTTGGACAAACCAGTTAAAAGCAGATCTCTTATTATTCATTCACTCCATGTCACACTTAAGTAGATTAGTGTAATTAGCTTGTTTATTTCTAAAAGAAAACATTATTTCCCAGCATGACAGCAGGTATTATTGTAGTTAGTCATGCTAAAAAGACACATCATTCTCCAAGGACTTTTTTCCGAGGGCAACAATAAAAAGAGTTCCCTCACTTAACTGGTTCTTCAACAAGCCAAGCAAGGGCCTAGCTCTTACACTCAGATAATTTCCTTGCATTGAGACAGTGACATTTTTGATGACTTTGATAAAAGGGGCCCTTGGTTCAATAATGGCAAGTAGTATTTCCTCTTTCCAGGCATTACGGATTCAAATTGAAGTTCAAAGTGATTAAAAAACACTCTGCTTTTATCTCTGGAACCTGTGCAAATCAATTGTTGAAAGATGAGTTAAAAGTAACTTTGCTTGAACAAATTTTGAAAGGAGGTTAAAGTGACAGAAACAGCAGTGGTTTCAGAGAGCTGTGGGATTAAGCAAGATAAATAAGAATATTTTAACATTATCAATTCTACCAAAATTTTGCTAGAAAATGGTTAATGGAGATAAGCTGTTACAAATTGGACTGTAATTGTGGTTACAGATTAGAACATTTCTCCAGTCCTATTTGATTTGCTTCTATAGGAGGAAGGATGTTTGTATGTTTTCTAGAGCTTTATGGACAATTCCTTCTGAATGAGAATAGCAGCAAATTGTCAACAATGTCTCTTGCTGATGAAAATGAATATATAAATGTATGAGCCAGAGAAGCATGGGTAATGTGTTCATCTCAACAACTTGTCCCAAGTTTGAACTGCAGGTATCTAATAGAAACATTAAGATGGATATCAAGAAAATGAGTGGCAGTGCATACCTATGTGTATACACTAGAAGAAAAAGCAGGACAAGGACTAAGAAGTAGCTAGTTTTGATAAAGAGGCTGCGATTCCCAAGACTCTCCCCTTGGATGCAAGACTGAGGAACATTATTTAATATCAAGACCAAAGACCTGTACTCTGATAGCAGAGAAGATTTACCAGAAGATCCTGCATCCTAACGTAAGGAGAGCAACAAGGCTGCAGCCATTGCATAAGCCCTTCCTTCTCCTCTTACCCAATAAGAAAGCAGACATATTCCTAGCAGACAGGGAAAACAGGCAGGGTTACTGCTCCCCGCTTCAGGTTCTTGCATCCTTCAGTCCTCCCAAAACATAAAATTTGCCCAGAGGAGCTTCTACTTGGACACAAGAAATTTCTTTCCCATGAGAACACAGGAAAGCACTGCCCAGAGCAGTGGGAGAATCTCTATCTCTGGGAATACTCAGGACCTAGCTTGACAAGATCCTGAACAGCCACCTTAGACCCAGCTTCCAAAAGTGGGTTGGGCCACATTATATCTGCACATATCTTCCCACCTAGAATTTCCTAGTGATTCTGTGTTTTACTTCCAAAAGAGTTCATTTTGATTTTCATCACAAAATCTCCTAGTGCATTTATATTTTGTTCTGGCTAAATGCTGGAGGCTTCCTATTGGATAAAAGGGCTCAAATTATATGCTTTTGTCCTAAGAAGTATATAGGCTAAATAGTAACAGCAAGGAAATACCTCTCTGATGTCTTCTGAGACAGATACAGCAAGGAAATACCTCTCTGATGTCTTCTGAGATAGATTTCTACACAAAGACTGTGCCTCCACCTCAGATTTAGCCCAAGAGTGGGGCTACATATTTGGCCACATGGGAAAACTTCACAGGTACTAGTTCTGTCAGACTCGTACAGACCAATATATTTCACCTAACTTTTTAGCACTGAAAGATGAAGGGCAAAATCAGAAGCCAGATGAGATGATTTTTCTAATAAAACATTCAGAGGAAAATCTGATCAAGTTTTCAAGTTGAGGATATTCCAGACCTAGACCACCCTTGGTGCTAAATGGAACTAGGTAAAGTGATGCAAAAGTTTATATAAAACCACCATGTTTCAGAGGTAAAGAAACAGAAACATGCCCTGCACAGTTATTCTCAGAGGCAAACTCTTCTATTTTCTTCACTCCATCTTTTTTTTTTTTATTACTGTCTAGAAAGTGTATTTTTAAAATGCAACCAAAAGAAGGATTCCTAGGGATAGCAAGTCTAGCTATAAAGTCTGTAAATGCCAGTTTATACATGAGCTATCAAGTCTGCAAATGCCAATTTTCACATGAATCATATTTTAAAGTTGCTTCAGAAAAGACTGCAAACTTCTCTAAAGCAATAACTATATCACCTCATGCTATGTTCTATAAACAGAATGAATGACATTATATGTAATTATGCCTGTCAGGAAAGAAATCTGCAAACAGACTCTACGAGACCTTCAGACAGACAGTGCAGTAGCTTCACTACAGTATTGCACAGAGCAAAACTGCGCGTTTTTTGCTTCCAAATATGTGAGGGCTGCACAGACAAATTCACTTATCCCAGTGCATCCCAGCAAGGGGAGGTGAGAGACTTGGGTCTACCAGCTATAAAATGATTAACCACAGTGCCATGCCCACTTCCTCCCAAGGGGCTAGTCATTAGATCATGGTAAATAGCTGTCGAGGAAGCTTTACAACGCTATTTGTACTAAGAGCCTAGTAAAACCAAGACCCAGGTGGACTGACCCATTATGACAGTCCCCCAACTTGGAAGAGAATATCCTCAAGTGATGGAGAATTTGTTAAGCTCCCTCTGTGAAGCTTCCGTCTGGACAGAGGGGGGAAGGCAGCCTTTCTTGTGACCTACCTGGAGGTCCTTTGTCTTGATCAAAAGGGCTTTGCAGATGGTAAATAGACAGTGATATGTGGGGCATCATCTGCAGGGCAGGTAGCAGCAAGCTACTCATGACCTGCATGTGACCATCCAGCACAGAGATCCCACTGCAGGTTCCAGACATGCAGCACAGCCCCACTAATCACTCTGACCTTGCAGGAACAGCCAGGCCACAGACACCACAGGCATCTCGGCCTCCTGCTCCGCCGAGCTCTAAAGATTAGTTTGCACAGCAACATAAAGAGAGGCATCAACAAGTTTGGATGAAATGTGTTCAAAGCTGTGAATAAATCTGTCAACACAGCACAGTGCAGAGCTCTGCAGAGATACCTGCACTAACTCTGAAGCAATGTCATGCTATTGTAGCTCTACTCCTATAGAGAAATACTTCCAACTCGCAACGCTGTCTAGGATATAACTAGAAAGCACTTTCAA
The DNA here is from genome assembly GCA_003342815.1 of Eudromia elegans. Taxonomy (NCBI): domain Eukaryota; kingdom Metazoa; phylum Chordata; class Aves; order Tinamiformes; family Tinamidae; genus Eudromia; species Eudromia elegans. The sequence goes on from PTEX01000156.1 coordinate 1,635,436, forward strand.
ACTATCCCAGGAAGGTCTTCAATCATTCTTCTCCTGTTGTTGTAGTGCAGAAGACTAATCTTGTTACTTTGTAGAACCAGAGCCTTAAAATAAGATACTACAACAAAAAAAGGAATCAAAAGGGGTCAGAACTGCAATACCTCAACGTGACTAAAGCATATTGCCAACACTTCAGAAAAGCAAAGCATATGAGCTATAACACTTATCAGAATGGTAGTAGGCTCTACCCTTTACTTTTTTTTGCTCCATATCAAAAGATAAAATTACCACATCCAGAAAGAAACTGAACACCAGAATTGCTGATTTTTCTGCTTCTCTAACAGCTAAAGGACCTGCCAACTTTTTTAAAACCAACCCGCCTGTACTTTCTGATCTGTTAGTCACCTTGAACATAAAATTACATACAATACCTTTCATCCATAAAAAAATCTGCATGTGGGATATAACTGTGCACACGTGAATTAACCAGCTTTAAATGTTAATGTGTACATCCTATTTATCACCTTTTCCCCCCACAGAAACAGCATCAATGAGGTTCTCCATATTCTTGATATGAAGTGGTTTAGCCAGCCCTCCTAGAACTAGAGATTTGCCATAGGATACTTCATATCTAATTGTGTTCCCAATATACGGCTCTTACATACTAATTGCCAGACTGTAGTTTTTTTATTTTGTTAGTACCAACATAAAGCAATACAAAGTCCCATCTGCTTCACTTTTATTAGAAATGTATAAGTAAGCGAAAGAGGTATAAAAATTTCCCTTTAATATTAACAATAATTTGTGTTTAAAGCTAGCTAGCAACCTGTTGAAGCTACTCAGCCTATTTCCTGAGAGCAAAAAAGTAGGACATTTTGTAGGATATTCCATAAATGCACAATATTTTCTTCTTATTAAGTTTCACCATTCACTTTTAACGTTTCCCATATAGAACAGCACCAAATCTGATGCACTTCACAAGTGTAGAGTCACTTCATTGTTTACCTGTAGTGTCCTCACTCACATTTAACCGGAGATTGGTTATATTACACTCAGACTGATGCTTTTGAATTGCCTAGTGCCTATTCACACACCTTTGAAGATTCCCACTACAGTAAATTTCTTAGCAGTTCACGCAGTCCTTGCAAGCCCTTTGGAGTTTAGTGTTTCATGTCACTGCATATTCGCATGTCTGCAGGCACTGCAGTTTGGGGAAACCGGCATGCCCAGAAAGGGAAGTAATGATTAGGGATGTTGCAGGTCTAATTGATGGAAAGCAAGGAAAAAAAATACTATTACAACAGGATCTCCAGCCAAAACTGCTGTTACTTAAAATTACAGAAGAGCCCCATGCTCTGTGGGACTTCACCATGTATTATAGAGCCATTAGAAATCCTAGTAGACATTAGGTGGTTTACAGGAATTTCAGCAGAGATTATCAACCCTGCAGGTACTGTGGGGAAGTCTGCAAGTCCTGGAGAGCTTCACACTGCATGCAGCAGCTCTGCATAGACTCCTGCAGGGGCTACAGCACTTAAGCCACGCTGCTTTTCACTTCTACTGGTGATTACAGAGATTCGTGGCCCTAAAATGCTGATATTGAGCACAGGACCACACTGAAAAAAAGGGGAGGATAAGGTTTATAAGATACTACTATTTTGCAGTTAGAGAAAGTGTAATTTCAAGAAATCTCATGTCCATTACAGTATCACAAAAAAGGTGTCTGCTTAGCATTAAAGTATATTACCCTGAGGTAAGGAGGTCTGGTAAACACTTATGAAAGGCACAATTAACTGCATTGCAACTCTTACCCGCAGCGTTATCTCCTCTGCTCTAGATGTCAAAGCAGCTCTAGCCACAAGCTCTTCCAGGAATTCCTGCTCCCCTGCTTTCCTGCTGTCATGGAGCTCACTGGAGAGCAGCAGTCACTAGAAAGAACCTCTCCCATATCCCTCTCAGAAAATTTTGGTTCCTACACCAGGCCAAACAAAACAGCAGATTTATACTTTATTACTTTTTGGGTGTCCTGAAGAAAGGTATGGAGACCTCAAGCACAAAAAAGAGTTGCTAACCCTCATTGCTACAGAAGAATTTCTTGTTGTTATATAGGTAGCAAACATTTTCATCCCTAGCTAGGCTCAAGTATTAATGAAAAAGATGAGAAACTACACTTTTATTAAACAACTCAAACACTTGAGACAGAAAGGAAAGAAAGCTGTTCTCAGATTACTAATCCAAGTACAAGTTCCAAAGCTTCTCTTTCTCAACATGCAGCTGACAACTTGTTTGTCATTTAGTCTAGCCACACACATTCAGGATCTCAGGTCAAGTGCCTATTCCCCTCACACTGGAATTGAATGGGAAAACAGTAGTTGGCAAAAACCAGCATTTATTAACCAGCCTGTAACTGTTGGTCCAGCTTGGTCCCTCCCAGACGGATGCAGGTTTGTTGGTTGGTCCCAGTGTTTTTCCTCCTCTTCCTCTCCTCTGCCCTCCTTGATTGTCTTGCCCCATTCCCCCCACCCACAGCCCATTTTTAAGAATGAACAAATATTTACTCCAATTAGTAACAGAATACTTGATCAGTGCAAAAAAAGGGTGCAAATCTGTGTGAATTCGGCCTCCCTGAGCCTTCCATTTCATAGGTAATGGACACTGTATAAATGGAGACAGCAAGGAAGACCAGCACATGGAAATGCAAGATCCTTATCAGTTCTTGAAGTGAAGGCCACTAGAGCAAGGTTCAATCACCATGTAGACATCATGCCCAATCACCTCTTTGAAGGGAGCTTTGGCGGATGTGTATGAGCTTGTGGTTTTGCCACAGCCCTGTGTGGACTGAGTGAACATTTCTCAGCATTCCAAGCTTCCCAAGCTGCAAATCTAGCACTAATGCTACATTTGCTTGTTTTACTTCAAGCAAAAAGTTATCCTGGATGCTTCTAGTAAGTGTTTGTTAAAGCTCATTCTTGTCTCTTGAAATACAATCTACAGTCTTATGGGTTTCCCTTGATTATGCTCCTGCATCTTGTAATTTATCATCCATGTTCCAAGACCTACAAGCTGCCATCTGACCTTTTCTTTCTCTAAAGAGCCCAAAGGCTGCCCTCCTTTTGGAGCACAACCTCACTTTGGACAACTGCTTTGCCTATTTCAACTAATCAATGACAGTCTTCCAAGTGGATAACACATCAGAAATATCATCTCCTATACCTGCCATGGATAGGAAAATGTCACTGTATAGGAAAGTCTAAATCAAAGTCTAAAGACCAGAAAAGATCTCTGTTATTCAAGAGTACCAGGGAAGTACAGGGGATCAAGTCTCTTTTGTCCTAAAAAGCATTTAAAATTATTTCCAGAGTCAAAGCAGGCAATTGATGCAAGTCCTTCCCCCAGGTTTAAAGCCTAACTTTCACCAATAAGTCACATATCTGTGTTAGAAATATATCACTGTACTTGGCAAGAGGGAAATGTTGATTGATTGCTCTACAATTGGTGCTGATTTACATGATTTGACCATGGAGACTAAAGGTAATTTATTTTAGGCAGTTAAGAAAAGAGGATTCTTGTAGCGGGCACTGAAGTTCGCTTTATCTCTCATAAAGAGATCAAAATTATTCTGTTTACTTAGTTTAAAAAATCTAGCCACAGTTCATTAAATCTCTCATTCTGACAAATTGCTGAGTGATTTTTGAAAATGGGTAATTTTTAGGACAAATAACAGTCTTTTAATCCATTTCATACACGGACTTTTTCCTAATTCAGACATTCATATTTGGTACATGATCATAAGAGATACAAAAAGATCATTAAAGAAAGCAATTTCCTTAAGGACCATCTTCAAAAATGTGTGAAGTCAGTTTTACTGTCCTTAGCTCTCAAATATTAAAACAAAGCTACAAAGGCTCTATCAACAAATGCAACATTGCAATCAGGGCACATTGTGCACAGTGAGACTAACCAAGATTCATAGTAATTCTGGCTGAGTGCTGCCTTCCTTGATATTTTCCTAATGTGCTCTTTTTCAACTTCCCCTTATGTTTAATAGGATTCCTTTGGGATACAATTTTACAGGATTATTGGCATTCTTGCCATGATTATTTGAACATTAAAAACAGGCCCAAGTCACAAGATAAACATCTGGAAGCACATCCAGTTACTCCACACTAAGGTACCATCATCCAGAGCTTTTCCCCACTTGCACATTCCTAGAACATTCCAACCCAGAAATTAGAAAAAAATCCTCTAAGAGATTCAGCAAATCAAGACCAGACAGACAAGAAGAGCTGCTACTCATGATCTTGCCCTAAAGAAAGAAGACAGACCCACAGAAGACAGACTGTTAAGTCTTGGTAGATTTGGCAACACAGTTCCCCTTAAACAGCAAAGAAGTAGATCCAGGGTGAGATGTGCTGAGATGCCAGGTCTCTGCAGCCAAGAGCTCACCTGTCAGACTACCACAGGGCTCCCCAACCTCGGGACCAAGGAAGTTATTAAAGCAACAAATAACTGTGCAGCAGGAGACAGAGCCAGGCCCCATGGGGGACATCCTAAGTGACTGCAGCTCATCAGGCACTTCACTAAGGAGGCTACCAACAGCCCCCTCACTGGGTCAGCACAAGAGGCTGACGGCCATAGAAAGAGTAGCAATCCTCAGTCCCTGCTGGGGAAGTTAGGTGGAAACTGTGCCCTGCAGATTAAACACAAACCTGCAAGGACAGGATAAGAGTCAGAAACTACTGACTGCATTAAGTAGACACTGCAGTGCAAGGACCTGCTACTCAGATCAGCTTGCAGTCATGATATTACTCAACTTCACTTTCCTCATACAAGTATCCCAAGTCTTGGTACATCCACCCTTCAGTCAAGGCATCACAGATGCAATTAGACTGAAAACCCAAAATCCTTGTTGCATCCAAGTCACATGCTGACATGCCACACTTACAATCTCCACTACTAATTTGCAGCTTAACACTTTACAGCAGATAGAACCTGCATGTTCAAATGGAGTCTACCCCATTTTCACACTACCTTCATTTTTGAAAATTTTCCCTGCTCTTTAACACACACAGCCAACAAAAGCAACGGAAAGGGTTCTGATTTGCTTCTAATATCAAACCAGGCAGCACTGAATACTTCTTTACTGCTCTGTTAACAGCAGACAGGCAGTCTCAGAGCAAGCTCTGATGAACATGGATATGTCTATTGCAAGAAGGGGAAGTCCACAGTTGGTAACAAGAGGTTATGCATAGGGGAAATACATGGGTGGGACTCCATAGCAGCCTGAGGTGTAGCAGTAGAATTTAAATTCCTAGTGCAGGGATACTACTTCAGAAACTCTTACCCCTTCAAGCCTTCAACCACACAAAAGGGCCATGCGGGACAGCTACGCCGTGTCACACCATTCAGGGAGAAGCATCTGCCAAAGCAGGTGTGACAAAGTAGCTGGCAATCACCCTGCAGCACCGCACAAGAACCCAGCCTGCTGCTCTTCAGGCCCTACATGAACAGCTCTAACTCTGCTCAAGTTAAACACTCACTACCAAGGAATACAAACCTTCCTGACCCCAAGCAGGATGAGCCTCACAGTTCCCACTTGCCTCCCATCTTCCCACCTCCTCATTAGAGCAGCTGGAGAAGGAGCAGCTTCCAGGCCCCACTAAGCTGACTTCATCTGAGCTTCTGCTGAACAGTAGCTCTGCAGGTGCCCTCCTGCTCAATGCGAGTGTATGACACTCATCAAGTTTGAGACACTGCAAGTCTCTAGCTTTCTCAGCGCTCCCACAGTCTGGGAGATCCTAATTGAAACTTTGGTGAAAACCACCTCTGTGAAGAGCCAAGCTGTGTACCATACAGTCACTTGGGCTGTAGTTCTTAGTAACAAGAACATATCTCCTGCACTTCCACACGTGCACTTACCTTTGGATGGCACATCCAGGCACAAAGCTGCAATTTTCATCCTCACTCAACTTAGCTGTACATGACCAGTTTTCAATGTCCAACTCCCGACTACAACACAACCTGACTCCTTTCTTTTTCTATTGTTGTATGGAGAGGCCCAGCTACTCCACACAGGAGCCTCTAGCCAATGCCAGAGCTCTTCTGAGTGTCTCAGGAAGGACAAGGCAGGAAAACTTTCTAATGTGAACATCAGAACCCAGTGGGGGCCCAATATGAGCCAAACTGCATTTTGGGCACTGCAGAAACCCAGAAGTTCAGCCCCATCAGGGACTGCAAAGATGCACAAATACTCTGGTGGGGCCATTTTTGGTCCATTATCTCATCAGAAGCTCAAGGTACCAGAGAGCAGGAAGAATAGGGCTGCTCCACAGGGAAGGCCAAACCGGGAGCCACAGATGATCCCAGCAGAGGCAGAGCTCTCATCAGCCAGAGAGCAGTTCTGCAGGCTCCACTAACAGTTCCAGACAAGATAAGGGAAACAGTCAGATCCAGAATCCATCCAAGAAGTCCAGCTAGGAGCAGAAGGGCATTAGGCCAGAGACAGGAGTAGCTGAAACTTTAATCCATGGCTCACTCAGAAGACAGACTTCAAAACTGGCCGAGACAAGGGAACTTCCAACTTTAGTCTATGATTTATCTACAAAAAACAGACAGTATGTCAAGACAGAAGAAAACAAGACCAGACAAGAATATATCTGCTATAGCCCTCAAATAAAAAAAAAGAAGAAAAGCTTAACCTCTGAGCTTAAGTGAAGCTCCTGGACTAATGGACCATGAGTGGGTGGAGGCTCCAGGCGAGGCTCATCAGGGCAGCTGAGATTTATTAGAGCATACAAGGGGTCTGATATCACATTTGTTTGGGTATTTTTGTTCTGTAGAACTACCTAATAGAGGCTAAAAAGCTTTTAAATGCAGGGAAACTTGCTTCAAGCAAATGAACAGTGGCAAGATTTGTGTGTGTATGTGTAGGCAGGCAGGCAGGCTTTCAGACAATGCAGTGTTTCTTGAGGTTGCTTCAAACCCTGGCTCTCCCTGCTTGGCCCTCAAGAAGCACATCTGGGACCAGGTTCTTTTTTACCCTGCTTTCTACTCTGCTCTCTCACACCCCTGTTGCAGCCTGCTGACCTTGTGTTTCTTCCTATTGTGTACCTCATTTCTTAGGCCAGAAGTGATCAGCTGTCCCTGCCCAGAGAGACACCTGCCCTCGCATCTCAGAGAGACACTGAGCACATAAACAGTGAAGGAAGCGGAGGACACAGTCTGCCACGTGTCTTCCTCCCGCACAAACGTGACAGGGGGACAAGCTCTCACATTGACACGTGGATGTGTTTCTGCCTTCGGCCTCTCTTCTGGACAACAGCCAGCCCGGCTCCCTGTCCTCTTTGCAGTGCAGCCTTCTTTCCAGTTCAGGCTGTGGTGTCTCACAGCTTAGAGCGATGCCATTCTTCCTGTTTTCCATCTCCTCCGTGCCAGGGCAACACATTCCTTGTCTGCAGACCCTTCCCATTAGCCTGGCTGGAAGGAGCAGCTCTGGATCAGCTAATTCTGCCGCCTCTGTCCTCTCTGGCTTCCTGGTTGCATATTGTACACTAATTCAGAGTGGAGACAGGCCCACCTCCTCCTCTCCGGAATCCCATGGCAGATTTTATAGGTTCTGGACATGACTGTTGTCTCTTAGGTAATTATGGATCTGATTTCCTCCCTTGCACACAGAAATTTGCCTTCTTTCTTAGCCCCTTCCTTGTCACTCTCTAAGATATGCCACCTATAAGCATTTTGTACCTGCAGTTTTGGGAAGGTCCTCCTGGCTTGTTTTTTGGTGGTTTTTGATTGTTTGTTTTGCTTCTTCCAGGGATTCCTTCCTCTTTGATTATTCTCCATATAAAAAGTCTTTCAATGTCTTTCATGTCTTTTTTCCTCACTGTTTAGGGAAATTCTTCTGTTCACATGGTACCTCTGCTAGTTCTGGTCTGGCTGTTCCTGTCTGGATTGAGTCTCTCTAGCCCTTGGCTAGATGCCATATTTGTAGGAAGAGAAATATTCACAGACCTTAATTCTCCCTGGGGAACAGCTTAGCCCGTACTCCATCACCCACTTGGCTGCCTCAGGCACTGTCACAGGGTGCCTGCCCCCTACTTACAGTTTTACTGTTTACAGTTTTATTGCCAAAGGTTAATGAACATATTGTTGTTTCAGGTCTAGAAAATACATGACTCCTTCAGCAGTGTCAGCCCTTCCTCCCTCAAGCAATTTTCCCTGGAATTCCTGTCCTGGTAGCGTTACGGCTGCTATCCTCTTTCATTTTCACTTGCCTAAATCTCAGGCCATTGCACTCCACGCTTATTTCAGGCTATATAGCAAGGCTTGTTTTCACTGAAGTATAAACCTCACAGTCTTCTAAAGACATATTTTAATCAAATTTTAGAGACTCCATCCGCAGTAAATAGTAGGTACTTTGCCTTTTGTTACTCCTCAGCTCCATGTACCAGGCACTAAAAAGGCACCAATAAAAGCTTCTTCTTGATATCTTGTAATATAGAGTTTTACATCTGCCTTGGTATTCGAAATCCCGACATGTTCTTCCAGCCTGATGGATGCAGGCCCTGCAAGGCTCCAGGAGTGGTAGGATCAACAACTTGGGTCTGTGGGGAATGTAGCAGGCTGACACAACGCTCTCATAGAGCCAGCATACACTGGGAATGGCCAACACTGCAGCAGGTGGCAAGAAACATAAGTTCCAGGGAGCTGGGAAAAATAATGTGTTTTTTGCTCAAGGCAGATGCAACTCATGCACTTCTGAACTCAGGTCTGACTAGGAATTGCTCTGTGTTGTTAGTCACTGCTAGCAAAGGCAGCACAGACAGTATAGGACAAAGTGCACTGGAGGAATGACAACCTTCACCCACACATTACTGCTAGCAGTGACTTGACCTAACTGAACTGACCTTCACAAACTGCAGTGTCTTTCTTTCCCAGGACGATTTGCAGTGTCTTGGTGCATTTTACACTGTCCAGGACAAGACATCAAATTTAATATATTTTCAGTTAATATTTTAGGGGTGTGCACACAGTTCACACATAAGAAGATCCCAAATTGCTGAATTTAGTTTAGCTCAGCCAAATGTGTAGTAACTCTGGATTCACACAAAACAGATGTTTAGGTACCTCTGAAACTACGGGTAAAAACAGACAACCGCTTCTGATGATGGTAGCTCTCTGCACAATGCTACTGCCTTCAGTCTCTAGCTGATGGTTGGCATGATCTTTTCAAAGCAGACTAATGAAGTTCACCTGAAAACTCTTCAGGGTTTATTTTACATTGCAACAGAAAAAGATCAGTTATTATGTCTCAGTTGGGAGGAAATAGCTTCCCTTTTGTGGATAATAACCTGCCCATGCGCTGCTGTCTGAGAGGTCAGAGAAACGGTCAGACGTTCTGATCAGTTAAGTAAAAAGGTGGTGAATTGTTTGCTTTTGGATTGGGATGCTTAAATAGCATTTCACTTCTTCAGTGTTAGGAACCAAAGATGTGATCCTTGATCCACACATAACGGAATTCCTTCCAGAGAAGGTTTAAAGGACATTCTTATATCTTACTGCATTGCACTACATACAGAAATTTATTTCCTTTTAAAAGGTCTTAATCAGACTGTTAACCGAGTACAGGACTATAAGCTTGAACTGAAAATGACAGGAAATATGTTTTATTTACCCCTTCTTACAGGCATGAATTGTATTCATAAACTTGTGTGTTTGGGATGTATTAAAACGAGTATAGGCTACCTCATTGTCTCACGGTACCCACCGCTCCATCCCTCCTAATCACTTTTGCATCACTTAAAAGAGGCAGTCCATGCCCAAGAAGAAAGCTAGCTTATTTCCCTCTCTTCCTTCCACAAAGGCTAAGGCTCCCGCACAGGCCTGGAAGCTTATTTTATGACCACGGGTAAGCAGGCACAAGGAGGCTGCCCCATGCTTAGAGGCAATCCCAAGTCAGGCAACGTGTATTAGCAGCAAGTAAGGGGTTATATAGTGCAAGCCTGTTTGCCCAGGCCGCACGGCCCACGGAAGCTCTATGCCTCCCAAATGGGTGTTTCCAGCACATGCTGAACTTGCAGCCACATGGAAAAGGACACGTAGAAACACCTCTGGAGCAGCTATGAGATGGAAACATTAGTGCTGGTTCTAGACAGGAGCATACTTCAAAGAAATGGGGTGCACTAAAAACAGGCTGTAAAAGGGGAGGGGGCCCACTCAGACCAGTCACTGTTTAGAAATGCAGGTAGCATTTCTAAACTGATGGTACCCAGGAGCATGCTCTGGCTCTCCTGGCACGATGCTGGTGCCTAGAAGCTACGCTGCTCTGGTTCGCATCTCTGACTACGCTACAACCAAGCACTAAGTGCTGCATCAGACTCATCTGCTTGAGGCACATCCCAGTATGGGATGCCACAACCAGGACAGTATGGATATGGTGGACCTCATCTCCCATAGCTCTCCATCCTCCTTTTGGGATGTGTGACACAGTCACTCCACTGATTGCTCTTTCTACCAGTGCACTGCAAAAGGTCCACAACAGAAAATCTTTCTCAGATCAATCCACATCCTCCCTGGGATCACGTATCTGAACCAGGTGGGAGTGAGTACCCTGTGACTGCCAGACTAGAGTAAAGTGAGGGAGAGTGGCAGCTACGCTGGACAGACACCTTCCTCCCTCCTCAGCTGGTACCCCCTCCATCATGAACCATCCTTTTCTTCTTGAAGTCTGAGCTACTCACAGGCCAGGGAGGAGCTGAACATACAGTTTCTGGCATCAGATATGCTAAGGAAACCATTAGTGGCAGCCCAAGAGGCAAATTCCTCTGTTACAAAGGCTTTGCTACGTGAACATATGGCTCTGCAGGTCTTTCTCCTAAACTTGCTATTCAGAGATACCTCTAATTCTGTCTACATTGCCTCTGTGCTGGGCATTGTGGACCTGGTTACAATCTCACTCGAACATAGCTATGGGCCAAGAGCAGGACTGAAGGGTCACAGAACTGAAGCTCTTCAGCAGCCTGCATGCCTTGAGAGGGCATTAACTCAACCAGAGCTGTCTTGCCGCAATGCAAAAGCTACCACTCCTCTCTGCATCATCTGTTCTGCATCATCTTTTCCACTAGTCCTGGCAGCAAAATGCTGTGAGCTACAGCATCAAAACTTACCACTAGAAGTGATGGCTCCAGAAGATCAGACCTCTGCCTTTTCAAGGGTGTGTTGTTGTGTCTCTCCTCGTGTTTCTGATGAGGAGGCTGAACTGGCAGGAGGACTGTCCTGCATGGACAGTATGGACCGTCCTGCATGGACTGCATGGCAGTAACCGCTGGGGTCACTTGTGTACGAGAGAAGTGCCTGTTGCCGAGGTTCTTGGCTGAAGCAATAATGGCTCGTGGCCGAGTTCTGGGGTTGCCAGGGTGTAGTCAAACAGTAGCTCCAAGGGGAAAGACCATGGGGGACTACAGGGAGGAATCACTTCCTCTTGAGTTTGTCACAACTGGGACAGGCACAGCAAACGTCCCTCAAGCCTCGGGCCCAGATGGTCCGTGCCTTGGTTTTAAAGAAGCTCGGTTTCCCACGGTGGTGGGACGTTTCCATGCCATCCCTGCACAACAGTCTGAAGTAGCTGTTAGGAGCTTTCTTTAGCTCTCCATGTAGCTAGCTCCTGCCTGAATGCCCAAGATGCCCACAAAGCATGAATTTGGGGAGCGGGATGGGGACACAGAAGAACTGCAACTGGGCAAAGTGGAAGGGTGTCTGTCGTAGCCGTGTCTGTAGCCCATGGAGAAGCTGCAGTCAAACACACTGCAGAATGTCTCCCCTCTGATCTATGGGGCCTGGCGGGGGGATCTATCTGGGGTAGCCAGGTTGGTGTCCTGAATGTTCTACAGCATGCACAGACAGATGAATGTAACATTTCACCCTCCAAATTCAAAAGCCTTTATGGTTCCAGAGCTCCATCCCAGGCGTTATTTTTAGGTCGCTCTTACATGGAGCAAGTCGCCTTGTAATAGGTTTGTTGTCTCAGCTTCACCAGCATTAGAGTTGCTTGTGTGAATTCAGCTGAAAAGATTAAATCACAAAGTTTTCTACTGAGGTATACGAGCTGTTGCCTAGGCATGTCTTGTCTTGGAATCCTGCTTTCAAATCTCAATATTAAGGGACTGCTATATTTACATACAGCTGTACCATGCTACCATGCATGTCTATAGATTGCTTCTCTGGTGCCCTTCACAGTATTGATAATTAGACTTACTCTAACAAATGTAAAATTAATGGAACACCCAAAAAGCCCTATTTGTGTAATAGACAAATATAGGATGAGAATTTCATTTCATATAAATACTGTTAAAACCTGCTTATATCTCCATGAACATCTTTCTCATCATATTTAAACTTTATAGCAGAGCACAAGGTACAGGTTCTTTTCATATTTGAAGTTTATAGCAAAGCTTCGAATACATATTAATACAGAAGCTGTAATGTATTCTGAGTTAAGTTGTCATAAAATCTAGAGCTTTTCAGATCATCACTTTTGAAGGTCGGTGCCACAGAGAAGAAGCAGCGTCTGTACGGGATCACCATGAAGGTTTGTAATACATTGCAATAAATACTGCAATATATTTCATTTTTATATGTTTTTGATGAAGAGGCAAAAGTGCATCTTCTACAGTTGCTTTTCAAAAATTGCTCATCTGTTTGGAATGACTGTAAAAGAGATTGAAGCTAAACATTATTTATGGATACATTACTACTCCTCACTGAGACCACAGCTGAAATGAGAAGAAGATTCCAATGATATTTCATTTGGAGTATTGATTTTTCGGAGCTCATCCCACAAACCTATCAATCACATGCACATTCCAGGGAAAGATGAGAAATATGTAGATTATCCTACTTTGCTTTGTTTCCCAAACTAATTTTTTTTCTCCCAGCTTGGTTAAACTCATTCTGCTAATTTTGTGCTTTTGCTCTTCTAGAACCTCAGCAAGGATAGAGACTGCTCCTTCACACATTTTTGGAAATAAAGCTAAAACTTTTTATTCAGATGGTGTCTAAATCAAATCAGAAATCATGTGTGCAATACCTTTGTACAATAACAGAAAGTAGAGATTATTTTTCTAACCTTGAGTGAAATAGAGCTTGGCAACAATTAGGTTGCTGGTCTAAAAACCAGGAAACGTCTTAGTCTAAAGCAGGAGTGCAATCAGGGGCTGCAGTTCTCTGTTTCTGCCTGGGGTCTCGTACAGACTGAAAGGACATGAAACAAAAAGGTGATCTGCTTGAGAAATGGTCTGGGAGTGCAATCAGTTCAGAGCAGTGGAAATTCCTGATTATTCTGTACCACGATATGCCTGGTGGCTGCCGTTAAGTCAGCTGAAGGTTTTCAGCAGTTTCAAAAGAAAAAGCCCAGGGAAAGCAGCAGCAGCAGCAGCAGTAGGAACTTGAAGTTACACCTAAGTTACACACTGCATTTGCTTGGGCAATCCTGTCTCCTGATCCAGCACCAGCATATGGATTTTCACCTAGAAAGCAAATAGTTTTTCACTCTTTCACATCAGCTGCCAACAAGACACAAGAAACCATCTGCTGCAGTCCTCTCATTTTTGCATAAGCAGCCCAGAGTCAATCATGAGAGACTAGAAAAAAGATTGTTTCTTATTTGTATCACTTCACATTGAATTCTACTGGAATGGCCTATTAAATAAAAATATCAATACTTTCTGAATATTACAGATGAAACTGTATGCACAACAGTGATAAAGCAGTTACGATTTTATGAACTCACAATCCTATGTGATCCTATGTTTGCACACCGTAGTCGAAGGATGGACTTTATGTTTTAGTCTACCTGGTTGAAAAAAGGGAAAACGTCACAAAGGCAGGATCATCAGGGTACAGGGAAGTACCTGGGAACTTTCTCATTTCAGCTTACTTTGTAATACGACTAAAAAAAATAACTTATACAAGCCTTTTTTGCTTTCCCTCAGTTTCTTTTGTATAACGTATAAATAGTGACCACAATATGCCAGTTTCTCATATTTTGGTACTTGTACTCTGTATCAGTACGAGAACAATCTGATTAGAGCTGTTGGACAAAAAATCCATTGGAAATAGGACTTTGTCAGAATAATTCTTTGTGGAAACAGAGGGTGTGGAATTAACTCATTTTACCAAAATTTGCTCATCAAGACTGGGAAAAGGGACAAAATAGTCTGGGCTCCCTGAGCTTACAGCAGTTAAAGTAGGTACATCAACCATAAAATTAATTCCGTTCATTCACTAAAACTGCAGAAGATCTAGGCTCAATCCTGTGTAAAACGTGAAGTCTTTTAAATCCAGTCAGAATGTCACAGAAGAGAAATTTTTTCACTCCAAAAGCACTTGCGTCTGGTTTGGGGCACTTGCTGTCCCCAAAACAGAAAAACACACCAACCCCCAAAAATCATGTACGTGGGTATCCTGTCAGATGATATCTCCAAATTACTTTTCATGTGTGAAAACTCAGCTGACAACGACTTTTCTGTTTTATTTTCATTAAAAGCTTATTTGAAATTGCATATAAAGCACAGGGATAAGTCGAGACAATCAGCTGGTAAATACTGAGCAGATTTATTTGAAAGATAGCATCTTCTCCCATCAATAGCAGCAATAAAACTTGCAGCAGTGTAAAAGTCTAGAAAAACATTCCCTGAAACTATGGCCAAATGGGTCCATTTTTCACTCAAAGTGTATACTGTATGGGGGCCATAAACCGCCACAGGGTCACATCTAACAGGGGAACCCAGCTAAATAAAATAAGAACCAAGCATGTAACTTGGTCTTCAACTTTTTCTCCTCCCAGTATGAATCTTAGTGATTTTAAAACTGAGTTGATTTTGCTTTATAAATAAATAAATCACTTGCTTTGACACTTAGTGAATTTAGCTGGAGGCAAAATGAGATCTTTTGAAAACTGTCTGTTCTTGCGCTGTTTCTGGCAGAAGCCAAAAATTCAGCAATAATGGGATTTAAAAGAGATACTTTCTTCCAAGATCTATAAAGAACAAACAGGTAGAGCACATCCAGAGTTCAGAAAACAAAGAAAAGAGACAAACTCAAACAGACAGGATAAATGCTAGGTGGGAGCTTTTCATTTGTTACTGTCTATCTGTGCATTCCCACTGCTGTTACATGAACTTGCCACTTGTGCCACCAAGACCTGTGGGTTTTTTTTCATATGGTTTCTAAAGAGTGACCACGGATGACTGATGGCTTTTGGAATAGATTTATGGAATAGTCCTATGCTTGCTTCTATTACAGCTAGCGTTTGGACAAAAGAAACAGATTTTGTGTCCCCCCTCCCCCCCCTTTTTTTTTCCTTCTCTCTAATCTAAGCAGTTTTATTATTACAAAGAATAAATTTAATATAATTTTTGGAAAACAAAATTCTGCAGACTATTTTCTACACATATCAAGGCCAAAATAACGTAATTAAGCTGACCTGCTTCAAAGAAAAAAAATCTGTAGCTGGCCATTTACTTTGAAAAGTGTTTGACAGGCAAATGCTCCCATTACCTTACTGCCTTTTCCACCTTTCTCTCCTCCTGCAAATCATCCTACCCAAAACAATCAAAAATAATCAAACCCTTGTTCTCTCTCAAGACAGTGGAATAATCCTTCCCCTACAACATTGCTCCAAAAATAAACTAAAGATGGTACAAAACAAACACAGAAAGCTCACCCAACTTAATTACCTTGTATTGGGTATTGTTGAAAAGCCTTGTACTGCTTATCTGAACAGGTTTATTATAATCATTGCATGGTATTAGCATCACTATCAGTGCAGTCTGAACGCTAGGGTCTCTGTCAAGGTTGTTAATTAAGGAGGTGTTAAGATATACAAGAAGCAACACAACCTTTTCTTTCTTTTTCTGTGGAATAGTTCACTTCCACCTCATCCTGAAGTTTTTGCTTAGATGAAGCTCCCAATGAAATCAATAGGAAGAGATTGTAGTTTCCTTATAGGAGGATCCCAGAACCAGCAACAGGCCCAAAAGATTTGACAGTTGATGAAATGTGGTTGGAGAAAAAGAAAAGGTCCACCATCAAAAAAAATACAGAGTTTTTTTTCCTTTTTTGAAAAAAATAACTGACAGTTTTAGTCAGGGTAAATACACTCAATCTAATCTGCCTGAAAAGCAATAAGGTTTTCAAGGAATCTGATGAAGTAGAGGAGCTGGAAATGAACAATCTTATTATATCGTAAAGCATGAAATAAAGGGAGCTCATAAGGACTGTGGTGAATAAGGAACCTTCAACCTAGACGGAAGCTATTAGGACAGCTTCTCAGGGTTTGGTTAAAGGCATTTTGTAATTCACATTTTCTTTAAGGACCTTAATGCAAGCAAAAAAGTAAAGACAAACAAACAAACAAAAAACTCTGAGACCTGCAAAGAAAGTGTGAAGGTGGCACAGACTTGGAAGACGCAGATTATCATTCAGAAAGAGAAGGAAATGACCATATGGAATGAAGTGAGATATGAGAGAAAATGTGGCAGTACTTACACTTTTGCAATGAAATCCAATATCAACCAAGAAAATGATGTTATACGATGAGAGACACTCAGATGGAATTAGTATAGGAGGAGGAAAACCTTTTTGTAGCTAGTCAGTCTGGATGAACAAGAAACAACAATATTTGTTGTTATTTTTCAAGCTCCACTTTCTCCAAGCCCAGGATCGGTGTATTCCGACCAGTAGAAAGTCAAGTAAGAGGGGCAAGAGACCTG
>PTEX01000156.1:1653973-1697772 GCA_003342815.1 Eudromia elegans
CCCGCCTGGACATCACCCTGTGCCACGTGCTCTAGGGGACCCTGCGTGTGCAGGGGGGTTGGACTAGATGACCTCTACAGGTCCCTTCCAACCCTAGCCATTCTATGATTCTATGATTCTATGAATATGACCAGGGTAACCGGGCAACTACTCAGGCAACTACTTCTTATCAGGCAAAGTCACTCCAGTACAGACAGGAGACTGTCAGTGCCTTGCCGTACACCACTTCATCTGGAAGTGGTGCAGCCTGCTTCAGGAAGGCACACGAACAAAAACCTGTGCTTCAGGTGACTCCAGTTTGGGTACCTCAGTTTCCAAGGAAGGCTTGGTCCTCCTTAACTTGGCTTTTGGCAGCATGCCTTTTCCCTCTAGGGTGTTTCTCATTTAGTCTCCAAAATAAGATTTCACAGCACAGAACCTCGTAGCGCAGTCTCCCTACATGTGGAATGCATTGGAAAGATTCTTAGAAATAAATATTTCATATGTACCTTAATGTTTCCTTTTCTTCCTTTTCAAGTATTTGTCACTTCTTTGCAACTTATGGGCCAACACTGTTGTGACATAATTTCTCTTTCGTAGGTTTCTTTTTTCCTATAGGAATAACTTGCTGTCTTCACCCATTTTGTCGTTTCTTTTTAAGGAGCACCGATGTCTTCTTAGTCTCTCAATTTCTGAGTTATGTTTAAAACAACTTAAATGTATTAGTCTATGCTTAATAGTTGTACTCCGTGATTATAATCCAAACACAGTGGCAGTATACCTAAGACATACAATATCAACTGACAATATATGACAAATCTAAGTCAAAGTGTTTTCATCCTTCACTTCAGATTGAGTTGTATGTTTAAGAGTGCCTAAACATATAAATGTTTAAACACAACAGCGTAGAAAGGGACTGCACTGCTCTCATAAAATAGATGTTTTCTCCTTGCACACGCACTCTCTTTCCTTCTGCTCATTGCTTGCTGTCAAATCTGTGCAGCTACAGACACTTCATACAGAAAGGTCCAAGAATGGTCTTCCTGATATGCATTCTCTTGCACCTCCTGTATCTTAAAATAAAAAGGTAAATAAATGCATTCCTTTGTCTCCTTGCAAGAGGCTGGCTTCCAAAGTGCCCTCACAGAGCAACAAATGACAATGATGCACTACAAACATTCCCCGAGATTAATTATAGATTGATGGAAATGAAGAGAGAGAAGTAAAAGCCATAAAACCCACAGAATGTTTTTGAAAGAATCAATAAAAGAAATCACCTGCTTCCAAGATAACTCAATGCATCACCTTGCATTCTGACAGCAGGCAAAGCCATTCTGATCCGCCACTCTCAAATCTCTTTAATGAGTTAACAAGGAGCTCAGTTAAATTAGATCCTGTTACAGCAGCTAAAGACCTAAACAGGATTTGTTTTTCAATGATTCACTATCCATCATTTTACCATTCAAAATTCACCCTAAGAAAATACCACAGGCACCAACCCTTGAAAAGGCAAATTCTCAGTACCCCCTAGCTTTTTTCAATACTGCTTTTAAATGTGGCTTGCAGATTGCCACTGAAGCAGAACATGCTTGTGCACACAAAATGATTTAGACAGTTAAATGCATATCAAATTCCCTGTTCTTTTGCCCGATTTTTTCCTACGTGATACCATGCCTATTGCCAAACTGGTGAGGAAGGGCAAAGAGCCTTGGGTGGGCTTGGTTTTAAGTCAAATGGTTCTGCAGATAACTGCACCTCTTCTGAAGAGACTGCAAATCTGCATCGAACACCACCTCATCCTCTCCTAAATAACATACTCTGTTATTCATGCAGGAAGGATATTCTAACAGGGGCCTAGAAAATGCATATTTATTTCCCATATAATAGAGTTGTACAGTGCTCTAAGAAAGAAAGAAAGGAAGCTGTCATGGAAGGTACTGAATTAGGCCTTTACATTACTGCACATTATCATCTACTTTCTGTATGACCCCAACAAGTGACTTACCTCTCTGGGCCCTCTTTGTAAAACAGGATTAAAAATGCTTCCTTTCACTCACCCTTTGTCTGTCTTCCCTGGAGCGTGGGCTTGTAGGGATTGAATTCTCTCCTTTGAGCGTATATAGAGCACTGCACAGCAGGACCTTTCCACACTGTGCCATCTGAATAAAACGCTTAATAACGTTTGATGAACATTAATGTTCTCGGGGTAGTCTTGATACTTCAAAAACGCTTCCGTTAGATTCTCACTCCTAAGCAATAGCAAAATCCTGGTCCTTCTGACAGTCAAAACTGCTCCTGGAAGGGATGTGCAAGATGAAGACTTCAGGAAAATCACCTTCTGTTTTAAACACTTACATAAGCCTTACACACACAGTGCATCAGCCTTACAATAACACTTGTGTACTGTTTAGTATAGTACACCTGGGATTCAGTAAGAAGAAACATTGAAAATTTATTACTACCTTTAGCATTACTAGGAAATATCCACTTATAGAAAAACCTTCCCCAAAATATTCCAAATCAGTGCTGAAACGTCCCAAGTTAGAGCTATGTTTATTAGTTTCAGACTAGGATATCAAATACTTCCTGACTGGTGGCCTGGTGCAGGGAGCTGTGCACATCTTCAGGAGATGATCTGCCCTTGTCACAACGTGAAGGTCGGTCCTGACTCCTACTGACAGCGGCGTCCTCGCCCTGGGTGTAGCGTGGCCTGATGCTGGCAGATGTTTCCCTCTCCACCCCCTCACACCGATGGAGTGGCTGAGGCAATACAACATTTTGGAAAAGAAATGTCATTTTGCTCTATGGTTTTACACAGTTCAACACAACTGTTTCCAAATGAACAGACGGACTCACAAGCTCTTTGCTGAGCTTGACTTTGCCTTTGAAGAGATGGGCGTTTTGTAGGCAAGGTCCAAGGACCTGCCTTTTCCTCCTTACTACTAGGCAGGAACCACTCCATGAGGCTTTCCACTGCCCAAAGCATTTCACTAGAAATCCCAGGCTTTGCCAATCCTCCATGAAGACTCCTTGAGGCTGAGGCAGCATGTTGAGAGCCCCATAGGAATCCCGTATATCCAAGTTAATCAGATTCATTCATTCTCTGCAGATTCTCCAGAAAGCTCCTGTTTAGAAACAAGGCAACATCAACACATGAATCTTTATCATTGTAAAACCCCTGCAAAAACAGCAACATACCCAAAATAAGACTGATGCATCAAGGTGCATGAGTATGCACGTCTCAATACCTGCCACTACCTTGTTGAAAATCTGATTCACACCTTTGGTGATAATGGGATTTCAAGATGTCTTCAACGCCTGGCTAAAATTCAGCATGTGCTTTGCTGAGTTGGGACTTAGGAATACAAGTAGTGAAAGACTGGAAAGTAGGAATCATCGGGACCAGGACCTAGGTTTAAATAATCTGAGTTAAATTTTCATTTTGCATTCAGCTCTGTGAATTTTAAATAGAAAATGCATCTACAATTTCTCTTGTAGGTTCAGTAACAATCCTATCAGGCTACCTTCACTGAAGATTAATATCTTAGTTGCTGATGTTTGTCTGTTAGTTATCTTTATTACCTTGGAGATTTGTCGGATGTATGATAGCCTCAACTCCACAAGTACAATAGCATCAATTCCACAAGTACACTTCCTGCATCCTGTTTTCTTTTTCTAACTCACCTGAAGGTTTAAAATCAGTGACTATAAAAACAGGTTGTTTGGTTCAAAGTTTCTGTGAAAACACACTTCAGCTGGTAAAATTTCAAACACAAATTTCATGGATTCTGCTCTGAAATTTAGTAATGCCAAATAGGAATTGGATTCTTTTTCTCTCTTTCTCTCTTTCCTTTCCACACTGTTTTGTTGATTCCTACAGCACTATCCATGAAAACCCTTGAAATGCAGATACCATGGACTTCAAGTAATGTGCTTCAGATCATATTGTTTCAAAAACCATTTTGTCTCATTACAATTGAATTGTAGTATTTCCATAGTCTTTTACTTGGTAGAACAGCATTTAGGATGCTTTATTTAACAAATGTGTGTATTAGCTCTTGGATTTTGCCTCTGCAAGTCAAGCCTAGCTCTAATATAAGAGTTTTCTTCAGCATACATAAACAACTTCTGTCAACATTGGATCAAAGATCCAAGCTATCAAGATTTCTTACATATCCAATCTTGAGGATATGTATTCTTTACTTGTCTATCACCGGTGTGTTTGCTTATTTTATGCTTTCTCTACATTCTTATTTTTGTGTTCCTCTTCTCCTGTGCTTCTAAGATAATATGAACTCTGTCAGAGGGTTTGGTCTTTCATACCTTAAGATCACAGAATTACAGAATGGTTGAGGTTGGAAGGGACCTCTAGAGATCATCCAATCCAACCCCCTTGCTCCAGTAGGGACACCCAGAGCACGGGGCACAGGGTGGCATCCAGGCGAGTTTGGAAGATCTCCAGAGGAGACTCCACCACCTCTCTGGGCAGCCTGTGCCAGGGCTCTGTCACCCTCGCAGGAAAGTTCTTCCTCATATGGAGATGAAACTTCCTGTGTTTCAATTTGTACACATTACACCTTGTCCTGCCACTGGCCTCCCTCAGATATTTATACATATTGATCAGATCTCCTCTCAGTCTTCTCTTCTCTAGGCTAAACAGGCCCAGCTAACTTGGTCTTTCCTCATACAATAGACGTTCCAGTCCCTTAATCATCTTTGCTGGACCCTCTCCAGCAGCTCCACGACCCTCTTGTGCTGAGCAGCCCAGCACTGCACCCAGTACTCCAGGTGCGGCCTCACCAGAGTTGAGCAGAGGGGCAGGATCCCCTCCCTCGACCTGCTGGCAACGCTCCTCCTGATGCAGCCAGGATCCCATTGGCCTTATTGGCCATGAGGCCACATTGCTGACCTATGGTTAACTTGTTGTCAACCAGATCCAAGTTTCATAAAATTTAAATTCTTGATTTCTAATTTCACACTTCACCAAGAATTATTTTCTTGCTGCCTTCTTTGAATTTTCCTTATTTTCAGCTCAACCAGTTTTTCTCCAAAACTTTTGCTGCAACTAGTACACAAGCTTGAGCACTAGCGTTCACTTTACAAATAAAATCTCCATAAGTTGCATTTTAGCTAGTGTTCCAATTACCAGATATAATTTCTTGAATGAATTTATGCCAAAGGTCCTTTTATTCACTGCTTGATATTGTGTCATTGTTTCTTTTCAGTGTAGTCGTAGAAGTCTTAAGATTTACTTATCTTATGCATTAATTTCTTGTTCCCCTGAAAACTTGAAATCTGCTTTGGTCATCATCTTTAATGTCACAAATTCTCATTTATTTTTAGGTACAAGGAAGGGTCTTTCTTATAATCCTTTTCTCAGTCTGAGGTGTCTGATTTCTTTTATAATTTAGTCTCAAAGTAGAAACTGCTAAGGAGCCTAGTCTTGCAAGTTTGATTTGCATCTCAACTGTATTCAGAAGAGTAAAAGATTTTTAAGCCTTTTCTGAATTCTTTGGGGATGAATATTCTGACTCTCATATTCAATATTGACCACACAATAGATTTTATTTTTATATTAATAAAGTTTAGTGTTCTAAAATTTTAAAACAGAATTTTAACAGACATAATTCATCATATAAACTAGGCTGTCCTTTTAGAATTTTATCTTAAACTACATCAGCAAAATACTACTTAAAAAGGAAAAAAAATACTCATTGACAAAGAATCGCAATTCACTGTAGTGGATAATAAAAGTTACTCAGTCTAAAATATTTAGCTACTCTTCACCAAATTTTAAATACCTTAAGTGGAGACCGGTTTAAAGCTCATGTATTTATATGTCCATGTTTTCACAGGTCCATTGAATATTCCCTAAAATGAGATAAAAGCTTCAACCTTCCACTTAGGAGCCAGAATTAAAATTGGCCATTAAAATTAAAAATAAAATAAAAAGCCACATTGATAGAGTTGATGTAGAGGAAAATAAAAACAAGTATATCTCTTTTTTTTTCTTTTATTTTCCCCCTCTTGGAAGACTATTTCTGGATGCATTCTCTCAGGTTTTCCAACTGTTTCTGGTGAGAAACTTTTCCTCCAGTCAGCCAGCAGTCAGAACTTGAATGGACAGAAAATAACACAGGTAAGGCTCTCAGCTGTATATTTCATTTAGGTAAAATTTTTAGTGCCTACTGAACTGCTATACACAGCGGGAGTCCCTCTTAGCAAGAAGTAAATGGATAGTTTTTCAAAAGGAGTATAAAATGAAAATAAATGTCATTCTTCACATTAGTTGTTCTTTCCCTGCTCAAGACCTCTCTCTTTCTCTGCATTTCCTTTTCTTTTAAGCTCTCCTGTTGAACAGGATCTGGACTTTCAGCTTGTGAATTGTGGGGGACCTTCTGTCTTTTTGTTCTTTTCAAGGTGAATCAGGCTCCATCCAAACTGCTTAGTGAAACAATCCAGGTCTGTCTATTAATTTGCTTCAAATACATGGCATGAAAATAGCTCTGAGGAAAGAGATCTATTAATTGTATTGATCCTCCTTTGGCTTTTTATATCACCAGTATTTTCCCAGATAGATACTGTTTACTCTACAGATTGAATTAGATCAAAATCCCAGATGCAAACAGCAGATCTGAAGAAGGAGGTTCCACTGCATTTTAATTTTGTGTTTCACATCTATCCCTTGTGCTGACAGAAATTTGTTTTTAAGTCACTTGCTCCTATTCTATAAATTCCCCATTCAAACGTCAATAATAAAACTCTTCTATATGTGACTTCAGACATTAATTCTCCCTCTTATTCTCCCATGGATGATTCCAGTACAGCCAGCCTGTTACTTTTTCCTCTATTACCTAAGACAACTAAAACATATCTAATATCTAAAAGATCTAAACCAATTAAAATGTTTTTGGACAATTATTTTTTCTTACTAGTTAAAAAATTGCCTAAAGGAATGAGACAAAAATTGTGCCGTGCTTTAGGTCAGACCAAGATACAGCCACTCACACAGCATGCAGTAAGACACAAATGCTGCAATGCAAGCTAAAGCAGCTGGCCAGGATGTGAAGCATCGCTCACGGAGAGCGATGGTCTGATAGCCCGGGCCCTAAGTCTTCAAGAGCTCCAAAACCTGAGGCTTTCTCCTCTGGCCTTCCCTCATCACGGGTTTCATGCTGGGCACTCTGCTCTGCCGGGCTCCCTGGCACCGAGCAGGCCATGGAGGATGGCCAGTTCTTAGGACACAAGGCAGCAACCCTAAGACAGCGCAATGACACGTAGCAAAAGCAGATACGATCCTCTTTCCTGCTTTTGTTCCAAACACAATTCTGATCCAGAAACTCAGAGGTGCCTCATTTAGCACTTTAGGTTTAAAATAAACAGCTAAGCATGTATACTTTTCATGAAAAACAAATATGCTTCTTCACTCCAATTATTGCCTGCAAAATCTTTTTACCTCATAGAGGTAGCACCAATACAAGAAATAAAAATATTTTTTATTATTTCTAACAAATTTCCTTTGCTTCATGGGGAAAGGGAACTTTTTCTGTTCTGTTCTCTTTTAAATCACGGCAGAGGTCCAAATTATTTCTTTTCTGCATACATTTTGACCCTGACATGCAGCTTTGACACTTCAAGCTGCAAGCAATATAGCTTCTGCCAACAAGAAATCTTTCTTTGCAACATATTCTTTTACTATTCAGAATGCAAAAATAATAGTCACACTATAATTTTTAATTATACATTCACACCATAGTGCTTGTGTAGAGATAAAATAAAGATACAACTGATTTTATGCTTTACTAAATTTACCACCACTTTTTAAAACTACTGAATGTTTATTTGTCCACTCTGTTATTTCCCATACAAGGCTTTAAATACATTTAAATACTTTTAAAGCCTTGCATTTAAATGTAAAATTTAGATTTTAAAAAAGAAAACAACTTAGCATTTTTAACCCTTTATATATATATATATATATATACACAACTCAAAATTTTCATTATTAAAAGTAGAGCTTTATACATTTTTTGTGTGTTTTTTTCTATTATTTGGGGCACAGTCGCTTCACCTGCAGCACAGCAATAGCCCCTTCGGTTCACTATTCTTACCTCTCCCTGTTGGAGCAAGTTGTCCTTCTGGACCCTGCTTCTTGCAAGTAGAAGAGCATACCAACAGTACCTCTGCCTGCAAGAGAATCCAACACACATGAACTCTTTCCTGTTTTTGAAAATTGACATTCACTCATATTCTTAAACCTGTTTTGATGGCGACAATTTAGAACTGAGCATTTTTTTCCTCTTAGAAGCTTCCTTGGATGTTCAAAAGGGTTTTACCCAGCTCTTACAGGTATCCACAGGGCTCATATGTGCTGTTGCTCAGCAGACTTCTATAATAACAGAGCCACCTTTTCCTTAGATGGATCTCAGAAGGGACAAATTATTATCATTTAGTAATATGCTGAACAATTTTCTCTCAAAGCAGTTGGGATTCAAAAATGTTTCTAGTATAAAGAACTTAAGTCCAAATATATTGCCACAGATACACTGTCTTTTATGTCTTATATCTACCAGTATTTAAGTGCTGTTTATGGCTGTGCCACACAGATGCTTCCCCTGTTCTCCTTGATGACTTCTGACAAAACCCACTTGCTTTTCTTGGTGGCCCTTCAACCGTCACATTCCCTAGCTAGGAAAACCCCAAGCACAATACAAGCATGAACAGTAGTTGGATTTAATCTGGATGATTTTCCCTTATTTTATGTGCGTATTTTGTGAAACCCCTACAAGGGACTGGATGCAGTTATGACCCTTGGGACTCCCTGTATAGGCCTTTCTGCTTTGTCTGCAACTGTGGCTATTCGTTGGACGTTTCAGGATCGCTGGGCTGTATAACCATGCATCCAAGAATCTGCCACATGATTAAATACATTTTCTGGATATAATAAGAGGAGCTGTAGCATCCCCAGCTACAGCTGTAGCTATTTCTCTCTGGTGGCTACAGCAGTTATATTCTCTTCTTCCTTGTGCCTCCACAAAAGCGGGAGAGAAGAAAACAAGAGCAAAAGCTACATTTTCTATCTATTAATAGCTAAGTCATTGCACAGAAACGCCTGACCGGGAAGCCTGGAAGCCTCTCCAGAGGAGCAATTTTCAAGACATAATATATGCAGAAGAGAATGAAAGAAAGAAGAAAATATACAAGCACAGTGAAGTTCATTGCACAAGGTGCTAAGACAGGAAGTCAAAGAAGGTATTTGACTAGCAATGAGGATAAGAGCGGAGGTGCAGTTAATGAGAATCAAAGGTCTAACAGGATCTGAAGGCTCTAAGCACCTTATTGGGCCCAGAGGGGCAGTCACTCTTCTTGCACAGAAGTGCAAACGCTTTCCAATACCACGAGCACATGCCCTGGACTTGGTTTTGCCAGGGCAGGATCCTCTTCAGAATAAGTTCTATTAGGTTTTGTTCTTTTCATTCACATGCTTCAGCCCAAAACAGGGATTATGACAAATTAATAATAGCACTAATCTATAGAAAAAATGCCTTTCTTTCAGTATATATTCTGTATAATTCTTTAGAGAGTACAAATTTTTATTAATCAATTTTTAAGAAAATAGAAATCACTTATTTGCACAATGAGCTAGACTGTGGCTATTTTATACATATAATTGTTTTTCTCCTTCATTAACAAATTGATTTAAATTCTAGCATAGCTTGTTGCAGTTTTTAATCAGTCCCATTGAGATGTCATGCAGTTCACACAAAGCAAATACACATACCCATCCTGTCATAAACCATTGGATTCATCTGTCACTTAAAATGGCATCAGGAACTTCATTGCAGAGATTCTTCACTGGAAAATTTAAGAGTAGAATAAGGTACAATTTTATGTTTTGTTTTTTTTTAATCTCAATTCTATCTTTTCCAAAGACTCCAAACAAACCTAAATTTAATCCGTTTAAAAAACAAACACACAAAACCCCAACAACTATCACCTACTTTTTATATTACAGTAAAAGTGTTTGCTCGAGCACAAAAGTGCTTTTGTGTGGTAAGTGACCTTGTGTGCTAAATGTCGTTAAAACATAATAGCACAGTAGGCCAACTTATACCAATTGCTTCTCAGTGGGACTATTGTCATTCAAGTGTAGGTACCAAGTTAGATGGCAATAAAGTAGTATATTAGGTCTATTACTGCAGGCATTTTATCTATGGTGATATCTGCTGGGATTATTTGTATTGTTATTAAAACAGATGATGTTTAGGTAGCAGTGTGCTAAACAGAAACACGATCAGTTGCTTTTAAAATTGCTATTTCACATCTTTTATTCACTGGGATTTCAGGTGAATGGACAAATAAATAATAGGGCAGAGAAAACTCTTTGCGGCAGGGGGAGGATCACTGAGGCTCTGCAATGACTATTACAAGGCACCACCAGGCCCCCGAATAGAGCGGCTGCTGCTGGCAGGCAGTCTGCATAGCAGTGGGAAGATGGTTTAGATCAAGGAACATGACAGAGAGGCGGAAGGGTGAAACCCTTGAAACCCAGAATTTTTTTATAACTGCTTTTTGCAAAATAAATGCAGATATGTTGAATATCCTCTAATTTGGAGTGCCTACTGGAAAATGTAAGCCTTGATGATTATGCAATAGTTTGTGGCCTTGATAAATCTATCAAGACTTCCTTTGCTTTGCAAATGGAGCAAGGGAGAGAAATAGCAAGAGATGACCAACATCGATTCCTAAATGATTCCTAATACAGTGTGAAGTTGCTCAAACCCGGTATTGCTGTCCCCACACAAATGCAGCTTTGTTTTGACAGTATTGGTAACTGCAATGGAACAAAGACGTTCAGTTTTCACCTTTCAAAACAAGTTAAATCAACTCAAAAAGTAGATCTATAATTTGGAATTTGCCAACATGACAAGCATGGCTAAAAGGAAGCCTCTGTGCTTGAAAGCAGGCGGCTCAAAGTTTCAGTTAACTGAACTTAAAAATTTGTTGCTAGTAAACTGTGGCTATAATGCTATGCATGGAGGAGAGCTTAGGTTTTCACTTGCCTATCTGGAAAAGATTAATGACATCTGTCATAGGTAAGGAAGAAAAATTGTGCTGATTCTGGGTAACTGTACAACAAATCTTAAGATTTCTCAAGAAAATGTATCTTTTTCTCTCCACTTAGGGTCATATATCTAATCCAAGAAACAGACCATGGAAAACACTAGAATATTAAACAGCAGCACAAGGAAAAGGATTGGCAATTTGGTTGATGACTCAGAACAACATATCAAGAAGTGCTGAAAAATGCATGTTAAAAACAAAGACAAAAACAAAAAACAAGAGGTACCAATACACAATTGTCAAGAAGAAGGGAAAGGGAAAGGGAAAGGGAAAGGGAAAGGGAAAGGGAAAGGGAAAGGGAAAGGGAAAGGGAAAGGGAAAGGGAACTCTAAGACTTGTCTTGTGCTTGGAGAAACAGCTTTTAGACCACGTCCAAGCTACGGCTAAAATGAATTTTGGAACAGAGCAGAGCACAACTACCTTATCTACATGGAAGTGACTGTCCACTGCATCTCCTCACACAGGGATTCGCCACCAGCAACATCCTCCTTGCCATAGGGCATGCATTGAAATTGGTATCTAACAAGCCTGTAAATGAGTGCCAAGATGAGGAGATTTTGAGAACAAAATCCCCTGCAGTGGGCAAGCCTTGCTCAGGGTGACTGTGCAAGGACTAGCAACTAGTTTCAACACTGCCATTAAGAACAACCAGCCACCACCCGTGGTCTACAAGAAATAAGGACATTTCAAAGCTGCCTTTCATTCCTACTCAGCATAAGGAGTCTCGTCTAAATTTTCAGTGGAGCTGAAAGGCTGGAAGGGGGAAAATAATGTCAAAAAAAGAGAAAAAAAACACTTTCCACAGTAAAGTGACTTTACAGAAGTGTTTTGTTTTTGTGAATATGGAGTATTTTGTTTGGATCTTTATAACTCAGCCTGTGACATAAAAGAGAAAAGAAGCACTCTGTCCTTCTTGACTTAGGCAATATTTCAGTTCTGCATTTTATTCTCAGTAAATGCTTGCTTAATCCAATCAGTCCTGGCTGATTAAATACAGTTCTATAGGGCAAAACTTTTCACAAATCTAAAAATAACCTTCACCTGACACTTACAGTCACAGCAGTCAGTCTTAGAAGACTCTATTTTCAAGCTTTTCAGTGTCAAAATTAATTTAATAACCAATAACTGTTTGCTGTGCACAAATGAACATGTTTTAACTAGTTATGTCCTTAAATATAGCTAGATGAATCTGAAAAATCTGAAAATCTGAAATTAGATTCACAACTCTTAATAGTAGGCTAAAATTAGCATGACATTAGTCTTCTAACAAACTAAATTATGTAAGCTAGCCCCCTTAGAAAGTGACTTCAAAAAATAGGAGAAAAAATGCTTGAAAATAAACAAGTAATCTGAGCACAGTTCCCAACATCTGAAGACATTGGCTCCTTGTAGGTGGAGTCAGGACATAGAAGCATTTGCTCTCTTTTAGGCACTGGGCAACGGCCCTCATGAGCCCCTTGTGGGTGTTTTTTTATTGTTATGAAATAGCTTTTGTTGGTCTAAATCCTGGAAACCATAACCAACAGTCACAAAAAAGCCTGCAATGCTGCGTTATGGGTTGTCATCACATTGAGACCCAAAAAGCCACCGAGCTTCCCAGGCCACATGCCCAAAGTGCTGACACTTGATCCTCATGCCACAGAGTAAACTGAGTGGGAAAACACAAGCTCTTAACAGCTCACATGGAAGAGAGAACTAACTTTAAGGCTGGATTTTTGTGCTTGGAAGTCAGATTTCTGTATATATCTTGACCGGAACATAAATGCCTTACAAAAGTGCCAGACGTAACTGCTGAAATACTGCGCAGTACCTTTAAAATTGGCTTCTGAGATTACACCCATTAGATTTTTAATGAGATGTGGAGATGGTAACTCATTTGTTTCTCTTCAGAACAAAGAGACTTCTTCAGTTGTTACTAATCGCTTCCAGCAATTATATGAAGCACAGTAATGCAAAGGAACAAAATAATTGGGGCTTTAATGAAAATGAATTATTTTCCTGCTTAAAATGAAAGCGGAGAAAGAATATACATATATACACTTTTATATAGATTAAAAAATTTTTAAAATGATAATAATACCCAGCAGGGGAAATTATCGTCTAGCTCAAGCAGCAGGAAGAGGATCCTCCAAAAGACCAAGTCCTAAAACACTTGCCCACCCTTTTTTTTCCTCACACACAAAGCTGAAATCCAGCATTAATGATATGAAAGTTTCTTTGCCTTGTCACTGAATATTTCCATTTCCCAGGCCTCGCTTGCCCTTACAATAAATCACAATACTAGCATCTTTTATTATCTACATTCATAGCTATTAAATATTAATATTGTCATATTAAAAAAAAAAAAACAGTGAGAGTGGAGATGGGCAATTCACTTGCCTAGAGCAATCGCAAGACCCATCATTTCTTGCTAATGTGAATGGGTAAATAATTACTTGACATATTGACTTATTCTCAATTCAAAGGGACTGACCGGATTGAAACAGAGTAGAAGGTAACAGCCTCTATGGAACCATCAGCAAATAAATGGATTTTTTTATTGCAGGCTTTAAAAATATCACAGTGCCACAACATTTTTCTACTGGAAAATACAGTTTCTTTGGAGATTATCATCTTTGTGAGAAAATGCAATGCTTTGGAATGAAATTGTATTTTAGAAAAACTCAAAACACCAACACCAAAAATTGTCATTCCGTCAGTCCTACCTCATTATTCACAGTGTCTTTTCAAACTTATATTACAGTACTTTTAAAGAAAACAAAGCTTTTTGATTCCTGGAAATGTGACAATTTAACACAGAATTAAATGTCTTTTTACTTTCAAAATTCCCATATTCAGGAACAAAAACTGATTTTCAATCAGCACTCCTCATGACAGGACCTTAAGCCCATGTTTTACCACATGGAAAGCAGCAGGATGGGAAGGCATTTGTGCCCTCCAAAGTCAGGCTGGTCTCTGCTGAGCTGCCTCTACCCCATTTACTGCTTAAGGACCAAACTAGGACATTACGCTTGCTGCAAGTACAAGATGCCAGTTGTGTTTGGCAATACGCAATATTAACAACTTGGCATCTAACTATTTTCCTTGTAAAATTATTTACAGCAACGCATTCTTAAACATATACATACAAAGATGCAATAAGAGTATTTTTAGTCAGCTTTAAAACCACATTAATCCAATGTCCAGGAAATATTTTCTTCATACACCTGTTCCCAGTTACAGCTTCTTTAGGATAGACTGCCAGATCTCAAGATAGGTGTCTGAATTTTTTGCTTACTTTTAATACAAAGACTATATTGTTCAGAACTATTGAAGGGCTAGCTTGGTACAGGATCAGTTTTTACAGCCATGGGAGTACAGAGATCGGATGTATAGGTATCTTCTACTATATTTTTCAAATCAGCTTGATCTCTTCCTTTAAATTTGCACTGAAAATTCGTATTATTACCCACTTTGTTCAGGCAGTTGGCCAATATGGCCTGGGAAAGTTGCTTCCGTTAAGATGAAAAACAGGTTATCCAAGTCAGGTATATTATTTGGTGCAATCTTGTTTATTGACAGAAAATAAGCACAAAGTGCAGGTTACTTGAACATTGTAGGAAGAACAAACAGCAGGTAGTTAAGCGTGGCAGGTAAATGCCATGGTTCAAGAAATTCTCCATTTCCTCTAAATCCTAGGTTCTCATGGCTCGTCCCCAACTTTCCCTGCCAACATTCAAAACCTCCCCGGTCCTCCACTTGCAAGGGCTCAGCTCCCTCCAGTATTGCTTTGATAAGGCCCTTTGTTACCCAGAACTCCTTTTTTTGTGGGGAAATTTTGCAACGCTGAGACCTTATTGCCTCTCTTTCTGCTGGGCTGCAGGCTCTAAAGGTGCTGCTCACACCTTCATCAATGGCTCTCACCAATACTCACTTAAGAGCACTTCTTCTGAGCTGGAAACTTGTTTTACTCCCCAGTGCCTGTCGCAGC
The DNA here is from genome assembly GCA_003342815.1 of Eudromia elegans. Lineage (NCBI taxonomy): Eukaryota > Metazoa > Chordata > Aves > Tinamiformes > Tinamidae > Eudromia > Eudromia elegans. Next base: position 1,669,047 of record PTEX01000156.1, read on the forward strand.
CTTTCCTTCCATTTTATTTGCACTACCTAGTCCATAAGTGACTTTGGATCAAGAAATTCAATAGAGATCTGTGTTATGAGGTTTTTATTCTAACCGATGAGCATGACCTGCTATAAAGTATTGGGTCCAAGAGGCTTCACCTGCAACCTGACAGAAGCAAGGAGGAAACAAGACTTGAGAGACACCTGAGGAAAACAAACACAGACAGAAAACCTCTTAAATGCAAAACCCCAACCTGCCGCATAAAATCTATCAAAGTGTTAATTTAATGTACTGACAGCAGAAAATATGGCCTCAAAAAAATTTAGAGATGAAAGTTCAGCAAGAGTCGCACGATGTGGAAAGACAAGATGACGTATAGAGAAGATGTGGAAACTAGTGCAAAACAGCCTCTCCTACAGATCTATAACAAATAAACGAGGAAGGAAGGGAGGGAGGGAAGGAAGAAGGAAGGGAAGGAAGAAAGAAAGAAGGGAGGGCCCAGAAACTGCTCCGAACTTTCCTGTCTGGACTGGAAAGACTCTCTCAGCCTTTCTTTCTCTTTTTGATATTTCACTGCAGTGCTTTTAAGGCCTACTGTGATCAAAGCTTTAAATAATCAGCAGAAAGGCAGAAAAATATCATGCTAAAGAGGCCTTTATAAGCCTCAAAGCTTGTTCAAGTTGCTAGTAGTCTCCATTTAGGTCCCATTTTGAATACATAAACGCGAATTCACAAAGAGGAATTCCTTAATAGTCAAGGTGTCTGTAAAACTTGGGATTTGAATTTGGTTTCTTAGGCGTGTGTTTTGCATTTCAAAAAGAAGTATTTTTTCACATAATAAGAATTAAACAATTGACTGTCTTTCAAGAGCTACTTACAAAAAAATGCTATCTCTTTTAACAAGAAATGAGATTGTTCAGCTATTGACAGGATTACACCCTCTGACTGTGCAAATTACAGAAATCCTCATTTACACAGAGTGTTCACACACCTGACATAACCAAAATTAAAAACAAACAAAAAATGAAACCCAGCCCCTACCAGAGCCAACCCCAGTTACTGAATGACTGAACATGAGGAGTAAGCACAGCTGGAAGGTGCAAGCTAAATTAAGGAAAGGAAGCACAGGTGCTTTTTAGTAGGAAAGGAAAATTTTTCAGGTATATAGCCCAAAGATGGTGTTAAATTGTGTTTCCCAAAAAAGTACATTCCCAGGCTGCGAATGGCTCTTAGGTGTAGTGAGATGCCTTGAGGAAATAAAAATGTTTTGCTTTAAAATCCTTTCCTGAAGAGAAGCATTTACCCAGAGCCATTAAGAATCAGAGCTGGACAAGCATTCTTATAATGTCTTTGGGTGGTTTTATAACACACCCTGGAGAAAGGCCTCGATATATTCAAACATACAGATGTGCAGGAATAGCATTATGCCATCGGTATTAATGCAACTGCATAAGCTGCAAGAGTCTTTCTATTTTAATGCTTTCTTCCTTTAGAGGCATTTTGTTTTGCAGTTTTGCACACTGACAATCTAAAGGGCAAGCTGGAGTACAAGGCTGAACGGGGATGAGCCATCACCCCCTGCCTCAGCTCCTCCTGGGCAGGCTGCTACAACGACATGCAAAGTAGTGGTGGAAACTGCTCTGCAATTGCAGGGGCGAAGACACAGGCGCATGTTCCTCGCTGCTGACTGTCCTGCTGAGACAGAGCTCAGCAGACTGTAGGCTTCTCTTCCATAAAATCACGGGTACAAGCTTCATTATGGGTAGCTTCCCCTACCGCTTTCAGATAAGAAAACCTCAGAGGCTTTCCTGTGCTTGAAAAAAGCTATTAGCCTTTTGCTGGCAGCTGCCACCTTGGAGCTCGTGCCTTTCCCACAGCGCGGGCTCCAGCTCCTCGGTCTCTCAAGATTTCTGAGGCTCAAGAGGAAGAGTGCTACGACACAGGCAGCCGAAAACTCAGGTGGCAAACTTAGCTCTTCCTTCCTTGTACTGTGCAAATCAAGAAAACCAAAAGCCTTCAGAAGCCTAGTGATCTCCAGCCAGCGCGCAGCACTTGCTGTTTTCATGCAACTGTCAAACTGCTATCTCAAGTACATTTAGGGAATCTGCTCTGAACAGCTCCGACCTTCCTGTAAAACAACTGGCATCATAAAAGAAGTCACCGTTTCTTGATTTCTTTTTGCACAAATCTCAGCAAGCATTTGATCTTTCTGACAAACTAAGTATCTTGGTGCTCTAATAATTCTGTTTTAAATTTCTTACGTTTCTCAGCATGCTTTCCTGGGCATGTGATCTACACTTACCTGCCACAGGGCCTTTATTGTTCGGATTCAGAGCTGTTACTTTGGATTAAAGCTTGGCAGGGTAGTTTTGCAGTTTTTTTTTTTTTTTTCATCACTCGTATCAGTGTATGACACATCTATTTGAAGAAAAAAAAATCAAAGCAATAATAATTATTTAGCAAATTAATCCGTGCAGCCCTGGCATCAGCAGTTATGGTACAACTGCAAGACACTAGCAAAACATTAGCAAAAAGAGGACATTTTCCTTTTAAAATTCCAGTATGATTTGCAGCAAGTAATCAAACTCCAGTTTATCTTATTACAAAGCTTATTCTGGCTTGGATGTCAAACTAAATGATCATTTGCCTCTCTGTCGAGAAATTACTGTCTTTGAACTATCCGACTAGAGATTACGTTTTGCAGCTTTTATGTTCTCTTTCTCCCTCCTACCCTGAATGAAATCAAATAATGTCTTACATCAGTGGCAGCAGCAAGCTTTGGTTGTTTCTAAGTTTGCGAGTTTCTAAAATTAACTTCTGGACGGGATGGGCTTTTGCATATCTTACTCAGAGAGATGCCTGTTTTCTGAACAAGCTGCTTGCAACTGAAAAGGATCTGGCTAAGCTATCCTTTGCCCAGTCTCCACAAATGTCCAGAGAATAAACAGATTTATGTTCAAGGCAGATTGTTCTCAAGAAACGCTTGTTCTCTGCTTCTGCTTTATTTATGTGATGTCCTGATGACATCTGCATGGTGCTAGCTCAGTTTCACTGCTCTGCTCTGTTCATTTGCCTCGCCTGGGCCATAAAGCAGCCAAATTTTCTCCACGTTGCTCTGCTCTGGGACTGATGGCTTAGTCCTTCAAGTGAATGGGTTCACACCTGTCACTTTTGGTGTCAGAAGATCCAGAGAGGTTGGACTCTTGCACGCTTTCAGCTCAGCAAATGCTGTTGGATGGCCTCAGCCATGTCATTTCTCATCCACCTGCCTCCGTTATTACAAAATAAGTAATTTTGTAAAGGTCTAACTGGTAAAATAAGGCTTTGGGGGAAGATGAACAGTGCAATCCAGCAGTGTCTTCTTTTTTAATTTTATTTGTATTACTTTCTAAGAAAATCAAGTCAAGTTTGTGGCCAGATAGGTTTTTCTCTATGCAGGCTTGTCATTCTGGACAGGCCTAAAATACTCTCGTTTTGTGTTCTCAGTCTAGATGTTGTAAGGGTACTTAGATCAAATTCTAAGTATCTTTCCAGTCTCTTTCTTACCCAGACCAAAACACCAGAACTTAAAAAGTTACATTCTGAAAAGAAGTGCTTGCTTCTTTGGCTCTCTTCCACGCTTGTGGAAATGTCAGTATTACTCACATGCAGGGTAATGGAGAAGTCCCGTCAAGACTTCAGAGCTCGTGAGCTGCTCAGTTCTTAACTCTTAAGAACAACAGTGTATCTCTAGACAGACAGATGGACGGACAGATAGAGATTCACCTGGTCTTCTGCTTGGTTTCTGGAAACCAGGCTTTGGCTCTGGGCTCCTGGAAGATGAGCTTAGCTACGACTCCTGGCTCTAAGCAAGAAGTGTTCATGATGGGCTTGGTGTTCAGAGAACCTAGCTTCATCTTCCTTTAGCTAGCACAAGACAAACTCTGCCTCTTCTACACAGAGACCCAGAGCACCAGCCCCGGCTCTGAGGCATGGACGTGTTGGGTCTTAGCTTCTTGATTTGGCATCTAAGTACACATCTAAATAACTGCATGAACACAGCTGGCAAGCTGGTAACCTAAGGAGTTAATGAAAACATCGGCATTCTCAGTTTCTCCTTACTCCTGCTGGATTGTCTGTAGCTCTGGAATTCCTGATGATGCTCCTAAGAAAAGTACCAGATAAATGTATGTTATTTTTATCTTGATTTATTATAATTACCTCCTCTCCTGACTAGAACAAATATCACTTTGTTGTCTGGCATTCAGACCTGCACTTATGAACATCAGAGGTTCCACTCCACCCTACCAATTTCAGTAAATGAAAACATTGGGATGGTGGGACATGGAATTCAAATCTGATGCCACTCTGACCTCCAAAACCTTGCTGGAACAGTTGATACAAAATCTGTCTGATGTGATGGTGAACACAATGAAGTGTTGAGAAACTCTGAGAAACTTTGAGAAACTTTGAGAAACTTTGAGAAACTTCTACATCATCACAAAAAAAAAAAAAAAAAAGAAAAAAAGAAGAATAGGCCTAAAACTGTAGCACAGCCTGAATAAACATTTTAGGAAAGTTCAGAACTTCTTCAGTACTTCAGTACTTCTGAAAGTACTCTAACATTTCTGCCACAAAGCAGCTCTGCATTCAGCTCACTGGCATGAGGTCATGGTCAACAAGCTGCAGTCTAAATCAGGAAGGCTGGGAGCTATCAGCATGTACGTCTACTGATATGCAGAGAAAGTCACTGGTCATCCCAGAGGTTAATGAGTGTGCTGATCACCATTAAGAAGAAGAAAAAAAAATAAAAGCACCTCATATAGCATAAGATAGATAGATGAAAGAGTAGGAACATCCTCCACAGCAGGATGAGTAGCAGTTGCACTAAGAAGTCAGAGGAATTTTGCGGGATGTCTGTCTGCATTGCCACAGATACAATTCTGAATTCTACCTATTGGAAAGAAAGCACCAAATGAGATGCCAAACAAGCAGACATAGCCATGAAAGCAAGGAGAAGATTCATGATGCGCTAGTCCAAAGGCATAGAGAAGGAGCCAGAAAAGTAAGCCAGCTTGGACTGTTAAAAAAGAAATTGCTTTCTATTTATTTATACTGTGTTGAGTGGAACAAAACATTGTATACTTTCTTTACAAAGAAGAATGATTACATGCAAGAAATACTTGACTACATCATCAATTTCTCCAGAAAGAACTCAGCAAGACCTTGAATATTGACTAACTGTTCATGCTAACCTGTACAGGGTGGATTTATGGAGAATGCACTGTGTGAATTCTCATCATGTTAGATCACAGTGGCAGCTCAACCTGTTTTCACTTGTAAAAGTTTCCAGTGGAAATTGGAATGGATTATAATAGATTTAAGATTACTAACGATATATCTGTTTTTCTTAGTGTTTGGAGTCCCTTAGAAGTGGTACCTAGACTTCCTAGCCATCACTTGGTTTGCACTAACTTGCTTTGCAGATAAAAATAAACAAGATATGCTCATTACCAGCTGCTGTCAAACATTTTCCCATTTACATTTCAATAATGGGCAACTTCTAAACTCCTAGCAGAGGTACAAAACCAGTTTTACCTCATGTTTTCCTTGCTTTCATATATGTGTGTTTTAGCACACTGTTTTCTGATCTTATTTTTTAAATTTCTTCAAGGACAGAAATTTCTTAAGATACTCTTGCCCCTGCACTTTACAAACAGTGTATCGGAGCACAAATGAAGATGACTTCACATGGTTCAGAAAATGCATCACTGCATTTTCCCACAAGGCAACAAATGTTAACAATATTTATCTTCTGCTTTCACCCAGAAGTATCTCAGAAGACTGCAGAGATTACATACAGAGGGACCATTTCACCCATCACTGAAATTCATTCACCTCTCTATTAGCTCTGTTCTTTGCAATGCTCACATTATGTGCATTATAATGGACCAATAAAACATTCCTTGGTGTACTTTAATAATACAAAATATTTCTTCCTAAGGTAGGTCCCTATTGAATGAAATGATTCATCTTGCTATTCCTTCTGGATGTTTCAAGATGTTTATTTTTATTTTTGACACATCTGAGCATTAGCTGCTCAGGCAGATATCGCAGCCTGTGAGCATCTTGAAGATAACAGCTTGCCTGCTTTCATTCTATAAAATACTCAGGTCACTAGCAGCTCTGCATCCCAATGTCCAAAAAGAGAATGATCTCTTGCAAAGCATCATTCTAAGACTAGTTTAAAAACAACTCTCAGATTACTCCATAACACAGAAATATTTGAACTTGATGTCCTATGCCAACATGTTAATCATTCTCCTAATCAGAAATATTTAAACATATTACTCTATGCTCTCTACAGGAAATCATACCAACCTGATCCAGTTCTTATAAGGCAAAGTTTAAGCAGATGTGCAATTTTGTTTAAGTGAAAGAGACCATCCCTGGATAATTCTCAGTATGCATTTTAAGATGTTTCTTTGAGTGAAACTGAAATCTTCAGGCATTTCTATCACTACTGGCCTTTTCCCTCTATTGCTGGATTATAAAAGAGCTAGAGATTAGCCCTTTGTGCCAAGGTCAGATCCTGCTGCCCTTACACACTATGAACAGTACTTTATCTGGTGAGGAGTCCACAGATATCAGTGAGGTCAAGTGGTTTCCAGCCCTGCAATCACTAATGGGCATTTTCAAAACTTTCCAGGCTGGTAAACAGGTTGCTGAGAAAGCACTAGCCCTTGCAGCCCTACAGGAGTGCAAGAATGAATGTTCTTGAGACTTGACCTCTTGTATGACACAGGCTGAAAATACGAACATGATCTCCTTCATAATTTTAAGTTCCTAATATTTTAAAACTGAATATATTGAGAAATGTAGGAGGAACCCCAAGGAAATCATAGATTTCCATGTTCCTTTTGCCTTGCTTTTCTCTGCACCTTGAATCTCTCTTACCTGCTGCCATGATTTTAATCTAATTCTTTTATTATAGAATTTTTTCTGTGGCCCATCACTTCCCAGGATTTGTCCCTTCACAAAACATCAGCTAATCTAAATCAGCAAAGCATCTTTGATCACAAAACCTCTTCTGTAAAACAACACCCTTGGTTAAGAGGCCTTGGGCCACTCACTCAGGCAAAAGCTCTGTCAAAAAGCAGTGCAGGATGGAATTTACAGTTTGGCTTCGGAAGAGACTGAGACCAGCGTGACCCGAAGCGGACAGGACACACATGAGTCTTGATGTCCTCTTTCAATCCTGCTCACCAGTCTTCTGCCATTATTGTGCTTCCTTGTAACTTAAATGCTGTGCCAGAGCATCACAGATGATTGACTCATTCAGGCTGGAAGGGGCCTCAGGAGGTCCTCAGTCCAACACCCCAAACATCCCGCTCACGCGGAGGAGGCTCTGAGGTCACACCAGCTTGCTCACAGCTTTGCACGCTCCTGTCTTGGTCAAACTCCAGCTGGCAGCTGGCTGCCAACTTCCTGGGCAGCCAGCTCCAGTGCCTGATGGCCTTAATAGCATTTTCCACGTCTTCCTGGCCTGCTGTCAGGACCTATATTTTCTCTGCTACCATTTGTTCCCTCAGTTGGTATTTAAAGAGCAGCCTATGCGTATCCATTGGGTGCCATTTCCTCAGTAATAACTGACCTCAGTGAGCACAGAAACCATGGCATTATTAATGGATTAAGGCTGTATCCACTGTAAAGAAGTGGAAAGCAGTCTGGACCTGAATCAGCTTCTGCTATTACTCAGATAAGCACCCAAAATATGTCTCAATTTGCTCTGCACAATTTGTTAGCCTGAAGTAGAATTCCTATTGTTCCCTTCTCATTTAAAAAACACAAGCTGCATAAACATCGCACTTAAAAGAAACAGAGAAATGTTTTTTTCTGCATCTAATGACAAAGAAAAATATTTCTAAGCTTGCACCAGCATTTTTTTTCATTAAACATTAACAGCTTTGACTATTTCTAGACAAATTTCAAGTTATAGCAGGGAAACAGGAAAAAAAAAAGGCAAGCATTTTAGAGCAAGGGGACATGTTGACATTTCTTAATGAACATTATGATGGGAAAAAGAAACTTAAAACATCCTGCTAATAGTGATAAAGATGACCTTACTATTTTGGATGTCTTAGTCTTAGTTTACTTCCTTTTGTAAAGAGGGAATTCTTCCTTAATATTTATTTTTCTTAATATTTATTTTCCCAATTTTTTCTTAATAATTTATACTTATTTAATAATTTTCTTAATATTTATTTACATTATAACACTTATTTTAAATATTATAAAACACTATAAAACTTTAAACTTTTAAACACTATAAAATTTTAATATTAATGAATTCTTAATATTTATTTTAGCAGTCATTTGAATTAACAAAGTAAAAAAGTAAAGCAATGTAAGCTGACTCAAACATAGATTTTTTTTTTATTGTAAGAGAATATGTTTTTACACACTTTTACCTATGTTGAAGAGCTGAGTACTCCCTGAGTTATCTTACTGGAGTTAAACTAACAGAGCCGTAAAATGGAAATACACAGAGGTGATGAAGAACCATTCTCTTAGGCTTTCTCTGAAACTGAGTAGTTTTAGAGTAGCCAAATTGACTTTGGTCTGACTTTAGGAAAGTGAGCACCTTAGAACATAGCTTCAGAAGAACTTTCTAAAATAGTGGGACAGCTTTTGCTACTTTTTACTCACTTTAAGTAATGTCCTCAAAGAAGGTGGCATGAAATGGCCAAGTAGTAGAGCTGTATTAAATATATGAATTGTTTACCCAATTTCTGGTCTTATTCTTTACGTTTTCCCCTTCTCTGTCAAGGTTTTTGAGCAAATGATTTTGAGGCACTTAGTAATATCTACCTGCATAGAGGTAGAGTCATTATCTCTTTCCTGTAGTTGCAGAAATCTATTTGTGCCTCTAAATTACAAGGCCAGAAAGCAGCGTCTCACTTCCCCTTTTAATCACCAATAGTCTGTCTGGCGGAGCAGTTTCTAAAGGCACTTTATTGACAAAAACTGGCATTTCCATGCCTGTTCACTCAATGGTCCATTCTCCCCTTACTACCTGCAGAGCTAAATGGAGTGTTTTGTTGTTGTTTGCTGTTTTCTTTTTTTTTTTTTTTTGAGGCTATTATTACAGCAAAATTTTAAATAAATAAATGAATACCTGCAGTTCTTCCAAGGAGTACCTGCACTTTCGTCCTAATCAAAAATCCTACCGAAATTTGCCTGGAAACAGCTCTGTCTCTCATCCCATAGCACATCTATCTCATCATGCATAGTTTCTAGTTGAGAGAGGTTTTGGGTTCTCTTCAAATACCCTTGATTTTAGTGAGATGTGATTGTTTTATCAGTACACGACCCTGTACTACCCCAAATCTCCCTTGCAGCGGGGCAAACATTATTATCTTTTGCTATCCATTAAGGGAGATAAGTCCATCTGGGAGGCATAGAGCAAGATGAGGTAATACAAGGGCCAGCTCCCATAAAGGCCCTGTGAACAACCCTGAATGTTGGTGAATTTGCCAAGAAATGGTTTATTTTTTCAATTTAAAATTATTTAATTTAACTGACCAACATTAGCCACTCACATGTGCAGACATAACTCAGGAAATGAACCCAAAGTAAAATCGAATTGTGTATGAGACAAATTACCCCATATATCCCTCTAAAGAGTAAAAGAAATTGTTGCAAAAGGCAGTCAGTGTAGTAAGTTAATTGCCTATCTGTTTTAAATTTTTTTTAAAAAGTTATTTAGGTCAGAATAAAAAATGAAATATAGGGACGTAATTTATGATGCAAGTTGCAGCCAGCCAGGTTTCATGTGGACCAAGATACTCTCCAGTATTTGTGGGTTCTAATTTACAGGTTACTGACTTCTAGACTTGGAGTTGCATTGCTAAGGGTGTACATAAAGGGAGCTGCATGTGGAAAGGCTCGGAAAACCATTGGCACAAGAAGAAAGCTTCTGTTAAAAAGACAAAGTATTCGGAAAGCATGATCTGACAAATGCAGTATGTAAAGCCAGGAATCCTTTTACTTGCACTCTATTTTATTCTTAAAGAATGGAGCATCACTGAAGAGAAGCTTTATGGGAAGCAGTTTTAACCTGGCACTGATGTTTTACTGTCCGGAACTCAATTTCAAACTCAGACAGCAGAGCCTCCAGTCTTAGTACCTGTTACTGATAGAGATACAGATCCTGACACACGAGCTGGGCCTGCAGTGACTCATGTGAGTGCTTGACTTCATTTTCTGTCACGATGCCCAACGAGGTCAGTGAGGTGGCATTTTGTGCACAACTCTTAGCCGGACTGGCACCATATTGAACATCTTTTGTGGGGAGATAAGCTTCTTCCAGCTCAAAATGAATGGGCAATTGGTTCACTGATCTCATTTATATATATCTTCCTCTTTTAAAGCCCCTTGCCTTGAAGCTTGCCTGGAGTGCAGGCAGCCAGAAGAGTTTATTGCTCTGGTACAAGTTGAGTAGTTGGGATTTCCAGATTTAGTCGACAGTTCTGCTAGAATTTCTTTATTTCCTAAAACTCGTAGCATTTGTCTGGTTGCTTCAGCAAAGTACAACAATTGCTTATGAACTAGCACTTAAACAAAACAAAAAAAGAAAACCCTACAATAAAACAAAAAGTGTGTCAGGTTAGGTTTGCCACAGGGTCAGTACAACCAATTTTGGAACCTGCCTTAGCTGAACTCTGTTCACACAGCTTGTTTTGACTTGGCCCCTTGGCTGACAAAATGATAAATGGATTTAGGGTTCCATTGTATGTTTCCTTTTGTGGCAAAGGAAGCACAGGAAGTCTCAGGCCTCCCACCTATGTGATCAGAGCAGCTTTTCCTCCTTTCTGGAGTGCGCCTCTCTGTTCCTTCAGTAGCACAAGTGCCGTCAGGGCTGCCAGGCCCTGGGGTAATAACTACCCTGCAAAATGCTGCTTTGGTTCTGCTTGCATCACTCCTCTGGAGAGGAGGACCAGGCGCTTCCAAAGACCTGCGTAGTGCAGGGAGGGTGAAACACAGCCCTGGGACCTTCAAAACTCTTTAATCCAGCGTGACCAGGGAAATGTGTCCCTATCTGACCCCATGGCTGCTGCCAGGCTACACAGGCCTCATCCAGCCACGTGCTCCTTTTGACTGGCTCCATTCTGCTCTCTGCACCTCCCTCCTCTCCACCAGCAGCTCCTGCCTCCCCAGCCCTGTCCCCAGTTCCCACCCGTGGGATCCCTGCCTTGGCTCCATGTGTCCCTCTTCGCACGGCAAACGAGTGCAGCCTGGCAGGCTCGCTCCCTGCCTGTTCCTGCTGGGAACACCGTGCCGCAGGCTGTGCTTTCATGGACATCGGCCAGGGGAACGGGGCAGGCTGGAGCCTTTCTCTTTGCAAGAGCTCCTGCTGCTGTGCTGGCACCACGGCTGGTGTGGGGCCACAGGAACCGCGCTGATGTAGGAGCTAGCTTAAGAATCATCTCCGCTTTTCTTTAGCATTATTTGAGACAGATCCATTCACTACTCTCGCTTCTCACGCAGCCTTGCAAGTATTTGACCCATGGGACCGAAACTGCTGAAGCTGAAAAACATGTCAGAGGAGCGCCAGGCTTAGTCTGGTGCTGAGAAATCCTTATTGTTTTCCTTAATGTTTGTTTTAAGTCTTTGTATTGTATCATTTCATTTTCAAAAGCCTTCCAACCTTCCTTTATATAGAAGCAGGAAGGATTTGTTATCAATCTAGTTTGGAAGAGCCAGGCAGTACCACTTGAAAGAGCTGCTTTTTTAAAAAAGGGATAGTTACAAGTCACAAGGGAAAGAATTTCCTCTTTCAATTTCCTGGGCCTCGTAATATCTATGCTGTATCAGTTAATGAACTGTTTAAATCATATAGTGACTCTCATTCTTGCTCGCTACATATATATATATATAGTAAATGGGTTTATCAACCCTTCAGAATTTTTTTTCTTTTCCCTTCAGGCTTTGAGAGCTCAGTTTCGGCCTTTGATGGGATGACTTCTACAGTGGTTATCTACAATTCTGATGTTTTCTCATATAAACTGACAATTCAGGAGATAGTCCCGTGTTATCATCAGTACAAATGACCTAACTGAGTTTCTTGAGCCTCACAGAAACGGAGAGAGATGTGGGATTTAGGAGAACTAACCTGCTTCCTCTCCTCTGACCTTTCCTCTCACCCCTCCCAAATGTAATACAAACAAAATGAACAGGATGGGGGAAGGTTATGTCCACAGCAATGTCCATCATGACGTAGTGTATCTCCTTGTTGAATCATTTTAGAGAACTTGTAGTCAGATAACTTGCAAAGCATCATTAGTACTACAAAATATCTTATCAAGACTCATTCATTCTTGCAAGCAATTCCCTGGCACCTTTCCCCTCACTCCCATTTTCCCTCCCACCTCCTCTCATTTCTACTCTCCTATTGCTCTGATACCCCCTTTTGATGAGATACTAATAACAGCAGAGGTGCTAACCTAATTTGCTTAAAAAAGTTACAGTTACAGAGGCATCTCCATGGGGCCAGGCAGCCACTACCAATCAGTGAGTTATGGTGGAATGAGCTGTTTTACGTTTTCGTTACTTTTGTTTTGTCCTTAAAAGTGTTTAGGAAAATGAAAGTATCAGCTGGGAAGAAGGGAAGTAACTGTCAGGAGAACAGGGAAGAGCAGGAAGTCGAACGCGTTGGCACGAGCTGCCTCCCTTGGATTAATCACAACACATTTATGCATGTGCTGAGGAGCCTGAGGAGGTGCAGGAAGAGAAAAGAAACTGGAACCCATTTCCACAGGAGCCCAAACTTCACCCCACTGGATGGCAGATAAAGAAACTCCAGAGCTGCAAAGCCTGCGTGACTTGTGTCTCACGGAGGGGCTCCTCTGTTATAGTTACTCCATTTGGACTCATCCTGTAGGAATAATACTGCTCATCTATCAGTAGAGCTAGCAAACTGCAAATGCTGTATTTTTATGTTATGATGTCCTTTATGTATTATGTCCTTATTAATCCTTTACAAGCAGAAACCTGTGTTCTCTGTTTTGTGACGTTTGCCTTAGTATAAATTGAAAGTTAAAATGCTTTATCTCAGTTACTTGTATTTTCACAAGGTAGATATATTTAGGAATGCCAAACAAAAAAGTTCAAATAAAACAGTTTGTCAGAAAGCAAATAGTTCATTTTGCTTTTAAATATTTGGGCTAAGCCAGGGCGGTTCAGGAACAAAATGTCTTTAAAACAAAGGTCAGAGTGATCCGTTGGTGGAATTCTGCCATCAATCCACATTTTTTACAGTATAAGGTATCATTTTAGATCTTTTACCCATCTCTGTCTTACACTTGTATACATGTGGCATGTATTTTCTAGTTAATTCTTACATTCCATATAAGCAGTATTGAAAAGATGGTCGAGGAAAGCACAACTTGGCAGGTCTCTTCTATAATTATTTGTGTGTTCCTCCTATGCAGATAGGAGCCTACAGCTAAAATAACATCTTTAGGAAGAACCAATGATGCTTTGTCTAAATTCAAGGTATTAGAAGAAAGATTTATTCTTCTCTTTAAATTCAAGGAAATGAACAGCTCTAACCTTGCTCTTCAGGCAGACAAAGCATCCGCTCGCCTTTCTTTCCATTTTGTGTATAGCACACAGACCTGATCTGTTATTAAACACCAATGAATGCATGTGCTTTACCTCACTTAATCCTTCACCGTCTTTCCTCTATTGCAAGCACGGTGAGATAGGTTCTGAGACATTAGCCAAAAGCAGTGTTTTCTTAAGAAAAACACTGAGACTGCCTAATCTCTCTGAAAATTGTTCTGAGAACTCATTTATTTAGCTCGGGAATCTTTTGTCAGATGCCAATAACAGCCAGAAAGCCTTGAATCAGATTGTCTGAAAGACTTTTTAAATGAAGATTCGAACCCCTCTCTGGGATGATGCTCCTGCATGTGACTCTTTGAATGTAATGCCACTTCTGCATGTGTCACTTCCCTGACACAGCTCACAGGCGTCCTTGAGAATATGCGTCCACAGATACTTTTTTTTCTTTTTTTCACTTTGAGAAACAGGAAATGAGTATTAAAAAGACAGAGGAAAATAAGGTACAAGAAAACTAGGAGCACAAGACCGATGAGATCTGTCCACTTTACGTGGAGCTGCTCTTCGTCCAGGTGCATGAGATGTATGCTGGATGACGATGTGATGGCAGCACGAGGCAAAGCTGCCAGGGCTGGCGTGCCCAGGTTGAACTGCAGCACCATGCAGAGAACACGGCTCAGCCTTTAGCACCTCTCAAAAGGTTTTAATAACTCTGTAGCAGCCTGGAAACAGCTGCGCCTGCCTCTGTTTCCAGAGGTAATGAAATCCTTGGAAAGTAAGCTTCATTGTGTTGACGTGGACAGGCCATGCCTTTAATCTGCACAGCCTCCCCACATACGTTTCTCACCCACCTTATCTAGTTAGGCTCATTTGTGGGGTCCAACCTTGTGGTGGAGTTTGGATCCAAGTCCAAATCTTCTGCACACAAACTTGGAGTCATTGGCTGTAAGGCATGTCCCACATAGCCTCACACCCGCTTTGAGTACAGTACTACTGGTTCTCTCCTACCACGTTTGCATATTCAAAACAAATTCCACACTGGCGAGAAAACCCATCTGGCAGACGTTATGAGGGAAACTCTATGGTCAACTGGGTAAACTAAGCTGACCGGATATGATTTATTTTCCATCCTTAGAGCAGGGTGGTAGCAGAGGGTTTTCTTTCCTAACCTCCTCTGAGTTTGGCTTTGGTTTACGATCCTAGGGCCAATCTTGTGAGCTGTCCTGCGCCAAGAGGAGGACTGATGGTTTGGCTACACTATTCAAGCGGAGCCAAGGCCAGACAAGAGCAGGGACAACTGGGTAGTCTTCTATTATATCCTTTTTCTAAAGAAAAACATTTGTGTAGGCTACTGCTCTGTCAAATTGATTGCTGTAGGAATGTACGGTATATGGTTTTATGATCTACCTCTCCTCAGGTGGAAATATTATATTCATTGCTTTGAAAAGGACTGGGTATCAGTATTTTGACTGAGCACCTTAGAAAAACACTATACCACAAAACATGGTATAAAATAAAAACAATATACTAGTTAATGGTTCTTTTATTTACATCTTCTCTCTTTCTGAAGAAGCAACACAGTTTCAAATTGCCTTTCGTATAAATCTCCTTAAAAAATTCCCCCTTCATGTCACTTCATTTCCTCTCCTTTCCTTTTGCTTCTATCACTCCATGAGGGGGGTTTGATGAGGGAGCTGCCAGTTACAGCGAGAGAGCAAACGTGATAAATGTCTGCTGCCCGATGACACGTGTTGAGGGGAGATCCTCTGCTGCTCAGGATCCCAGTGCTCCTCTCAGGCAGCACCTTCAGCCCGCGAGATACTGTACAGCTGCCTACGTGCACCACCACAGCAGGAAGATTTATGGGCTACCGTGTTTAGGAATATCATGTTTTGGCACCTCCATGCTGTTCATTTGGCCAAAATATAATCTGCTAATTAAACCTTAAGACTGAAATTATAAGGTGCTTAGGGATGTTCAGCCGATCAAGCAGCAGGATTGTCTGAACGTTTCCAGCTTGCCTGACTTTATATATGAAATAGCTTTCTTGTAAAGTAAAAAGATGATGTCTTTTTTCTCATTTTGATAGGAAAAGCAGGATTGCTGTTGCTTTTTACTAATGGAATCTTTAAACACATAGTTATGTTACTTTTTTTCCAATATTTTATATTAAATACAGGCATACAACTTGATTTCAACAATAAAATAGGTTTCAGCCTGCAAAATTTGGGATAAGTAGTTTTTAGATGGTCACACACTCTTGGTGAACAGATTCAACAACACCTACAAACACAACTGTTCAAGGAAAGCAGCAGAACCAGTTTTACTCTGAAGTGGTATAGACAGGTACTGGAAATGTTTTATTTGTAGGCTGAGTCCCAACTCGCTTTAGCATTCATCTTGCATTTTGGTACATCATATCCTTCATAATTACCTTAGCAATCTGTCATAAAACAACAAACTCAATCTGAAACTTTTTGCCATTCCTAGGAAACAGTGCTATTTATCTTATCATAATACAGGCAATTCACTTAATAATCATCCCATGCACACTATTTTTTTTTTCTGAAACCTGAGTTCTTAGTTATTTAGTACAAATTGATTAATAATATAACACAATATTGATTTACATTCACATACGGCCAACAATTTTCTTGACTCAAAGTGTACAAGTTGAAAATGAAATCATTTGAGAAATGCTTGAAACTTTTGTATTAAAATGATGGTATCACAAAGTTGTTATTAATTTAGTTTAGTTTAGATTTTTAATGGAGGACATGTTCTAGGGCTCATGAAAAATGAAAGTGAGAAACAGAGGAGGAAACCTTGATGCAAAAGAGGGAAAAATGGCTTGTAAGACAGAAAGAAATGAACATGAACTCAAGAAAAGCTGTAATGCAGTGAGTTTAGTTAGGAGGATTAAGTTCAAATTAATTAAATTTCTCATCTTATTAGGATTGCACAGATTGGGTGAAGACACAGAATATAAGAAGATCTTTTCCAAAAGCAAATCTTACTAAATATCTGGAGATTCCCATCATCAGAATGAGATCTTGGGATGAGCAAGGCTAAAAAGATGATTTAGAACATATTAATATAAAAAACACTACTGGAGAAGGCTGAAAAAAATCATTTGGGACATATCAATAGACAAAACACTACATTACTACAGTCAGAATTTGCTCTCTCCAGCTAACACACAGGAAAACCTGAACGTGGATTTTTGTTCTTCTCAATTTGGTGGAAAAAAGGCCTACTTCTCTAGTCTTGACTTCTTTGCTTACGGGCCAACATCGAACGTATTTGTTAAACCTTCACTTTTACTGAAAGGTAGACACCAGAAATTGGAAAGAAACAATGGTGTTGGGGGAGAATTGGTTGTAAAAGACCACAGAAACACATCAGACTAAGTGAACAAGAATGATCACCCAGACTGCTGTCTTTATTCCTGCTTTGCTGCCAAGCCTGGCAACTAGATCTCTTTTCATTCTCCCTCCAGCAAGAAAATTCACTGCAGAAGCAAGAAAATTCACTGCAGAAGATATGTGTTCTTCCCTCCCGCTCTAAGAAGTTTAGATAAAAAACTGCACACTGCATCTTTGCACTTTACTACCTTTGTAGAAATCCCAGGGCTCCCATAGCCCAAGGGTAGTGATACTAGGGTGACTTCTGGAGAGCTGTTTAACTAGCAAAGTAAAAATGGTATGAAAGACTTCTGTGAATCCTAGCTAACCTGCCCAACTCTGGAGCAGGCCTTTCTGAACCTGAGGGAGAAGCAGCCCTCAGCAAGGGCATCGTCCTAAAGAGAGCCTCTCTTCCCCTTCCGCTGGCTCCCCACAGGGGCTTTCAGGCTGCTGTCCTCTGGAAGACTGTTTCTTTTCATTTCTTCCTGCAAGGTGCTGCTGATTCCAGGCGTTATGATAACACTGCCATTTTCAAGTGAGTTATTTTTCCAAACCATCTGGTAAGGAGAGGCCCATTTGACCTTCCCCTTCAGAAGGTGCAAGGTTCCCTTGTCACCCCGGGGCACTGGAAGAACTCCCAAACTGGGTGAAACCAGGCAAACTCTCAAAAACACCTAAACTCCCTCTAAAGCCAAGAAAAACTTATCTCTTATACTTGAGGCTATTAAGTTATATTGGTTTATCAGATTGATATTCAGGTGGTAGGACTAGTATATGAAACTTAATACTATTTGAGAATGAAGTATTCCATCCTAGTGTGGTCCTGTTGCTTCTGGGTTTGTATAGATGTACTTGGTGGCTTGTGGACTCTGAATGTTGTTTCTTTTTTTTCCTTCTTCTTCTTCTTTTCTTTTTTTTTTCCTAAAATGAAGTACATGCCATCGTCTCCCCTCTTGTTTCCCAGGACAAAGATGAAAGCAAGTCTATTGCCTGGATGCGCCTCCTACAGCTCATTGTCTGGAGGCTTCTGAATCTCTGGATCTCTTGAGGACTTTCTGGGCCCAAAGTCTGATGATGATGACAAGATCATGTGATTTACCAGACCCAACCTCCAAAAATTACAGATTATGGAAAGCTGAACTTCAAAGGGCCATTTCATGTCATGAAATTTTAACTTATATGATTTCATGGAGATTTCAAGTCAGTCACAAATGGCTATATAGTCCAGGAAAACCTACGAATGGTTGGCTGGGAAATGAATGAGGAAACTAATGAATAGGTGACTCTCATGCAGGGACTGACAGTCGTGAAAACCAGGATTCAAGAAGGGGATTGCCTGCCAGGATGCAGCCTGACAGCTGCGTCTTTGCATTTAGGCTTAGCTAGGGGATTCAAGGAGAAGGTCTTCTGCCCCAGCAGAAGCCCCTCTGTTTCATAGATATCCACTTCCATAATATAGGCAAGTATTTGTTTTCTTCATTACAGAGCACATCATGATGAGATTAATGTTGCAGCTCTTTCTAAAGAAGACTGCTTGCTTCATTTTAGAGACAAATACAGAAAGGATGGGTCAAGAACTCCATTCTCTAGACCATTCACTGGAATTTAGGGACATTTTTGACCTATCAATCAGCTGTGTCACTTGCTCAGATACTTTTATCTTCATCATCATCTCCCACAGAGATGGTTAGTTTATATCCACCTACTTTATTGGCACTGAGATTCAGTAGACTGGGTGTTGAAAGGTATTACCTAACTTTAGTGAAAACACAAATCCTACCCATGTCTTCAGGTCCCTTCCACAAAACAGGAATAATGCTTCACTTGATATTAGATATAGAAAATAGACACATGGTGATTCTTTATAATGTTATCAGCTCATTATATTTTTGTGCTAAGTAATGAGATGCTTTTTATGCAGACCAGAACTGCATATCAGATCATCTTAATAATCCCCTCTGTCCTCAGAAACTTCTAAATCCATTTTTAGGTGAGACTCTTCAGGAAAGAAAGAAACTAAGAAGTGATTTTCATAGTCAAGCCTAAGAGGAGAATATGTTTTCCTAAATTCAGAAGTTCAGTGAATCGCTGCAATATCAGATGTCCTCCCATTAGCTCTGTTATGAAAGCTAGAAAACTACTATTGCTAATTAACATGGTTATTTTATTCAAACAACTTGTTATGGATAAAAAGACTGGCAATATATCCCGTGGAAAACAAATCTGTAGAACTGGCATTATATCCTTGGAGATCACCTGGTAAAAGGATCCAAGTATAAAGAATATCTTTCCTCTGAGTCCCCCAGCTAGGAAGAAAGGTTTTTTTTTTTTGTTCTCTAACCTTCATTCTCATCTAGAGGTGACAAGAAGACGGTTGTTATTAGCTATAGATGCTTTTCTGTGAGTTTGGTTTGTTGGTGCTTTCTCTTTTTCGGCTTTATATGAGTGGCATATAACATCTCCAGTGGTCCAGACAGCTCCTTTGATCGTTACTCTGTTCCAGAATATAGGCACCATGTGCATAAAATGTCCCCATTATTTAAGCCCAGTATCCTGCACCATACAAAGCAAACACTGACTACATTCACAAGATGAGCAAATCTTCCCAGGCTCTTTGAAATACAGTATTAAATAACCCTGCAGCGCCTTATTTCTATTCAAAGTCATACTAGTTGCTTCAGGGCGTAATTGGTTGGTTCATTCTGCAGTTCTGCCAGTTATTTTACAAAATCATAAAACTGACTTTATCCCTGCTATCTCTGCTCTGCCCAGGTACTGAAGGGATTCGTTTTTTTCTGAGAGTTCTCACATTAAAGACAGAGATGCTGCATTTTTACTAAATAACTGCCTGTCCCATTTGTTCCATGGAGATCCGAGTTTGCAGAAAGTTTGTACCATTACAGTTTTCAAATCTGCTTGAAAACCAGAGCTATTTGTGTGAATTTATTAAATACATATTAATTTATTTGAAAGCCAAAACTGTCATTATTTTCATTTAAAGCAAAATAATTATATGCATTACTGCTGCTAATTACAAGTTTGAGATTCATGCCAATAATTTCTCAGAGAAAGAAAATAAAAACATGAATTTCCAGCTGATATAAAAATTTTCAAAAGAGAAAAGTCATAAGTATTTATGTTATTTGCAAACAGCTATATGTAGAATTTCATGCAATTACCGTGGCATGCCCTAAAACAATCTAGTATTAAAAGCCACAATTTGTAGACCGTCTCATGATATGCGTAAACTTCTTTTAATACTTTGACAACTATTATATCATTTTCAAGTCATCAGTACACTTTATATGCTAACATAAAGCTACACTTAAGTTAAAGATGAAAGAATTTTATCTGACATATTGAAAATCTCAAATCTTAAATCAGTTTTAAATTTGGAGAATAGCGCCAGCTATTCTATTTTTAAAAGTACTCACTGCTTTGAACGAACACAAGCATGGGACTTTGTTTCTTTCAAATATTTTTATCCAGCAGCCTTCAAAGCATGCAAGAATTGCTTTTAAACAGAGGTTCCCTGTAGTGTGAACAGCAGTTATCTCCATGTAATTAGAAATAAATGCCTTTTTAGTTCAGTAAAACAATTAAAGCAGGGTAAATATTGGGGACAAATTTACGTTAATGCGTACTTCTATAAAAAGAAAATGTATTTTTGACTGTGCTGCTGCTTTTGTGCTTATTGCATAGCTATATATCAAGATTCAAAACTCTGTATGTTGCAAGTTGTTACAATAATGGACACTTTTATCTCCCAAGACCTACTTGACTTCCTTCTCATTCACACGTCTCACACTATTGCAGTTTATGAAGACAAATGCTTGTTTGAGTTTTTTTCTGTATAGAACATTTCATTATGACGGTAATGATGATGACGACTATTATTAATAATAAATAAAATATGTAACAATCAAATAGAGGTTTGATGTAGCAACTCTAAAATGCCCTTTAGAAGCCTTGTAAGAAGTTCAAAATGGAAAAAGGGTATATCAGTCTACTACAACAGGAATGAGGCCCACTTGTCATTGCTTTGGCTAAACTACTTCCCCAGACCCATTTCTTTGATCTTCACCTCCTTTCTCTTTGTAATCCTTTCTGACTTCTCCTTTGTCACCATGTGCAATTGTCTCTATTTCTAAGATTTTTCATAGCCCGCATCAACTTGTAGCCCTTCCAGTATGAAAAGGTTATCTCAAAATGCTTATTGGTCTCTACCTACCATTTTTATTTTCTGATAGGTGGTGGAAAAGAAATAGACTTGGCTGAGGAGACAGCACCTCAGAAAGTTTACTATATGGTTAGCAGAGAAAATAATTTAGCCAAGTTAGAATTTGTTGTACCTATGAGTAATGCAAAGTTGACATAGTTGTGAAAGAATAAACACTAGTGCAGCTTATGTATCTTAAGGAAAGTTTTTAAAATGTATATTTTCAGAGTGGCTATTACTGTGATGGCATAAGAACTGAAAGATGTTTTTGGTGGCCTCTGCCTGCTATCTGAGACCTTATTTTCAAAGACCAAGAATGATCTTTTTATAAAATATAGTTGAGTAAGTTGGGATATTCAGGAACCACTCATTTTTTTCCACAAAACCCAAACCTTCTGCTCCCATTTCAACTAACTGGGCCTTACCAAAGTTTTCCTGATAAATTATCATGAATATTTGCTTGGGTGATACCAACTATTAATCAATCATTTAATATCAGTGATGACGTTACCTTCAATGCCAAGGAAACAAAGTTGATCTCTTTGTAAGAGAAAGTCTCTTACTCAGTTAGCTGGCAAGGTATTTATAAGCCATAAAAACAGTGTGTCAAGATTTCAATATAGTTTGTAAGCATTATGGATGATGAAATAACCTTTACCAGACACGTCAGGAAGTGATTTGCTCTCAGTAATGCAAAGAGATTAGAGTATACAAAGAAATAATGTGCTTTGAAGCTCCAGTAGGAAAGATATTACTATCCTTGGGGAAAGATGCGTATACCCTTGTAAGTTAAATTCACTTTAATGCAGGGACTAGAGACTGGGGACAAATGCAGTGTACCCCAGGCAGGGTTGCACAGTGTACTTTTGCCCCATAAAGGGGCTGTGCATGGTTCAATAAGGAATCTCAGAGTGTGTGATTGCTTTTGGAAGGGAGTAAAAAAGGCTGACAATATATATATAACATAATTTCTTCCAGACTGGCTGCATGGTACAAAGTTGTATTACCCAATGCATCTAAGAATTAAAAGAGGCCCTGAGACAAATGGTATAAGGTGTTCCCTCTGGGAAATCCAGCTCTTCCCTGACTTCCCAGCCAAGGTCCAAATGGTGCATGCTCATTGGAGGTTTCTTCGTGCTGCTTTAAAACTGATTTACATCCCTAAGCCCATTGCTGCAAACACAGTCCTAAGCTTTCAAAGATTTACAGCATGTTGTGTGAAAGTTGTTCTTAGAACCTCACTCAGAAAAGGATACTTTGGGATTCTCTTACTGTATTTCAAACAAGTTGTCAAATATTACTACTAGATCTCCATGAATTTTCATGGTGTCTCTTTCTCAGGGTGAGGCAAGACAACCCTAAGCCTTAAATCATATTGCAGCTTTCTCTCCATCAAAGTATCAGCATGTCGCAGAGCTCTTAGAGGTGTACATGGAGGAGTAAAATCATTAATGAATTTGAAACAATGTGAAAAAAAAAAGCTAAAACTCTTTCATAGTGAGGGTAGTTTCTTGGGATAGTATAGTAATGGAAGATATAGGCTCTATCTGACCTGCAGGTATGGTGGTATTCTGTTTTTGTTCGTTTTTAATTCATTACTGAGAAAATCTTCACAAGAAAGAAACAGGTAGTGGGAATTAAAGCAAAAAAATAAGTCAGAAAATAGGAAGAATAGGATATTAGACACAACAAGTAGTCCTAAGCTATATTTCAGTCAGGAGTGGATAGAAATGAATGATATATTTTAGTCAAAAGCACTTTTTAACATCAAAATATGTAGATGTAGCACTAACAAACCATCTGGCAAATTTGACTTTTTTTTTACATATTCTTCCTCTTAAATTTCATTTAAGATTCTTGCCTACCCACCAGAAATATTTCATTGCACGTGTTTTTAAACAGAATCATGCACCTTGGGGATGAAAAAGGTTGTTTCTTTCTGAAATGGACTAAAATAATTTACAATGTTTCATTTAAACTGAAACTTTTTATGATATTTTGGTTCACTGTTATTCTCATAGATGTTTAAAAGGATTCAAAAACAAACAAACAAACAAAACCCTGTCAGTGAATCAAAAGAAACTCTAAAAACCCATTCAGTTGTGTGAGTGCACGCACCTTCTCTTTCCTCCCTTAGCAATTACTGCTAGGACCTGGATGTGGGGGGGCAGGCTCATCTATTTAATATTTTTATTGGGATTACAGGACCCTTAACGATCTGGCCCATAATCTCCAATGTTGGTTAAAATGGATAAACATTTCTGACACGGTAGGTGTATGTCTAAGGGTTTGTCAACAGGGTGGTTGACAAACTTCAAAGATTTGAGTTAAGGGCTGAGGATCTCATATTCCTTGTGAATGGTTATGGTAATATTAGTTTGGCATTACACTTAATCAAAGGCAGTGGAAAACTGTAATTTACAGAATGTAGGCAGCCTTTACAAAAAGGTCAAATCTTAAGATTTTGAAAGGTTCTTTGTTTTCAACCTTAAAGTAAAAAAAAAAAAAAAATACTCACAGAAACCTCTTGGGTGAAGTTTAATTAAAGGTGATGTGAAGCCAGGTGCAAATGTATCTTCTGAGATTAAAATTTCTGCATCTATGCACAGGACAGGTACCCAGTGCCATGTTTAAAATGTAAATTATTAAGTCCTTCATTAGGCATCCAATTTGAAGTCAATGCAACTTGTGCAATTACTTCTAATGAAACAGGCTTGGGCCTTGGTTTTGTTGATATAAGCAAAATCAAATCTGATTTCTACCTTCTAGCTATGTGAAATGTTCTCCTTGCTTCACCCTGAAGTTGGAAGCCCAATTGTCTGAAATCCCCCAACACCCATTTCCGTGCCCTGGGGGTTTCCACGGCTCCCTCGTGGCTCGCTCATGAAGAGGGACGGTCTCTCCTGAATTCTGCCTCTGTGGCATGCAGGAGTTTCATCAGAGGAGAATATTATCATTGCTGATGGGGCAAAAAGGGGAAGGAGGAGGAAGAAAATGATTCACCCAGGAGCTGGCTGCAAATACTGCAGTTTTTTAAAAGCTTTAACTGCATGATTAACTAGAGACACCTATGCAGAGAGCTGCAGACCTGGGCTGGAGCGTCTCTGCCGCCCCCTTCGGCCTGCAGCCTGACTCCGGGCCAGCTCAAGGATAGAAGTCACCTATTCACGTCCTTGCGTGTTGGAGATCCCGAGAGACGCAGCTCCAGGAGGCGGCTGGCCCGGATCATGGGCATGCCCTGTGCAGACATGTAGGTGCTGAGGAAAGCTTGCCACCTATGGAGGCACCTATAGAATTTCCTGCAGGATATGTGGGCTCTTACCAAGGGAGTGCAAGACCAGTGTGAAGCTCTTTTGGCAATTCTGTATCAGTCAGAAAAGCCTCTCATGTGGTGTATATTCTATATGAGAACTATATAAGGGTTAAATAAGCTCTCTAAGCAGCCCAGGTAGGTTAAAGTGGCCCCTCTGTAACTGAGAATCATCCTCAAGGAGTTAAACAAACAAGGAGGGACAACAGCACATAAAGATCTCCAGCAAGCTATTTCCAAATTAAGATTGTAGCAAATAAAACTAGTGACACGAATAAAAAGTGTTTTATTCTCTCCAAACTCTCATGCTGATTGTCATTTTGCAGGTTTTGATGCATAAAAAGGAATGTGGTTAGTTTATAGAAATGTTGGTAGCAGCACCGCCACCACAACTAGCCTTTACAAGTCTCCTTTGCTTGTGGGCTGCCTTGGCTTTGTCACTTAGGTGTTAACAGAGAGGAATGAGCAACCATCCGCTGAGCAGACCAGCAAGGAGCAGGACTGTCTTCTGAGATTTAGCACCAAGTCACAGATTGTTAATGGGGGAATGGAAGCTGCTAGAGGGAGGCAGGCCTGTTCCAACTGCTAATTAATCCGATACATAAATCCTCAAAGAGAGATCTTGTGCCCAGCAAAATGAGGCTCTAGTATTCGTGGAAGGTGCTTCTCTAATAGCGAAAGAGAAAAATAGTAATAATTAGCTAGTTGACTTGGAAGGCTTTATGTGGAAAGTACACGGTGTTATGTGCGAACATGTTGCCAAATGGAGAGCTTTTTTATTTACTGGAGTGTTTGGAGCACCAAACTAGAGACTTTGCATATTAGACTGTAATTTGCATCTTTACTCAGATGCTTTGCCTTTTTCCTGATGCTTATCCCCTGTCCCTCAGCAGCAAACCTGCAGCGGAGCCGCCACATTTCTCTGAGCCAGTTTCATCTGCCGACATCAATGGATTTACACCACAGATGAATGTGGCTGTTTGTGCCCCATCCTGGCAATGACGGCAGCTGTTAGGCTTGACCGTGAGCTCAATAATCCCATCATCTGTCAACGTGTCTGTCAGGGATTTTGTCAAAACAGGGAGTTGTGCTGGGCATACAGTGTGTAGCAGGCACAGCACAGGAGGCCTCAGCAGAAAGGTGTGTGACTTCTCATCTGCTCTTTTGTGGTGCCTGCAATCCGAGGGAGGAAGAGGAAGAAGCTAGGCAGAGAAAATACGAGCACCAGCAAGAAGGCAGCTTCCAGAGAAGGCTTTAGATTTGTCTGAAAAAGGAAACATTGTCGTAGCTTTAAGTTAATAGTGAAAGCAGACCCTGGGCGGGCATACAGTGAATTTAACAACACTGTATAGACGTACCTGTATATATGTACATGCACATTCATGAACAGTGTTGCTTCTGTGGGCTTTTCTTTCTTTCTTTTTTTTTTTTTTCCTTTTCCTAGATGATTTCCCTTATTTTTTTTTTTCCTTCTCTAAGAATTTCTGCTATCCCACCTCATGGAGGACTATAAATGAATTATCAAGGGCCAATATATGTTAAACAAGCTGTGCATTTGTCACCACTATATTGGAAAAAGTTATAATGAATAAAACCAAAGGAAAATACATTTGGACACTATTTCTCATTTCCATCAGGAGAGCACTCTCATTGCTCATCCTGTGTGCTATATTAGGGTTATATGCACACAATATATTGCTAGAGATGACACACTCAAATTTTTTTAGACAAAACAAAAGCACATTTTCACCTTTCTTTGTTCTTAGGCAGTCACCATTTCCTATTTTCTCTGATGATTGTAAAATAACACAACTGGAAATGCAACCCAAAGGGAAATGTCCTAACCTAATTTCTAGGAAAACTTGGCAGCTCATTATGGGCAAGGAAAACTTACTGGATCAGCAGAATGTCATCTGGAACCTTAAAGGCATTTACTCAGTTGAGACACCAAATGACATGCAAGGCAAATGTTTCAAATGCTATCACTTTCTAAGTCTGGCAATAGTCTGCTTCATCGTGTTAAGTGTTTACATGGAGCTGATCAAACAGTTTCATTGTTGAATGCTTACTTTGGTAGCACCTTTTTCCCTGACTTTCTAAGAGCTGTGGCACATATTTTTCCTACAGTACTACTATACCTCTACTAAAGGTTAGTAAAGAGGTAACTACTGAAGTCTTTTATGTTCCACAAACTTAATAAAAGCTTTGAGAGGCCTCCGTATCATTTCCACAATCATCATCTCTACTAGAAAGCTTTTAAATCTTGTCGTTATGAAAATAGGACAGTATCAGCCTATCCAAGGCAACACAACAACATGAGTATGTCCAGAGAAGCAGGACATGCAGTCAGACAGCTGCGTGTACATGGAGATGTGCTGCCACTAAGTTAGGACACACAGAGTCCACATTCACAATCAAAAAACCAGAACAAATTAAAAGAAAACTCTGTATAAAGCCAGGATTTAGACTTTACAACCAGGGTGCTTTTGGGATGAATAACATAGCTTTCTTCAATAACTTCTCCTGCTTTGCCTTCTTTGCAGTCTGCTCGGAACAGGAGGTGTCTCCCAGGCACAAAAGTGGGACAGTAGAGCTCCTTCTGCATATCAAATTTATGCCACCACATTCCAGACAAGATAATCTTCTGTCATGGAGCAGTTTTTATTCTGTGCTGATTCATGAACAGAGTTAAAGAAAGGGCTGCGTCAGCAGGCATGCCTGGATTTGCAACGCACGTTTTACCTCTTGGTGGTTTATAACACTGTCATACATAACTGACACCTTTATAAATTCTTGTACAAATAGGCTTCATGGACTACTAGAAAAGAGGACGCAGTAAGGTGCCCAGAAACATGCATAGCAAAGCCAGGGTCTAGCTCTTGGCAGAGCACAGTCCATCTCACTACAGGAAAACTTTTAAAGCCGCCTCTGGAACAGCACTGGCAGCTCTGTCTCAGAACTTCTGCTCTCCTCACCGCCTTCCACTTCACAGAGAGCCCTACGCTCACATACAGAAAGGAGATGGCAAGCACAGTGCAAACTCACAAAGAGCAGCAAAGCTCTACAAGACCTTTACTTCTTCAAAATAAAGAAAGGAGAGAAAGTATTAGAATTAAATTGTCCAAGAAAGGCCCAGATCAGTGTATCTGTATGCTCTATGTCTGATTAGATGCTAATCTCAGTTCACTGCTCACAAACATCAGGTTTCATATTGATCAGGTGAAAAAGGTCATCTAATATCTCCGAATTTGTTCCTAGATCATCTCCTAAAGCTTCTAAAATTAAAGTAGTGAACAGTACAGCTTAAAAACCTTGGAAAAACAAAAATAAAAACGCATAAAAAACTTCCTAAGCAGTACCTTAGAGCTGTAGCTATAGGAATGGGTACAAGAAGCTACATCTACTTGCACCTCAAGGTAATTACATTTGTGCACAGAGGCAAGAACAGGGAAGCACTGCCTCAGTTTCCCCTTTACTCATCACCACTGTTCCCGGTACTCTGGGGATGTGGTTGTGATTGAGTCTGCTAGAAAATCATTCATAATTTCTTTTCACGGAGGATATTCATGTGTCTATGGAGCTAAGAGGCCATAAGTCTCTAATCTCTCTCTCAGACTTTGTAACATTCATTTTCCTGACTCTGCTAGTTTTAAAGATTGCTGCCCTGGAGCTTTAAAGAATAGCCTGGTCCTTTCACTCTCCTCCAGGTCCTGGCCCAGAAACTCGAATGAAACCCTTACAATGAACATTTGCCAATACCTTGCATTTTCCTGTTTCACTTTTTTCATAAACATTTTCCACAGTCGCATCTGATCAATCTTCTTCCAGATTGTCTGGGCAGCACCTTGGAAGCTGTAGAAAGAAAGAAAAAAAAAAAAAAAAAACAGCACTCAGTCATTTCTTCAGCAATCTGAATTTCCCTCGTGTGTGTTATGCAATATTGCAGTTTATCCAAGGATTGCAAGGTAAAACATTCAGCTGCAGCTCAGAAGGGGTATTACTTCTTCATTAAACCTTTTGAAAATGGACAACACTGAATATATGCTCTTTTTGTTAATCAAGAATATATGGCATTTATCATGAGATAAGATTTGTGAATTTAAGCTTCTAAATTAGAACGTTCTTTCCTTCTCCCTGCTCTTCTCCCTGCATTCTTTTTGGTTAGAAGATGACAACAAAAGACAAAGAATGCACTTGTAAAAGTGA